>JACEFZ010028465.1:465000-475000 GCA_014155875.1 Cepaea nemoralis
CGCAATTGCGAATAACGCCCAGTATTATTCCAATTCGATTGCGAATAACGATCAGTATCATTCGCAATTGAATTGCGAATAACCCATCCCTAAAATATATTTGTTTTCCTTTTATTTTCAGATGGAAATGCCGATTACGTTGTGCCAGGTAAAATAAAGTATTGACTTGTATGTATATATACTGTCTTGAAAATGCTTATGAGGGTGAGGGCCGGGAGTTTTTCACGTGGACTTCTAGTAAAAGATTTCCCCTGGTTTCTGAGAAGTGAGATCGGACGCCCGTGTGTATTGTTGCGCACGTAAAACATCCCTTGGCAGTTGGAAATCGAAATACAGTAGCCTAACGGCGCTGATCTGGCAAAATTTCAAGTTAAAAATCTACCCAAAACATTTCAGAATTCTCGCCGGTGCTACGGAGTTCGTGCATTGAGCTAAGATTCTCCGGACTCAAGCTTGAGTTAGTAGTATAACGGAACGCTTATGGGTTACACCCGTGTGCCGTGATGTTGATCCGTCGACTAAACTAAACTAAACTAAACTTCCTCTGGAGTAAACTAGGCAGGCCGACAGAGGGATCATGCTGCTTGGGCAACACATGGTTTCTACAATTCAGCCCAGGCTTTATGCTATGGAGAAGTACAACCCCCATCCTTGGTCCCCGCTATGAGTTGTTATACCTTTTTTAAAACAGTAAAATTAACGAATACTTAGACCAGGGGTGGCCAACACGAGGCCCGCGGGCCGCATGCGGCCCGCCGGGAGTCATGTTGCGGCCCGCGGAGTGAAAAGCGAAGATATGGTCGAAGCTGTAGCGCTTGCTTTTTTACTTTAATTAAGGGGGGGGGGGGAATAGGTGCGTGGCCCGGCAGGAAATATTATTTCTGAAATTTGGCCCGCCTGCTGAAAAGGTTGGCCACCCCTGACTTAGACTATTCAAATAGTCAAATAAACTGCATCAGGCATTCATGATTATGGAACACAAACAAATTTATTTAAGAGAAAGGCATTTGTTAAAACATTAAAATAGTCAAGTAAACTGTATAACACATTCACGACTCACCCTCATCATCATCATCATCAAGTGCCCTACCAGTTAGCGTAGGCGTCCATGTCTCTCCACAGATCTCGGTCTCTGTTTTTCTGGATCAACTCTGGTGATGATATTCCACTATGTCACCGTCTCAGTCCCTTCAGCATCATTTCTCTAGGTCTGCCTTTGCCTCTTTTTCCATCGATCTTTCCAGTTGCCACGATGTTATCCGATGCCCCTCTTCTCATCACATTACCAAAGGAAGCTGTTTGTCTCTTTCTTATTGTTGTATATAATATTCTGGTTTCATTAGCCTCTCTTTAGGCATTCGTTGTTAGTTACTCTGGCAGTCCAAGGAATTCGTAACAAGCGTCTCAGGAACGACATCTTTGAGCCTTCCAAATTCTTCCTGAAATGTTCATTTGCGTTCCAAGATTCACTGCCGCACAGCAAATCAGGTTCTATATAGCATTGCTGCACTCTCGTTCTTACATTCAATGATAGTAACTTTTTGCATAAGATACTCACGACTAGGTGGAGAAAATTCATTAAGAGAAAGCGGTAACATAAAGACATTGTTAGAACATTAAAATGGTCAAATAAACTGCAACGTACATGCCCGACTATGGGAAAGAAACACATTTCACTAAGTGAAAGAGTTAACATAAAGAAACAGCCATATTCTCTCTCCGTCTACATTACAGAATCCTTATTTACCGATGCTAGTTCAGAAAGAACACACAAGGACACGCTGATTGAGGTTCACGGGCGGATAAAGGACGGGAAGGTTAGTACCAGGGACGCAGATATTCTCTAATATTGTTAGTTAGTTAGTTAGTTAGTTAGTTAGTTAGTTAGTTGGTTGGTTGGTTGGTTGGTTGGTTGGTTGTTTGGTTGGTTGGTTGGTTGTTTGATTGGTTGGTTAGTTAGTTAGTTGCATATCATTTACAGCACGTCGCAGTCAACCCCAGTACTTTTGGTTGTTTGTGATTTCTTGGCAAGTTTACGTTCAGAAGTTTGTCATTGCTTACTGAACGAACGGCACGCATGCCTTTGTATGGAAACCAACGCAAGGCGGTCTGCTTCCAAATTGCCCGCAGCTGTGATCGAACACGGTATGCGGGATTACGAATTACATTCGTAACACCTTTGCCACGGAGCGAGTGATGTGTCTCTAAGAAGAAAGAAATACCACAATGTAATATATGGGTAAATGGGAATAGTCTTAAACAAGTGAATCGGTACAACTGTCTCAGTATAGCCAAAACATCTGATGGGGGTGCATTGAAGAGATTAGATCAAAAGAGTCGCTATGGCAAAGGTAGCCTTTTGCAAGATGGAATACATTCTGACCCATAACAAGATGGCAATTGCAATGAGAACAATGGTGTTGAAGTGCTACATTGAACCTGTACTTTTGTATGGATACGAAACGTGGACAATGAGCAAACAATCTTAAAAACATCTAATAGTATTGGCTCATGTGGTTTCTGAGGAAAATAAACAGAATACCATAGGCAGGAAGAAAAAACCAACGAGCTAGTCCTAAAGGAAAATAAATGAAAACCGTAAACAGATGAAAGAAATTACACGTTGACAGTCAAAACATTTTGGGCATGTTATAAGAAGAATTAAACTAGAGAACTTTGCGACAACTGGCAGGATTGAGAGGAAAAGAACAAGGGGAAGGCAGTGTGATAAATATCTAGACAGTTAGGTCACATGGCATAATCGAGACAAAATCACAAAGCTGAGCCACGACTTTTGTGATCGTGTAAGATGGCATGGAAACATGACCACCCAGGTTTATCGGCATGGCACGTGATGATGATAATTCTTCTATGTTCAGATGTTGTCGAATGTCGGTAATTTTCTTCTTGGTGGTAGACAATATGCTAAGATCGTTTCTGTAACATGTAAGTTCAAAGGTCACGATGTCCTTCTTTAGTTAATGCCAGATGGTAGCCCAAGACACACGGAGTGAGTCCAAAACCGACATCACTGCACTCCAGTCATGCCAATACTGGCCCTGTCTGTTGGTCGCCAGAACTATGGGAAGTTTTCTTAAAATACAATGTATATGTAAAAAAAAGTACTGGAGAGTTTTGGTCATAGACCATAACTTTAGGAAGGGAAAATCCCAACTGCACCTCCCCGCGGTAGAGGATGGAAACACACCACGGTGTGGCTAACACAGCTCTGGGGACCGAGTATCCACCGGAATAAGTGGACAACTCTGCAGCTGAGCAGAGCAGGGCACTCACTTGTCCTGACAGTCGGAAATGGCTGTCAAAGGCAGAGTTAAAAGACCACCATGTGAATGTGGACGGCAAGGGGAAACCACCACATCATCTTCCCAAGATTTCATGGCGACACACATTTCAGAAATAGTGAACGACGTTAATGGCTGTCCTAGGACATCTTCGTCCGGTAGGGACAGTCATGAGCCACAGGTGACACCAGACCGTCACCCAGCTACTGATGGCAAAACTAAAACAATAACTAAACTAAATAAATTTAGAGTAGGAACATGGAATGTTAGGACTTTAAATGAGCTAGGAAAGTTAAACAATGTTCTAAGAGAAATGGAAAACATGAAAATAAATATACTAGGCATAAGTGAGATAAGATGGAAGGGATCTGGCAAAATTATAACCGACAAACACACAATAATTTATTCTGGAGGGGACACACATGAAAAAGGTGTAGGAATAATATTTGATGAAAATACAGCCAAATCTATGACTGGATACTGGTGCATTTCAGATAGAGTTATAATGGTCAAAATCAAAGGCAAACCAATAGATATAAATATTATACAAGTATATGCACCAACAACAAACAGTAGTGATGAAGATATACAAAACTTTTACGAATGAAGTTGAAATGGCAATAGCCCAAATTGGATCACAAGAAATAAAAATAATACTGGGGGATTTTAATGCAAAAGTAGGAAAGGGAAAAATAGAGGATATAGTGGGGAATTACGGTTTAGGTACAAGAAATGAAAGAGGAGAGAAACTAATAGAATGGGCAAATATTAATGATATGATAATTGGAAACACATGGTTTAAACACCATAAAAGACGACTATACACATGGAAAAGCCCTGATATGAAAATACGCAACCAAATTGACTACATACTTATTAATAAAAGATTTAGAAATGCATTAATTAATGTAAAGACAATGCCTGGTGCTGACGGTAACAGTGATCATGTACCACTATGTGGACAAATAAAAGTAAGATTAAAGAGAGGGGGAAAAATGGTTAAAAACTTGAGACTTAATAAAGAGGTTCTGAAAGTAGATAAAGAAATTCAAGAACAATACAGAGTGACTGTGAAAAATAGGTACAATGCAATAGCTAAAATACAGAGTATAGATGAACAATGGGAAATGTTAAGGGACTCCATTCATCAAACTAGCAAAGAAATATTACCGGAGAGAAGCCAAAAAGCTAAGAAAAAATGGATGAATGAAGAAATCTTAAGGCTGATGGACAAAAGGAAACAGAATAAAAATGACAAACAAGAGTATGCTAAGATAAATAAAGAAATAAGAGATAAATGTGTGAAGGCAAAAGAAAGTTGGTTAAACGAGCAATGCAGAAAAATTGAATTAAATTCCATTAAAGATCAAAAAAGTATGCACAGACAAATCAGCGAGCTCACAGGAAGAAAAATAAGAATAAATACAGGGTGTTTGAAATCAAAAACAGGACAGATTTTATTGGAGGAAGGTGCTATAATGAAGAGGTGGAATGAGTATATAAGAGAATTATATAATGGAGAAAGGGAAGAATTAACAGAAGAAAGTAACTTAGAAGGCCCACCTATTCTAAAAGAAGAAGTCGCTGACACTATGAAACATACGAAGAAAGGAAAAACAGCTGGGCCAGATGAAATCACAGTAGAAGAATTAGAAGTATTGGGAGAATTTGGGGTAGATATATTAACCAAAATGCTGAATGATATTTACAACAGTGGATATTTACCGAGCGATATGCTGAAATCTGTATTTATAGCAATACCAAAGAGACCAGGAGCACTTGAATGCGAAGATTTTCGTACAATTAACCTCATAAACCATGTCACTAAGCTTCTACTCAGAATTATAATGAGAAGAACAAGAAAGAAAATAAAAATGGAAATTAGTGAAGAACAGTATGGTTTTATGGAAGGAAAGGGTACAAACAATGCAATATATATATTACGAACACTAATAGAAAGATCAATAGAGAAACAGAGAGACATATATTTATGCTTCATAGATTATACTAAGGCATTTGATAAAGTAAAACATGATGAACTGATTAAAATGTTGGAAGATATCAACATTGATGGGAAAGATTTAAGAATAATAAAGAATATATACTGGAACCAAGTAGCAGCAATTAAAATGGGAAATAAAGAGGGTAGTTACGAACAGATAAAGCTAGGAGTACGACAGGGGTGTGTCTTGTCACCCGATCTCTTCTCCCTGTATAGTGAAGTAATAATGAGAGAGATCAAAGAGAAGCCAGGAATACTAATCGGAGGATATAATATAAACAATATACGCTATGCAGATGACACAGTATTGGTAGCGGATAATGCAACAGACCTACAACAATTGTTGGACAGTGTAGTAACAGAGAGTGCACAGAAAGGACTGTCCTTGAAAATCAAGAAAACAGTAACAATGGTGATATCAAAGAAAATGGGGACACCAAAATGTGACATAGAAATAGAAGGGGAAATTCTCAACCAAGTGGATAATTTTAAATACCTAGGGGCACTTATAACATCATATGGAAGATGTACAAAAGAGATTAAGAGCAGAATAGGGCAGGCAAAGACAGCATTTCAGAAAATGAAGAGTATCTTATGCAATAAGTCGCTATCAATGAATGTAAGAAAGAGAGTACTAAAATGCTATATAGAACCAGTTTTGCTGTATGGCAGCGAATCTTGGAATGTAAATGAGCAAATTAGGAAGAACTTAGAAGCAACAGAGATGTGGTTTATAAGACGAATGTTGCGAATTCCTTGGACTGCCAGAGTAACTAACAACGATTGCCTGAAAGAGGCTAATGAAACTAGAACATTATATACAACAATAAGAAAGAGACAAACATCTTTCTTTGGTCATGTGATGAGAAGAGAGGCATTGGAGAACATCGTGACAACTGGAACGATCGAGGGGAAAAGAGGCAGAGGCAGACCAAGAGAAATGATGCTGGACGGACTGAGGCGGTGGCATGGAGGAATATCATCAGCAGAGTTGATCCAGAACACCAAAGACCGAGATCTGTGGAGAGCCATGAACGCCTTCGCCAGCCGGCACGGCACTTGATGATGATGATGATGTAATTTTAAAAAAAAAACAAAAGAACAACACATAATCGAAATATGTGGGGTTGAGGGGGGTACGCAAAGGAAATAAGTTTCTTTTGGAAATCCTTACTATGAAAATCGCAAACTGATTTGAGAAATTAGACGATGACAGTCACAATTATTTTTAGAAGAAATAAACTAGAGAACTTGGCAATAACTGGCAAGATTGAGGGTAAAAGAACAAAGGAAGGGTGGAGAAGTATATATCTGGATGGCCTGGCCACATGACATGAATGAGACAACTTTAAATCAGATAGTGGTGGGAAAGATTGGTAGTATGACTCTTCGCTAGCTATTGAACGAGGGGACGGAGCACGTATGGGAATGTCCTGAGTGCAGAGATGTCTGTTCTCAACTCAACTCAACTCAACCCAACTCATGATCGAGACAAGAACACAGAGCTGATCCACGACTCTGGTGGTCGAGTGAGATGGCGAAACATGACCTCCCTCTCTTATCGGCATGGCACATGGTGATGATGACTATGAAGAAATTAAAACAACACACAAGAAGTAATTATACGGCCACACACGAACAAAACCATCACACACACACACACACACACACTCACACACACACACACACACACACACACACACACACACATCGTGCGTGGTTAACTGTCATAGCACACCGGGTGCACTGGCTGAAAACCGCTGCTGTAAGAGAGGTGAAAGGCGGCTTGAGGAGGTGACGTGGATGTTCACATACATGGGATGTTGCTGCTGCTGCTGGTGATGATGATAATTATGTTGGTGGTGATGGTGATGTGATGGTGATGTGATGGTGCTGTGATGGTGATGTGATGGTGATGTGATGGTGATGTGATGGTGATGTGATGGTGATGATGATAGATGTGACAATGAGGATGATGGTGGTGATGTTGATGATGTGATGTTGATGACAGTGGTGGTGATGATGTGACGATAAAGGTCTTGACTATAAATATAATGATGATGTGATGTTGGTCTTGATGATGTTGTTGTTGATGATGGGTTGATAGTGTTGTTATGCTGTTGATAATGTGATGTGGTGTTATTGATGATGATGACCAAGTGGTGCAGATGATGATGTGATGATGATGATGATGATGATGGTAGTGATTGTGGTGATGATGATGGTAATTATAAGGGTAGTGGATATGATAACGATGATGATGATGATGATGATGATGATGATGATGATGATGATGATGATAGTAGTGGTGGTGATGGTGCTGATAGTGATGATAGTGATTATGATGGTAATCATGATGATACACCGAATTAGTCACAACCTCAGCTGTCACATACATTTAAACAGCACAATGGGGAGACTTCATCTTGATGTTTTTTTTTCTTTTCTGCCGTGTCAGAGATATCGCCCAGACTTCAATGAGCGATACACACCAGCTCCTACAGGACTAAACCATGCAGATGTCCATGCAGCCTTGACAGGGGCCTCAAGTCTGGCAGATCTGGTATTGATGTGTTGCGTGTAGTATATTCGTCTCTGTTTAAAGTTAGTTACAGTTAGTTGCATATCCTTTACAGGATGTCGTAGTCAATCTCAGAATTGTTTACTATTTGTGATTTCTTGGCAAGTTTAAGTTCAGTAGTTTGCCATTGCTGTCTGATAGCATACCATTTTATAAAAACTAAATTCAAGGCGGTCTGCCGCCAAATCGCTCGCAGCTGTGTTTCGAACGCGGAATGCGGGATTACGAACTGCCTACGTAACATCTTAGCCACAGAGCAGATCAAGTTAGTTACAAGTTCTTTACAACTCCATCATTTGTTGGAGCAGTTTGTGATGTAATAGACAAGTTTACATTCGGTAGCTAGCTATTGCTATATGAACGACCGATGCCTATAACAATGCTTTTTTTTTAACACACAGGGTGGTCGCTTCTTAATTGCTTGCAGCTTGTTTCGAACCTCCTATGCTTGTGAATTGTGTTCGATACCCCTTCGCCACAGACGAAGGTAATAGAATGTGAAGCGGTTATGTCGTCTGCTTTGTGGTTTGGGTGCGTAATTAGCTGCTTTACGGAGAGAGACCCAGCTTTACGGAGAGA
This sequence comes from Cepaea nemoralis, assembly GCA_014155875.1. Classification (NCBI taxonomy): domain Eukaryota; kingdom Metazoa; phylum Mollusca; class Gastropoda; order Stylommatophora; family Helicidae; genus Cepaea; species Cepaea nemoralis. The sequence continues at coordinate 473,465 of JACEFZ010028465.1, forward strand.
GACCCAGCTTTACGGAGAGAGACCCAGCTATACGGGATAAAACGCGATGCATTGAAGTGGATCGCAGGCTTTATATCCCACTCTGTCCCCTTCCGCCCTTTTTAAGATAGTACAAACAGATAGAAATGATAAAATGTAAGGATTTGGAAATATACCTTTAAATGTGTAAAGATACTGGTAAAGAATCGACATCGTAAGATGACATAAAAGGTGGATATTAAAGAATCAACATAATAAAGTTACATAAATGATGGACTATAGTTTGTAACAAAATCAACATCGTAAAGGGATACAAATTTTCAATATCATCATCATCATCACTTTCCATGCTGATAAGCGTGGCCGGTCATGTTTCGCCATCCCACACGATCACCAGAGTCGTGGATCAGCTCTGTGTTCTTGTTTCGACCATACCACGTGGCCAAGCCATTCAGTACTTCTCTGCCTTCCCCTCGTGCTTTTCCCCTCAATCGTGCCAGTTGTTACGAAGTTCTCCAATTTATTTCTTCTCATAACGTGTCCAAAATAGTGTGACTGTCTACGTCTAATTTCTCTAATCAGTCTACGGTTTTTGATTGTTTCTTGTTGGACTTGGTCATTGGTTTCTCTGTCTGCACATGATATTCTTTGCATTTCCCTCAGAAACCACATTTCCACAACAATCAGATGTTTTTACAGCTTTTCTTCTCATTGTCCACGCTTCACACCTATACAAAAGTACAGGTTATGTAGCACTTCAACACTCGTTTTCTCATTGCATGTGACATCTTTGTATTGGTCAGTATGCTTTCCATCTTACAAGCCTTCGCCATTGATATATTTTGCAACTAAATCAATATCGTTTGATTACACAAATGATGGGTAATATTTTGTAAAGAATCAACATAATAAAATGACACAAATTATGGGCTATATCTGGTTATATTTGGGCTCTAAAACAGTCGATGGAGTCTCAGAGAAGATCAAGGCTAATAAAAGCCAGGTTTGCTTTTGTGCCAGGTCACGCGGGTGTACGAGAAAATGGGCTAGCTGATACTATCGCGAGCCGAGCTACTGTGGGAAGCGGGCGAGTAATGGATCGGGTTGATTTTTGTGTTCCCTTTGAACTCGAACGTAGTCCATACTGGGACTGATTTTTGTGCTTGTGGTCTAGCTTTCCTTATCACCAGTGTACCCCGCCATCAGGCGAACCCACTCCAACTTCTGAGGTACTCGTAATTTACGTCCCCATGTCATGGACGAGAAGTCGACATCTTAGTCCAACTGACCGGTGTAGGGGGTTTAACCCGCTACCTCGCTATCAACACACCGGAAGTCTAAGAGCGAGCACTCTTAACCATTCCACTATGCTGACCTGTGACCGGGATGATATACTGAATGCCGGGAGAGGGGCAAGGCAGTTAAACAAACCAAGAGGTGATTGCGAATCTACAACCTTGACCAGACCGCAAGACCATCTAGTCAAAAGGGGAGAAGCCATTCAAGAGCGCTATGCCAGGATCGGTATCGTCGACCGCTACAAGCTAATCGAGATAT
>JACEFZ010028465.1:480000-522500 GCA_014155875.1 Cepaea nemoralis
TCCTATAATTGTGTCTGTTACATTCCTATAATTGTATCTGTTACATTTCCTATAATTGTATTCCTGTTACATTCCTATAATTGTATCTGTTACATTCCTATAATTGTGTCTGTTACATTCCTATAATTGTATCTGTTACATTTCCTATAATTGTATCTGTTACAATTCCTATAATTGTGTCTGTTACATTCCTATAATTGTGTCTGTTACATTCCTATAATTGTGTCTGTTACATTCCTATAATTGTGTCTGTTACATTCCTATAATTGTGTCTGTTACATTCCTATAATTTGTGTCTGTTACATGCCGATAATTGTGTCTGTTACATTCCTATAATTGTGTCTGTTACATTCCTATAATTGTGTCTGTTACATTCCTATAATTGTGTCTGTTACATTCCTATAATTGTGTCTGTTACATTCCTATAAGTGTGTATCTGTTACATTCCTATAATTGTATCTGTTACATTCCTATAATTGTGTCCTGCTACATTCCTATATTGTGTCTGTTACATTCCTATAATTGTGTCTGTTACATTCCTATAATTGTGTCTGTTACATTCCTATAATTGTGTCTGTTACATTCCTATAATTGTGTCTGTTACATTCCTATAATTGTGTCTGTTACATTCCTATAATTGTGTCTGTTACATTCCTATAATTGTGTCTGTTACATTCCTATAATTGTATCTGTTACATTCCTATAATTGTGTCTGTTACATTCCTATAATTGTGTCTGTTACATTCCTATAATTGTGTCTGTTACATTCCTATAATTGTATCTGTTACATTCCTATAATTGTGTCTGTTACATTCCTATAATTGTGTCTGTTACATTCCACCTAAAGACAAGAATCATCAAATCATTAGGAAAGCCACCAGCACAAGCTCAAAACGATTACCACTTTACAGACAGACCAGAACAGATCATTATTCTGCGCCTTACAACAGGACAGGATAGATTACGCATCAGATGTATACACAATTCAAGTTTGGCGAACCAGCCATGTGCACATGTGGATTGGCGCCGCAGACAACAGCTCATATACCCAAGACTGCCCAGCATATGACACATATATGTCAGCAAACTTTCTGGCCTAGAGAAACAACAATGGAAGATGAGTGGACTGAAAAAAGACAGTTAAATTCATATAAGAGACAACAATGCGGATATAGGCACATTTAAAGAGAACGAAAGAAAAAAAACGAAGAATCCTTTAGTCACTCTCCACCCCACCATTCTCTCCCGGCCATGATCGTGTATCTGTTCTTCCATACTATTCACATGATCCCAAAAGACACTAATTACATCTGCCTTATAGTGCACGAGTTCCCCACCCAGCAGTACAGACCCAGCCAGTCTGTCCGCCTGCTCATTTCCCAACACACCAGCACGTCCTCGGGAATAGACCAAACGTATGCTCCTATCTGAATTATTGATTGAAGCACTGCCAGGTTCTACAAAGCATGTCTTATCTGTCTAAGCATGCTCTATAGGTCCGTTACAATCACTACCTGCATGTGCTGTTTACCCTCCAGCCAGCGAAACTCCGCAGTGACTGCCTCCATCTCCATTCTCAGACCAGATGTCGAAGTATCATATGCCAGACTCTCCTGTACTAAACACCATGCATACACCTTAGCTATGAACCCTTCAGCCACTTCTTCTGCCTCTTGGCACAAAGCAATCCGTGTAAGTGATTAACTCACCTGGGGATGAATTGTTGTGAATCATTTGTCAATTCTAATTCTGTCTCGTCTATACATTGTACGAATTATTTATAATTGTTCTATATTGTATATTTCTAGTGTCTATGTTCACCTCTAACAACCGTGACAGTGGCATCTCCAATTCTGGAGATACATACAGCAACTCCGGATCATCCGCTGAAGAAATCGAGGTATGTACTGATACTAAGGACTTCTCATTCTTCTTCGTGTGTCTGGTCTGGGGCAACACTGGCGATCATGACCCTGCACTTCATGGTCCGAAGCAAGAACCTGCAATGTGTCTATAATTTGATAGAACCATCACGTGTTGCAGGCCTGCGTTCACGGGGGAATTAGGTGGTCAGACTCTTTTTCTGCTGGCTGACAGACGACGGACGGTGGCGTCTAAACCCTCGACCGACCGTTCTCCTTTCTGTTATATATTTGAATAATGTTAATATTATTCATATGATGAGCGGCTAACACGAATGCAGGGTTCTCTTTCGAGATATAGTAGATCTTTCATGGTGCTTAGTTTCGGCTGAGTCAACCCGGGAGCAATAGTGGGGACTCAATTACATGATCTACGGGCTAACCATTCGCTATCGCGCTCATGACGGCCTGTGCACTTGGTAAGCGAAATTTAAGGGGAAACAAATACCTCTTTTTCACGGGAACATAATATTCATTTTATGGTTTGCAAGGGACATAACATTTTTCTAAAGAAGCAATTAGATACATTAATTGTTAAATGTTTAATATAATGACAACAGCTATTCACAGTTAACACAATAATTTAACATCCTAAAGTTTGAGTTACTTTTACTGATAAAACTGAATAAAATGTACTTGTTAATGCAATATATACAGTGTTTTAACACTGCAAGCTCCGTGCACGATGTTAACGACTGTCCCCAATGGACGACCTGACATTATTACTCTGGTTTCTCTTCACAACGTAAACATTTTTTGATTCTGATATCTATTAATCATTGTCAAAGCTGCGAGTAAGCAGATAGAGAAGAGAGGAATAAAACTAAGGAAGAGGACTAAGACAAGATCGAGATAACATCTCTATCTAGAAAATGGGAATTGAAGGGACAGATACAGCAAGGAGTCTCCGACTGGACACACACGTGTCCTAAAAGGGGACATGTCAGGACATGATCAGGAGTTACCCAGAATAGAGTGGGGAAACCGTTACCACGAGGAGTATCCAGTAATAGTGATAACTCTCGAAAAGTAGGCTATTGACAAGTCACTAAACGCGTGCTGGAGTACCGAGCACGCAAACCCGCTGACGCACGAAGGGTAACCCGCTCGTGGCTGGACACGCCACGGAAATCAAGCAGACGGGGACATGACAGCGTAGAGGACGGATCGGAGTATTCGCTTTGAATACTGTGTTGTTTAGAGGACAGTAGCAATAGTGATGACTTGGACTTAGACTAATACAGTAGATATTACCATAGCTAATGTCATAACGTAATATTGTCATGATGTATATGATCCATATGAATATCAGCTCTCAGAGCTACTGTATGTAACTCGCCGAGAATATCCTTTTGTACGACGTACGAGTTATCATTCGTGTGGTACAAAAGAAGAATCCATGTGTGCCTGTCAAAGCTAGGTTGCTGACATCATTATGTTCAGGGCTGTCATGTAGGTCCCTGAACTGCAAACCGAAGATTCTCTGCGCCGAATGGGCAGGAAAATAAAAAAATCTATTAATGATCATTTGCGCAACGTGCTCACTATAAAAGAAGCAGTTGGGGCATAAATATGATCATTTGCGCAACATGCTCACTATAGAAGAAGCTGGAAATAAAAACAAAGTAGAAGATTTCTTGCAGATGAGGATGTTCTAGCCGTGATCGTTCGGGTCCACATCGATTGACGGACGTCAGTCACGGCGATCGGGCAATCTTGAGCTATAGCCTACGATGGGTGACGTTGTAATATTCTGTTATGATAATTTAGTGCTTTTTCAAGTCATTTAGTGCGAAAATTTTGCTTTTAGCGCGACCGCGCGAATTTCGTGCTTCACAAAATGTTTTTGGTGCTTTTTTTGAATTTTTGTTTATTGCCCACTGGATTTAGCGGCCTGATGTGCCTTGCCAGTGAGAAATCCTGATCGTTCAAGTCCACATCGATTGACGGACGTCAGTCGCGGCGATCGAGCAATCTTGAGATATAGCCTACGATGAGTGACGTTGTAATATTCTGTTATGATAATTTGGCCGTGTGCAGTGTGTGCCGCGTGGTTACACACCAGCTTCACACGCCAGTGATCCGGGGCTTGTTTCCGGATCCGGTCAAGAATATGCACTACTGACGAGCTCAAACGAGAGCGAAACTCGAGTATAGTGCTTCCATATTGACGTTATGGGCCTTTGGGCCTTAGGTTCATACCAGAATACGATCAGCGTTGCCAGTAGTGGGTTGTGCTCAATATTTAAATTGCTCTATCGTTAACTTTTATTGCATGATTAGTGAATGTCCCAGCTTGGGCTAGAACATCCTCATCTGCAAGAAATCTTCTACTTTGTTTTTTTTTTTCCTGCTTCTTCTATAGTGAGCACGTTGCGCAAATGATCATATTTATTCCCCAACCAGTGTTGCCATTTTAGTGCTTTTCGCACTAAATTTAGTGCTGTTTCAAGTAATTTAGTGCGAAAATTTGCTTTTAGAGCGGCCGCGAATGGCAAACTACTGAGTGTAATCTTGCCATGAAATCAACAACAGCGGTAAAATGCTGGTGTTGACAGTGATGTCCTGTAAATAGGATATGTGAAAAAAAAATAGCGCGAATTTGGTGCTTCACAAAATTTTTTTGGTGATTTTTTGTGCCTTTTTTTTTTGTGGGGGGGGGGGGGGGGGTAAAAATTACTTTAAAAATCATTTTGGGAATACTAAAAAGCCGAATTTTAACTGAAGCGAGGGAGTAAAACAGTCTTAGTACATTAATGCCCAATATTCACGTATTTTAACTCCCTTTAATACGATTCTGTTGAAGTGAGTGACACGTGCAGGCAATACGCAATGCGTTAAACGATTGTTTAAACAAGAATGGGCTTGAGTTGCAAAGACTTGTTGCACTCGGCACTGACAATGCATCTGTCATGACAGGTGTAAACAATGGAGTATAATATACAACATTAAAATCCGAAGTTCCTCATCTGGTACTAATTAGGTGTGTATGTCATTCCCTTCAGCTGGCAGTGTCACAGGCTGAAGCTGCTTATCTGCCCAGGAACATAGAGTTCATGATTAGAGAAACATATAACTGGTTTTCTCACTCAAGTCTTCGTCAAGCAAAGTACTGGGAACTTTTTGCTTCAATAAATGATGGAAAGCATCCGCTGAAAGTTGTTCAATTAGGCCAGACACGATGGATGTCCATTCAATCTGTCATTGTCAGAATATTGCAGCAGTGGGTCGAGCTCAGAACTCATTTTGATGTAGCAAGACTCAACGAGCGCTGTTATACAGCAAAACTTCTACATTCTATGTTTAGCGACATGAAAAACTATGTGTATCTCATATTTCTTAAGCATATTCTCAGAGAAGTTCAAAGTTTGAATAAGAAATTCGAAGCAGATATACAGGTTCCAACAAAACTACTCCGCGATCTTGTCCAGCTCATTTATTCTATCAGTTCAAAGATTGCTATTCCGGGGGGGGGGGGGGGGGGGGGGGGGGGGGAATAACAGAAAGTGATGCTATTCAAGATTATTTAGATCCTAATCCCAATCTAGGTTATGAGTTTGAGAAAGAAATAGCAGACTACAAGTTTCCCGATGAGAAAGAAATTCGTGGAAGGTGCATCCAGTTTTTAATAGAGCTATTGACAGCTGCGTTTACGTACACCCGATAACGTTCAAGTGTTGCAGTCCATGTCATGTTTCAGTGGAAGTGAATGTCTACAGCCAATGACGCCCTGTATATTGGATGTTGCTAAAATGTTTGTAGAAGATGCAGCTACTCTCGCCCGAATCGATTTCCAGTGGAGAAAACTTCATCATATGCAGTGGACACAGACCTCTGACACTTGGACTGTGGGTAGAAATAGCCTCATACAGGGATGCCACCGGTGAAAATCCTTTCCCAGATCTTACAGATTTAGCTTTAACTGTGCTCATTTTACCTCATTCTAATGCTGACGTGGAGCGTATTTTCAGTCAGATGGGAGTTATAAAATCAAAATTGCGGAACAGACTGAGCATCAAGAGTCTGACAGCTGTTTTGACTATTAGATATGGAATGAAAAGATATAGCAAATGCTGTCATGATTATAAACTACCTAAGGATATTCTGCGAAAACGTGGATCACAGGAGGCATATACATGTTTCTTTCAATCATCCTCATCATCGCAGGAGCAAACACATCAGGAAATAGCTACAGAAACTGAAGAGTAGTTGTCTGACTGGGATTTGGCAGATCAGGAATAAACTTCATTCTAATATTCAGTGACAATAATAAATTATAATGTGCTACTTTATAACATTTTGAATGAATACCACAAGTGCCTGTTTTAGTGATTTCCCAAAAAATAGTATTGCAATTTGGTACTTTTTTGGCTCGAAAGTAGTTCTGATTGGGATTTGGCGGATCTGGAATAAACTTCATTGTAATATGAAGTGATAATAATAAATTATACTGTGCTACCTTGTTACATTTGTAATAAAAACAGTTGGTGCTTTTTTTTTTTGGTGCTTCCTAAAAGATTTTGGTGCTTTTTTGAGTCGATGTGGTCGATGTTGGTGCTTTTTCATCAAAGGGAACACTGGTATGGCAACACTGCTTGGCTCTACCTCAAGGGAAATAGATTTACCCCTTATGGTTTAAAAAAAAAATAAAATCTGCATGCCACCGCCCTAGAAAGGCGATGGCTGCCAAACCGGATAACTGATTCAGAGGCAAACAAAAAGTAGGTGTGTACCTAATGAAAATGGATGGTGGATAGTGAGAATTCGGGGTGTGTCACAGTTATGACTTAAAGGTTGTTAATATGTAAGCATGCATGTTTTATTGCATATCAAACTAAACGTAGCTCCCCCGATGTATCTCCACCTTGCCTTGGTGGGGAAGCTTGAGTGTCCCTCTGACCCCAAGCAATATGCCAATGGATTTACAACTATATATTGGACAGCTCTCGGGATAGGGACCAGACTAAGAGAGACACAACCTGTTGCCCTGCAGGTAGACTGAGGATAGCAGCCTACATCAGGCGAAAGAAGCCAATAATCTCAGTCCGGACACAACCTCTAAGGCTCTCAGCCGAGAGGTATGGCTGAACGTCTCTAAGCCATAAACCCTCGGATGTGAGAGCCTGGCCGACACTTATCTACATCAAAATTGAGGTGAGGTGCTGAGCACGCTACATGCTTGGTGCAGATACTCGCTCGAGGGCTCTTAGCTGGGGGATATGAGGGTTCCCCGGATGAGAGGGCCTGGCCTTTTCTCGCCCACAGACGCACGGAGGTAAGGTGCTGAGCCGGCAGCACATGTAGCCTACCTCGTGAGCGAGCACTAAAGTGGAAAAACACCTCGGTCGCACGTTCCGATGAAAGTCTGTAACTCGTACTCATGGAGTGAGTGTAGTCAAAGGTGGAAGATTGTCTCGTTGACACGAAATGGAACGCTTGGCTAGCGAATCCATTACGTGGCAGCCCGAAGCAAAAGCTTGCTGAGTGGAAGTCGAAATAAGAGTCTAACTTGCCTCGAAACCCGAGGAAGGCTAACCTCATTAAAAATGCCCGCCGAAGACGGAAGTGCCAGCCTACGGGCGGCAAAATAAAAATTGGCACTACGCAATTACGTCCGAGTGAAATGTCTTTCGTGGCCGGAAAAGCTCTAACTAGTCTTCCCTCATGCTAGGAACAGCTACCTAGTTTCCGAATGCCGCTCTTGTTCGGAACAGCTCTGACTAGGAAGCTTTCCAAATGCCCGACGTGTCTGGAACAGTTCTGACGGGCACAACGACAAGCACGAAACTCGCTGAGTGGATACCAACTGCAGACCAGTCTGATTTGTGCGGGAACGGCCCGGGGCGAACGAAATGCCAAATATATTGAAGTGAGGAATTAAAGCAGCCATGAGCAGGACGTGACGATTCCCTCGGTGAGCCCAGCACCAGGGCGCAATGTGTCGGCCCTGCAATCATGGAAGCCACCCTGGATGGCGGAAAATGCCATGGACTGTCCCTGCTTTCCTTTGAGGGATGACCGTTAAGTCTTCGACCGTTCCAACTTAGCCAGCTGAGTTGTGGACAGTACCGCAAAAGTGAGTCTCCCAGGAATGCTACCTGGTCAAAAAAAGCACGCTAAAGTTGGATGTGTTGGCCTACGGGTTTCGGCTCAAGGGCGCATAACTTAGACACACCGCAATCACATCTGAAAAAAAAAAAAAAACACTCCGGATGAACGCAAAGAAGAAGAAGAAACTAAACGTAGTTGTATACGGAAAACTACTGCATATAAGCTGATGGCAGATAACGGAAAGTCGCTTAAGACGATTAATCATCCGATGGCAATTAATCAGTTAAAAAGAATGTAAACCACACTCACCACACTTTGGGTGGTATTGTGTACACGGTCCTAGACTCATACTTTAATAGACCAATCGGCGCTTGATGGGTCATGTGGTCACAACCACACGTACCGCCTTTACTTCCCAGAACATGTCCCGGTACCAATGTAAGGCTGGGTCCGGCTAGCAGGCCAGGTCAATGTTGTTAATACCCCTGCCTAGGTGGGGAAAGATAGGGGAGGGTGTGTGGTGGGGGGGGGGGGGGGGTTGGGTGGGTTTCTAACACACGACCAGCAGACAGGCGTGTTAGTCATTGCATTATGGCGTCCCCTACAGTTAAACAAGTACCGCAGTTGAACTAAAGTGAGCCTGTGAGTGGATCCATGTGTCAAATGGTTCAGAACCTCTCAGTGATCATACTTTAAAATTGACACTCCACGGAAATGTGGCGTCACTGTTTCAAAACTGACATCTGTGCCGACAGGGTAGCGAACGCGGTTCGCAATCCCACACAGCGTGTTCGAAATCAGCTGCAGGAAATTGTAAAGCGGGCTGCCCTGTGTTCATTTACAACACGAGTATGAACGTCGGCCATTCACAAAGCAATGGTAACATTCTGAACGTAAACTTGCCTAGTAAATCACAGACAACCAAACATTGCTCAGGTAACTACGATATCCCGTAAAGGGGTATGAAACTAACTTTATCTGCTTCAAACGCCACTTTTATTATACATCAGACACAGATGATGATGGTGTAAATCATATTTACAGAGGTCTGCTACACAAGGTCCGCCACCAGTGCCATCCAGGAGGTGTGGGCGTCGAATGTCTGAACCCGCAGTGCAGATACGTAACGCAGTTATACAATGTTCCCAAGCAGAGGACTTGTATTCTGAAGCCAACTACTACTAACCACCTCAAAGCTCACGTGTTTCTGGGGTAAATTGTTTGTAAATATTCCGTACAATTTATGTTGTTTCTTCTTCTTCTGCGTTCGCCTGGAATGTTGTTTTAGATGTAATTGCGTTTTACCTGTTTACAGTAGAGCTGCGATATTATTATTTGCACCTTTCGGCCGATACATCTGACTTCTTCGAGCATTTGTTGACTGGGTTCCTTCCCGGGTGTATGTTGTTTATCCCGAATCATAACCATGTTGTTTGTGTGTTCTGTTTGGTAAAGAACGAACGAACGAACGAACTTTATTTTCAAAGGATCACAAATTGGGCACGCATGCCTGTCTTATATTCGGCCCTTCGAGCCACTCATCTTTCGCATACCATTTATCTGTCACGAATGTTACATTTACATTGGACAAATCAAACATTATCAAATTAATGCTGCAAACATACACGAATCATCAAGAATTCATAGTTCAACGTTATGAGACAGGCAGACACACACACACACAAATATTTACACTCATACACATACATGCATGCATACAGACACAAGCAGAAAGACAGACATACATATGTATGCATGTATGCATGTACGCACACGCACATCTTGAGTGCACACGGATATCTCCGTAAGTGCTCCAGACTCCTCCCGTGGATCACACCAGGGGTAACTTAGCACAGAACACGAACTGAACAGTACTGGCCAGGTCCAGAATATGTATACACTAGAATGGCGCATGCCAGAAATATTCTTTGTGTGGGTATGCTTCCCAGTTTTGAAATTCGTCAGGACAAGCTGTTCCACGGGCGCGTTCGTTAAGTAGGGAAGTTGAGCTGATAATGTAATGAGCGCGGTTGGATGCGCATATCCAGTCTTCATTTTGTATCAGGGAGTGCATGTTTGTCCTATTATGTTCTTTTCTACCCGACTCTCATATGGTGTTATTCATATAGTGTACCTGTAATGTTTTTTTTTTCCTGGAGTCTCCGTGACCAAACCGTCTGACTCGGGCTCCGAAGGTTGTGGGTTCGATTCCGTGCCGCGTCTTTCGGTTCACGAGTACATTTTTTTTGAGCTACGGAATTCGTGCTTTATGGGACGCTTTCGGCAGTTCGCTGCGGAAATAGTCTGAGCCATACGGGATAAAAACCCGGTGCAATGAAGTCGATCCTGTCGACTTTTAAGCGACATTTTTAAATAGTATTTTTCATTTTGTGTTAACATGGTGTATTCGAAGTGCTATTTAGATGGTTTTATTCATATGGTATTATTTAATCGCGTTTTTCATATGGTGTTACTCGTGTTATCCGTTACTAAGTGAGGGAAAGACCGGCCATCTATTTCTTCGTGCATTCAAGTCCTGGCACATCACAAATCCACAGCAGCATCCTACTTCAGAACTTGTTTTAAACATTCTATTCCAACTGTTCAACACGAGCAACGTGCATACGGGACCACGGATTTTGTCGCACTTGTTCGAGAAGGTTAGACCTTGGGTCCACTACCCTAGGATTAGGAAGGGTTTGTTTGTTTTTTGCGTTCGCTGGCTTTGAACTCAAGTGTAGTCCATACACGTGCTAATAATTCTAGTGCACTGGACTGATTTTTGCGTGTGGGTTAGCTGTCATATAACCGGTGACACTCGCCGATTGGAGAACCCACTATTACTACTGGGGTACTTGTAATTTACGTTCCCAAGCCAAGAACGAGAAGTCAACATTTTAGTCTGACAGAACCCGCTACCTCGGCATCAGCACACCGGAAATGAGTTTAACGATTTCTAAACAGCGGCCAGGGCGATATGTAATCAAACATTTGGATCAAACAACGTCATCAGCACTTAAAATATTGGCCACTGTTAGTGGCCTTTGGTAATGTAAGAGTTAATTTGGAGACATTATGTTTATTTCTTCATTAACAAATAATCACATTTCATGTTCACAGACACTGACACGGTGGCCAACTGATGGCGGTCCCTCACCTCTACCAGGTCGTGATAACACGGTACAGACAACAGAAACAAAGAAACATCGCAATACCAGATAATAATTAATCTGACAACGAGACAGCTCTTCCACACAAGGAACAATATTTCTTCCACTCCTGCGAAAACGTGACAGATAATAAACACAGACGCAGTGTACAACATACCTTACAGTGAATGCAAATCCGGCAAATGAAAATCACAGTGTAACAATAACCATGATAATAATAAGAAAGAAAGAAAAAATATAAGATAAAAATAAGTTACACCACAACACAATAAATCGACCTTTCCATCTTAGTAATCTTCATCAGAAACAACACAAACACATCCACAGAAAAAATGAAATTAGAAAATTTTATTACAAATTAAAACGTAAACAGATGCAGTATTGGTGTCAACCGTTAGGCCATTGCCGAAGGTGTGCAGTTAGGTTAGATGTGGATATATACAGGGGAATTAGCACTGTTATAGTGCCATGTTGTTAGAATGCAACATCAGCAACTACCATCACTGGCCTTACATCAAAGATCATCTGCGACGAGACCACGAGGACGTCCAAGAAGAAAATGGATTGACGACATCAGAGACATTGTACAACCACACGGAATGACACTATCCATTGCTGTCCACCGGGCGCTGGAACGCAAATTATTCCTCCCCACGACGCTTCACGGCAGAAGTGGAAGATGATGATGATGATGATGATGATAGTGTCATCTATAACAGTACTGATCCCCGCTTTACGGATGCAACTCAAATAGTTGACTGGCTCTCAATGTTAAGCCTAATTAATAAGCTGTTAGAGTAACATGGCTTTAATGCTGTGGCCCATGCATCATCAGCTCCATTGTAATCAGAAGAATTGAAATGGTTACAGAACGGGTTTGTTGTATTGTATAATATCTCTAGGTTGTCAATGCTACAGTTGGTTGAGTTTGGTGCCAATCAATGGCTGTGACAATCACAACCATAACTAGTTTATGCACTTGCTTACTAACATACTGCCGGATCTGTGGCGGAATAATTTATAATCTCGCATACCGCATTCAAAACAAAGCTGCGGGTGATCTGGCAGAAGACCGCCTTGCGTTGGATTCCATACAATGGTACGGATGTCATTGTTAGAAAGCAATGGCAGACTAATTAAATCATAAACAGCCAAAAAATGTGGGGCATGACTGTGACGTCCTGTAAAGAATATGCAACTAATATACAAGCCGGAGTTAATTCCTAATAGTTACCACCTCTCTGATTAGCAGGACTCTGGGGTCGATTTAGCCCCGTAATTGGATAACTTAAGGAAGTCCCATTCCAGATGCTGTGAACTCTTGGGTCTTCAAATAGCGTGAGCCATGATATGAGAGGAAGTTCTCAGAAAATGATCCAAGTTATGAGGTTAGGTCAGGACCTGATGTTTATATCATGTGCCGTGCTAAATGGTGCAGGCGTTCATGCATCTCCACAGATATCAGTCCTTGTTGTTTTGGATCAATTGTGTAGGCATTCCTCCATCCCCTTGGCTTCGGCTATCCAGCATCAATTCTCTTGGTCTGCTTCCTCATCCTACTGCCACAATGTTTTTCAGTGCCTCTCTTCTCATTATACAAGGGGGATTCAAATGAAAATCTAAATGTTTTTGGAGGTGAATTATATTCGGAAAAAGTACACGTGTATCACTGTTTGATGTAGTAACTACTGCGTTCAATGCAAGTCCTCCAGCGCTGATAAAGTGCTTGGATTCCTGTAGACAAATCGACTCTGGGGTCACTAGTCAGTGTGCCCGACCTGGTCGTGAACAGTCTGTCACAGAAGTTATGCTGTTTTCAAACTTCCTACTCCACTCATACATTTGCTGGACTGACAGGCATGCATCACCAGACTGGACCTTCATTCGTCGATGAATTTCAATAGGTTTCACTCCACTAATATAAAACAGAACGCATGTCAAAAGTGGGGCGGCCGTCTTTATAAACTGCCATGATGTCACTGTGTTCGTCTGCACTGTGATGTCACGTGCTTAACATCTTTGGCAACAATATTGACAGGTCACAGGACAATAGCATGGTTATTGAAATTTCTATCACACTTTTAAGGTTTTCATTTGCAGCCTAGAGGGCAATCATCGTTTTTTTCATGGTTGTATATAATGTTCTACTTTCATTAGCATCTTCCAGGCATTCACTGTTAGTTACTCTGGCAGTCCAAGGTTTTCACATTTATCTCAGAATCATTGATGGATCGAAGCTCTTCCTACTTCATAGTTGTACTGGTCAGAACAAATCATTCTGCCACAGCTGGGGACTGAACGACATACTACTTACTGTCTTGGTAGGCCAACAAGCTAACAACTATGCTATGGCAGCTCCACATAAACAGGAACCAGAAGTACCTCATCTTATAAGAGTGGGTCAGAGTGCCAGCCGTGCAGTCAGACTTGTGCAGAGTTGTAATAACATTGAGCCGGGAGTGCAGGGAGTGGCCAGCAGGGGCCACGGAAGTGGAAATTCAGCAACTAATTCAGGAAAATTCTCGCCCGGGTGATGTGATCTACACGGATGGGTCAGTGTTGAGAGGTAGAAGTGCCTGGGGGTTCTTGGCAAAAACTAATGGTCGGCGTTTGGTGCAGGAGAGCCTGGCATATGATAACACTACATCTAGCTTAAGAATGGAGGTGGAGGCGGTCAGTGCAGATTTCCGCTGGATAGAAAACACGATACATACACACATTGTGATTGTAACTGACTCAGAAAGCATGCTGAGAAGGGTGAGAACAGGTAGGCTTCGTGCAGAGTGGCTTGCTTCGCTTCGGAGGTCACGGGTAGTAAGCATCACCTGGATCTTTTCTCCTGGGCATGCCGGTGTGCTGGGGAATGAACAGGCGGACAGATTGGCTGGCTCTGCAAAATTTGGTGGAGTATTGATGCATGACAAGGCAGACATGGTTGCGGCCTTGTGGGAGCACGTGTACACCTCAGAGGAGCAGATGGAGCACCATGGTCTGGTAAGAATGAGACAACAAGGTGTGACGAGGGGATCTGGCCGACGCTCGGAGGAAAGGCGAGACGGACATATAATCAGATTGCTACTGTAACTATTGGTGTTGGAACTCTTCGCTGGCTGCTGAGGATGGGGACGGGGCGCTTATGGGAATGTCCTGAATGCCGTGATGTCGGTTCCTAAATCAATCAATCAATCAATAATTCCATAACCAAGTATAGGTGACAGCATATCACCCACACACCAGCAGCAGTCTCTGCCGCAGTATTACCTTTACAACGTCAGTCCTACAACAGTTTACATTGTTTTTTTTCACAATCACTGTAAAAAAAAATAAATAAATAATGCATAACGCTTGCAAGAGCTCTAACTACTGTCAGAGAAATGTTTATTTCCTATGCTTAAAAACAAATGTATTTTAAAACAATCTATTCTTTTAGTGAATTTAAACATAGAAGCCATAAACATTATGTATTGTATATTGTAATCCGTGAATAAACAATAAACAATTTCTTAAATACACTGAAGCATTAGCATTTAGACAGTTCCAATCAGTTTTTAACAATCAGAAAGATTTTATTTTCAATCTGAGATTACCAAGGGAATAATTGATGCTCCACATCTGAACAATGTCAGAGACTATGTGTTTTAAATACTTCAGTCAAATTTTTATAATTCATTTATTCACTTCATATGATAATAACTCTGCAGTATGCATTTGACGAGATGCAGCGAAATATACCAGGCAATAAATCGTGCAATATTTTGTTTGTGGCTTCTGTGTTTAGATGTTTATTTTCTATGCTTAGAAAAAGGTTAATAAACACTGACATGTCGTGATATTAAACAACACATATAAATACCTGTTTATTATATGCATATACTTTCAATTCACTATCATATTCCCAGTCTACAATCTTCCCTAAAGTAATCAAATTAGAACAATGTTAACGGCCCCTTTCACATGCCTTAAAGCATAATTTGCTAGACCCATATTATTACTGACCAACCAGCACTCGTGACTGATGTGGTCAGTATCTTCCTGTCTGCCTTTACTTCCAAAGACATTTCTGGGTAACCCATTTAAAGCTGGATGGATCTAGAAGTCCGGGTACATTTTCAACATTCAAATCCACCCCAATGTGAATCAAATCCCCGACCCCAGGAAGGTTAACCCGGTCAACAAATGCCCTCAGAAGTCGGATGTGTCGGCCTAACGGCGCAAGAACGCAGCTTTGCTGTAAATAGGCACAACGCAATCACGTCCAAAAAAGTCTCTGGATGAGCGCAGAAGAAAAAGAATCCCCGACCTTCAGTACAGCAGGCAAGTGTCTAGCCACTAAACTACTGCAGCTCTAAATAGGTCATGCACCAAATAAAACTACTTCACTTGGTTTACTCTATATACAAGAAAATGAGTTTGTTGTATAGAACAACGCTGGCGTACATAATCACTATGAAATGTTGCAGTGGTCAATGTGGAGAAGAAGTCAAGATGTCTGCCTCGTGCTCTGAAGGTCATGGGTTCTTTCTTGGGCTGCACCAATCCGACGAGTGCAATTTTTCCAAAGACCTTCCCTGGAGCTATGGAGTTCAGGATATGCGAGATGTTCTTAAGAGGAAGCTTGTCATTTTGCAGAGACCTAGCCAGATGGGGCAAAACCCAGTGCAATACAATGTCAATCTTCTTGCTTTTAATCTTCATGAGAAACAGAACTATGTTTGTACATATTTCTATTCATAAGCATATACATTCACATAATGGATTTGCTCTTTGCTATTCATAACAGAAACAATAAAAACTCCTATACTATAGGAGTGTTGAGCCACATACAAAAGTGAGAGGCTGTGGTAGTGCAGTGGTTAGTACTGCTAGCTCGGTGGTCATGTGATCAAATCCCTGTCGAGGTTAACATCGACATGGGCGTCCAGGTCAATACAGTATAAAATGGATACGAGGAAATGCTCGGGGAAATAAAGGCAGTCACGTGACATTGACCACATCACCCAACGAGTGCTGATGGTCTTTACAAAATATGGTGCTAACACCATGTACCATACAGGCCTCCAGGAAAGGACAAGGATTCTTTGCTTTTTGCAAAACTGGCGAAAAAGGCAACGATCCTGATTAGTACTGGGAATTCATACACAAACTTTCTGACACAAACTGGAATGTCTTTAACAGATGAAAAGGATGCTGAAAAAAACTTACTACTCATTGCGATCAGTTTTTATGATGATCAACAAACCACTTGGCCAAAATTATGAAGTAAAATATACTAATTTAGAAAATAACTCTGTAGACAAATACCTTTTAGTTGAAGAAAAGACACTGACGATGGACAGGACATAGGACTTGGCAATCATACAACTAGCCAGATTTTGTCTGGAATCCATAGGGTAAACAAAATAGTAAAAACAAAGTGAGTTGCATATCCTTTACAGGACACCATAGTCAACCCCAGCATTTTTTTGTTGGCTGTTTATGATCTCTTGGGAAGTTTACGTTCAGTAGTCACTTTACGTTCAGTAGTGTGAAAAATAGTGGAAGACCTAAAAACATGTAGAAGATTAATATAAATAGACATGAATCTGGAAAGAACATGAATGGAGCTGTGTGGGATAGCTAAAGATCGGCAGATGACAAACAAGGCAGACATGGCTAAGAAAGCTCTTTGTTAGACTAGCAGTCCCCTGGTTCACACTTGGCAGCTGACAAAATCATTAGCTTCTAATATTTGTCATCATCTGATTTCTTAGGTTGTGAGATTGGTTACCAGCATACTTGTATAAAGGCAAAAAACAGGTCCAGTAAACAGTAGGCCGTGAGAACACTGTCCTTGCAAACATGTAAAGTTAAAGGCAGTCCCATAAAAGATACTGACATTGGGATATGAAGCATTACATCTTCACTTATTCTAAGCCATGACATGAGGTGGTGTGGGAGGTTCACTTCCATGGGTTTCTTTCCCAGAAAAAGGCCAGATACCCATTTTCATGAGGTTGGGTAAATACTGGCTGGACAAAATAATCCTGCCTCTGGGGAACTGAAGCTGGACCAGTGTCTTGACTAGCATACGCACTAATCACTTTCAATGAAAATGTATCCATGGGTAAACAGAATCTGTGTAGAGGAAATGAATCTTACACAACAGTGTGCTGAAGTTCGACACACTGATCTCTGAGTTACAGTGCTTCATAAATAGGTGTAACCCAGTTGCCTATATAAAATCCAAAGAAATGGGGGGACACAAACAGAAAATTTGCCAAAATCGATGAGACATCACAGAGGATTTACCTTAAAACTCCCAGAAGGTCATGCAGATAGATGTACCAGGGCTAATAAAAACTAAATACCCACTTTTTATTCTTCTGTTTGTTGTGGTTTCAGCAATGTCTGCACAAGAAGTCTGCTATATTTGGATATGTGTCAAGGCCCTGAGGTGTGTGTGTGTGTGTGTGTGTGTGTGGGGGGGGGGGGGGGGGGAGAAATGAGGTTTCACTATTGTGGTGGACAGATGAGGGTAGTGTGCATTGAGTCCAAGTTGCAGGTGTAACATAAGGTGGTGGTTATTCATGCGCGACTCATAGTTGAGCACCTGGATGAACAAGCTTATTGTCATTGTCAGCCCAGACATCGGACGGGACATGTTGAGCCCAGGAGTATGGGTTTATAGCAGCTAACAAGCGCTCTGTGTGTATGCCAGTTTGATCAAGTTATGTAAGATATTTCATTTGTGAGTGGAAGAAAGATGTATTCAAGTCAGTCAGTCTGACATATGCATGATAGAAATAAAGTTATAAATTATCATCAACTTCAGTTGTGTTGTGCTTTGTGTGGAGAGACCTGTCCATCATTGTGTTATCTACTGTATCATAAATAATATAATAATACTAGAATATGGACATCCACTATATTAAGTGTCAGGGAGAGACAGGTCCACGCTGGAGGGCTTACACACTGGACACATGTCGTCAGAAGGAAATCTTCCAAATATTACAAGACCAGTCTGGTGGAAAGTAATTTGACTCTGCCCAGTGTTCATGTACCTATGTATTCCCTAGACAACACCCTATTGACCCCTGAAAATATGTTTAGTTGTCTGTTCTTCTGGTTCACTTGTGCGCAGGGGACAGGACCAACTTCACTTTGTGTTAAGTTACTGGTCAGTGTGTAACGACCACTCCTGATATAGAAGTGGTTCACTGTTTTGTTCAACCAAGTAATAAATAGTTTCCTCAATATTGAGTTTTCTAACAGACTTAATGAGCGTCTTAATGGTAGGTTATTGACTGTTCTGTTTATTCTCACTGTGCTCCTTTAGCTAGCATATATACTCTCTTATTTCCGGGTATTCCACAAAGGTGTAGTACCCACTGCAGTACTATTTTGTAAAAAAAAAAAAAAAAGCAGGATAATCTAAGGGGTGTAATTTCATTAGAGTTATGACCCATTGATCTACCTTTGATTTGGCAGGACATTGATAACAATGATACAAAGAATTCTCATGCTTCTCCAATTGCTTCATTTTCTCCCTTTCACAGATCTGGCATACCTGAATCTATTCAAGGTTTCATTGACGTTTCCTCATCTGACAAGAACTTTTCCTCCAAGAGCGATTCAGTGGTCTGACATGTCATAATCATGACCAAGCCACCAAAGCTTTCATTTCTGAATTGCTTTAAACAATTTTATGTTGCTAATTTCTTTCATTCTCTTCTGCCTACATACAAAGCACATGCTACACACACGTGCCGAGTCCACAAAAAGGAGTTCTTCACCACAGATGAGTAACCTTTACACATGTAAATGTTTTCATGTAGTTTATATATCTCTCTCTCTCGTGCGTTTTTTAAAATTGTTTGTAGTGTGCTGACAAAGGCACTGTGATTATGTTCTAATTAAGCTTACCAAATCCACATCTTGTTTCTATTGATTCACTCACTGATTTCTTCCAGAACATTATTGGGTCTCTTTTAAGTCTGAATTAATGTTTTCATTCTTTGAGAGGATATTACTAGCAGTGCCATCTTCATAGTGAAGGTCGGCTGTAATGCATATTCAACACATTCTGTCCTATGCCTCTGTATGGTGTTTTTTGAAGTCCATTTATTAGTTCAGTGTAAGCTAACCATCATAATTCTTCCAGAGATGAAGTTCTGACTTCTTTAAAACAACATTGAAAATCATAATTTAAAAACACAACACACATGTACACAAATGAAAACATAAAACAAGTACAGAAAAGTAAACATAACCAAACAAGATACTCCAGATACTGCTGTTGGGGTATGCATTGTCAGGTCTTCACATGTTCTAGGTAATGGCATTACAAGCACCCATCTTCCTTCCCCTACAGAGGCAGCAATGACAACACTGAGGAAGAGGAGGAGACATGCCTGGGGAGGTCCAAAGTGATACTAAAAATATCAACCCTCCTATGCCTTCCAGTCTGGAACAAAAGGACCAAATCCCATATCCTCAAATCTCCATTATGCCATGTAAATGGACCAAGTATATGGCATGGAACATTTGAACCATATCCCATAGCCTCAAATGTACATTAAGCCATTAAATGGGTCGACATTACTTAACTCACATTCACAATTATGTGGCACAAAACATAAAGCAACAACTGACCACTCTGCAAGTGCCAATGTGTTATTTTTCAGATTCTTTTAATTAACAAATGTACTCCAAACTGGTGACATCTAACCAAGAAAATGAACATTTCAATCAGCCACGTCCCCCAATCAGCTGGTCAGCTCATATTTACAAATGTGATTTGAGACAATGACCTCTATACATTACTTGTCCATGTAAAACAAGACTTAAGACAATGAAGAAATCACAGACTGTCATTCTTCCAACACGAAGCAAAGATCAAAGTCGTTAAAAAACACAGCTGAGAACTGACTGATTCCATACACATTTCTTTCTATGTACACAGGGTGCAATATGCAATGTGCTGCCGTTACCAACTGTTCCTACGATTATAATCTGAAATACAGAAAGAAACAAAATAAAAAACTTGCAAATGACAATGATAAAAATTGCATAAAAGCAAGGGAAATATCAAGACTGCACTGAATTCATGTACTATCATTACATTTGTTGCATCTGAAATTATCTGTATCTTGATCTCCACCATGATTTCCTAGGGTTCTCTCAGCATCATGCACAAAGTGTAAGACCGGCAGAGGTCCCACATGTGGAACGCCAGCCTCAAATATGCCAGAAATGTTCTGTTGTAGGCAGATTTCCTCATTTTGAAAACAGCCAGAGTGGTGCCAACTCACTATGATTTTAAACTGCTGAGAGATTTCTTCTTCTTCTTCTGCGTTCATCCGGAGTTTTTTTTGTCCTGACGTGATTGCGTTATGCTTGTTTACATCTGACTACTGCGGGTATTTATTGACCGGGTTAACCTTCCCGGGAGCTGAAAGATTTTAAAGAGTGCAGCATACAATTGCTATCTGCATGAGGTTAGGCATTCAATCCACTATCTTAGAAACAGAGTCACAAGCAGTGTGGAGGTCAGATTGGATAAGTGCGCTCTTTCTTAAACATCTGGTGTGCTGATGCCGAGCTAGCAGATTCAACCTTCTGCACTGGTCAGCTGGACTAAAATGGCTTTTCGTCCTTGATAGGGGACTAAAATTACAAGTACCTCTGAAGTCAGAGTGGGTTCGCCTGATGGCGAGGGACACTGGTAATATGGAAAGTTAATTCACACTCCAAACTCAGCCCAGTGTACTAGAAGTAATTGCACATGTCTTGACTAAGCTTTGAGTTCACAGTCAGCAAATAAAATACCAACAAAAATAATAATGAATTCTTGTTTGAAACAAGTGATGTGTACAAGGATAAGATTGTCTATTCATTCATATGAAGACCCATGCCCAATACTTCATTCACAATCATGCCCGTACCAGACAGCCACTTGGCACTGAAAGTGGTAAAGACTTCATATTTTAATCAAGGAGCCATAGTAATATAGGTGGCTGAGAGGCTTAGCATGCAGGTCTCTCAATGAGAAGATTCAGATTTCAAGCCAATTGATTTTTTGTTTATGTTGAGGTTGACATAAAATCTCAGTTTAAAAAAAAAAACTGCTCTGGGGCTAATGGCCTTTGCAGCAAATGTGTCAAGTGGGGTGAGAGACAGTCTTAAAATAGGTTATGAAATTCCCTCCTAACATAAGGCTGTGGAAGCTTGTATAAACAAACACACACACAAAACTATTGGTTCTAATATCACACGTCTCTGTTGATCTCTTGGATGGTTTGATCAGATAACTAGCCTCCTTCAATACAGGCAAATAACAGAGGTCTCATGTGTGAGTTGTGGACTTAAAAATTACAAACAGCTGGTCCTTGGGAAAGAAGTAAATAAAGCCTGTTTGTTACCTTGCATGCTGAAGTCGGACACAAATCTTTTGAGTTATATGCAGAACTAAATGTGATGCATTCTTGCAAATTTAAGAAGAAAAAAGCAAGAGGAAATGATGGAAAAAGGGCAAATGTCATAATTTTTCAAACAGATGCTCAACTTTCAGTCTTGCTATGAAATCCCCATTTCAGCCAACCATACTAATGAGCAAAATGTACTTTGCATAAATAATGGCAACTATTGCTCTATGCCTTACCTGGTCTGTATGGTTTTCTGTATTCATTTGAGAAACCTGTTCAAAAGAAAATGTTTGTTTGCAAAACTGCAAAACAATCATTTAAAAATCTAAGCATCATGACCTTAAATACACGCACACATTTCCCAGAGTATTAAAAAGTCCATGCTCTATCGCTGTAGATATGCAACTTTAGGATTTGCCCAGCTGTTGGAAATCACAAAGAGCAGGCTGTAAAGCTCTGCTCTGGCAAAATTGTAGGTAGAGCCGTTACTTTGGGTAAAATCTGTCTAGAGGACGTAATCCTCACATAAATGCATTCTAGAGTCCAGACACACCGAGCTCCTGAGCTACAGAGGAGGTGGATAACAAGATGTGACATAGTCCCTCTTCTAAGAAGGAAAAAGGCAAGCCTATTTTGCTTGAGGGGAGCTTTCCCTATTACCAGTGTCCCCTATCATCTGGCGAACCCACTTCTGACTTCTGAGATACTTGTCATTTATGTCCCCAAGTCAAGGACAAGAAGTCAACATTTAAGCCCAACTGACCATTAAATGAAATAAACCCACAATGCCAGCTCACCAACAGTTACCAGAGAAAGCTTTAGTGTGTGCACGTTAAACCACTCAGCCACACTGACCCCTAACAAGTGTCAACATTCCGTAGACAACAGGATTTATCAATAAATTTCAACTTCCAGTCCTGCCATGAATTCATTTTGCCTGATGATGTTAAAGAGGAAGATTGCAACTGACAAACAATTATGATAACTTCTGCTGTATGTTCTTACCTGGTCTACTTGGTCTTCTGTACTGATTTGAATAACCTGTCCAAATAAAAGCCAAATAATAAATTAACAATTCGCCAAGACAAACACTGTAAAATCTAAGAGTCGTGGTTTTAGAAAGCAGATGCACATGACACGCATACAGAAACAGACAGACAGATACACACACACACACAAGATACACACACACACACAAGACACACACACAAAGAAACACACATACACAAGCACCCATTTTCAGAACTTTAAAAATGTACAAAATATTCATAAAAAAGAGCCTTCTGATTATCAGAATCTCTTGTTTTCAGTGTACTATTATTAAAGCATTTTAACATTACATCAGTGGGAGCTAAGAAGTTATAGAAGCTGCAATGGTATATGGGGAGCTGTGATGGGATGGCAGCTCTGATGGCATGGGAAGAGCAGTGGTTTTGGCCCTGGCTTACAAACAACACTGTATGGTGTCTGGATGGTTCCCCAAACTGTATAGCTCAGAAGTTGACCCAACATGCTAAAACAATTCACTGACTTGTTCCATCGCCAAGAAGATCATTGGTACCCCACCACCACCTGCCAGTGAAGTTGTGGTGTGACAGGCAACTGCAAGACCCAATCCAGCCCAACCTCCAACCCTAAAACAATCTATACACACTATTAACATTCTTTTAAGGACAGCATTCTGTTTTTGAAATTTTTGCCACAGCAGTGGCCTTACCACATAGTCCTTATGATTTCAAACTACCACTTTTAATGTGTCAGTATGCCCATGGGGCCTCCTGTAGAGAAGGTTAAACACCTGATTTACTATACAAATGACATAGGGCAAGTGTGACATTTTTAGGGCTATTCTGAACTTCCTAGTGAGATGATGAGATCACAACTCACATCAACTCCAACACCATACCTTACAAACACACATATATATCTCTTCCTTCCCTCCATCCCTCAATGAAAACCAGATTGATCTTGAATAACAAATCAGAAGAGGTAGAGGGATGGTTATTCCCTTCTCCCCATAGTATGTTAACTAGTGTATGTGAAGGTATACAACTTCATGCTTATACTGTAGTATCTGCAAAGATTTACCTACAAGTTAGTTGCATATCCTATACAGGACGTCGCAGTCAACCCCAGCATTTTCTTGGCTGCGATTTTTTTTGGCAGGTTTACGTTCAGTAGTTCGCCACTGCTTTCTGAACATCCCGCACTCATACCATTGAGTGAAAACCAATGCATGGCGGTCTGCTGCCAAATTGCCTGCAGTTTGTTTCAAACGCAGTGCGCAACGCACATCGCGTCCTTTCTTAACCACAGATTCGGTTTACCTAGACATGACTTTAACACAGGAACCCCTGTAGTGCAATGGCTTGCCTGGTGGTCATGTGTTCAAATCTCCATTGAGACAGGGATTTTTACAAATTGACCTAGCCTACAATGGGCATCAGGAAATGATGGAAATCAGGAAAGTAACCAAGTGCCGATCGGAGTATACAAATATAGGGCTAGCACCATATACCCAACATGCCCCCTGGCATGGAAATGGGTCCTTTTCCTGTGAATACAGAATACATTACTGACTATGAATTGTCCAGTGATGAGCGGGAACAAGCATGGTCAAGGGCAGGTTGCAGAATTTCCATCACATGACTTTGGTTTCCATTTTGATACATTCTTTCTCCATCCGTCTTTCTAGGCAAGAGCATTGCATCCAGCAATGTTATCTTAAGCTCAGAGGTATGTGAGTTCAACTTTACTATACAAGTGTGTCAAGTTTACTCTCTCTAGACAGATTCCATCAAAGGTAAAAGGCTTTATCTACTCATGGGTTGGATTCTCTTAAGAATTTTGCTAGCCATACAGCCTGCCCTTTGCAATTTCTAAGTGCCATACAATTTTCTTTTTAACCTGTGCAGTTGATATGTGAGACCTATTTTTCACTCTCATCTGAGAAGCCTTGTTTCATTATCTCTTGGATGTTCTAAGAGATCTGGAATTTTTGTAAAAATGTCCACCCCTGGGATGGAAACAAACTAGGTAGCATGTGAACCCAAAGCAAACCAAGAAATCTCAAAGCCACAATGTCCCTACGTAAAGACAGTAAAAATACTGATGGCAGTTTGAAACCAATGAGAGAATACTTGCCTCGTGTGTTGGACCTGCTTCCACTTTGAGCCAACTCAAGCAATTCCTCTGGAACTTCTTGTTTTGCATCTTTTAAAACGGCTATCAAATCATCCACCTATAAAAATAAAAGTTTAATATACAAATGCTAAGGCATAAATACTCAAGTTTATTGGTAATATATATATATATATATATTTTCACTCTCCACTCTCACACACTCACATACTCTCTCTCCTCTCACACACACACACACACAAACACAAGGCGGGGGGGGGGGGGGGGGGGGGGGGGGGGGGGAGGAGAGAGAGAGAGAGGAGAGAGAGAGAGAGAGAGAGAGAGAGAGAGAGAGAGAGAGAGAGAGAGAGAGAGAGAGAGGAGAGATGAGAGAGAGCGAGAGAGAGAGAGAGAGAGAGAGAGAGAGAGAGCCTTGAACAATCCACTGGAAAAGCCATTAATAAATGTAACAGCGCTTGATGGTATTGTCAATAATTGCATTCTGACACTGCTTTGATTGGTTCATCTTTTTTCAGGGGCTCATTTTGGAAGTTTACCCAAGCAATTCACCTTTGTCACATCAGTGCATGTAACACTATACAACATGGCTTAATGAAATTGTCTAAAACACTATACGACATAGCTATATGAAATTGTGTGTGATACTGTCGCAAATTGCCTGTTCATTTTAATATAAATGACTGCAGATTTACACAGAAAACAACCGCCAAATTTATCTCCAGTAACTCAAGTTTTCAGATTTACATGTTCAGTTTTTCCCCCATTTTTCCAGCTATGGCAGTGACCTACACAGTAGACAGACAATAGCCATCAACTCCCCATCAATTATTCACAATTTTTTTCATTTTCATCTTGTTTTTTTTAATTTTTTGAACTTTAAAGCTTGGGAAGTAAAAATTTCCAAGGTTTCTGGGTTTCCTCCCAGTTTCCAAGTTGTTATTGTTTTTTGTTTTTTTTTGGGGGGGAAACGCCTAGAGTAATTTTCCAGTTTTAAAAGGCTTCCTGGAAATTGCTTATCTGAACTTATGACATCAAGATCACCAGAAGCTGAAGCTAAGTCATGACGGTTCTAGAGCAACAAGAAGGCAATTACAAACTGATCAGAAATACACACAATCTTTTAGAAGTAAACTAACCTTCCCAGCATCCTCACCGGAGATGAATGTCACAGCCGTGCCTGTTTTTGATGCTCTGCCGGTCCGGCCAATACGGTGGATATAGTCATCTGCGGAATTTGGGTAGTCATAGTTGATCACCAGCTTGATATCGTTGACGTCTGAAAGTAAGGCATTTTGACAAGGTAATCAACCAAAGCTGCTTTTCAGAACCAATGTACATGCATTTTGTTACCACCCTCATATTTCTACTGGGCAAATGAATTAGAGTGTTACCTACGAACATCTAAGACCCACAGAGTAATCGTTACCAACCCCAGCCTAATTCCAATAAGTCTGTGACCAACCCCAGCCTAATCCCAACTAGTCTGTGACCAACTCAGCCTAATCCCAACTAGTCTGTGACCAACCCAGCCTAATCCCAGCTAGTCTGACCAACCCAGCCTAATCCCAACTAGTCTGTGACCAACCCAGCCTAATCCCAGCTAGTCTGTATGTGTCCAGCTGAATAATAACCTAACTACATCCTAAGATGCCTCTGCAGATGTGACAGGTGCTGGTTTGGGAGTGGGAAAGAAGAAGTCTGCTGAGAGACAAGCCACTACACCAACCTCTGGCTGGCTGAGAGACAAGCCACTACACCAACCTCTGGCTGGCTGAGAGACAAGCCACTACACCAACCTCTGGCTGGCTAAGAGACAAGCCACTACACCAACCTCTGGCTGGCTAAGAGACAAGCCACCTCTGGCTGAGACAAGACACTACACCAACCTCTGGCTGAGAGACAAGCCACTACACCAACCTCTGGCTGAGAGACAAGCCACTACACCAACCTCTGGCTGAGAGACAAGCCACTACACCAACCTCTGGCTGAGAGACAAGCCACTACACCAACCTCTGGCTGAGAGACAAGCCACTACACCAACCTCTGGCTGAGAGACAAGCCACTACACCAACCTCTGGCTGGCCGAGAGACAAGCCACTACACCATCCTCTAGCTGGCTGAGAGACAAGCCACTACATCAACCTCTGGCTGAGAGACAAGACACTACACCAACCTCTGGCTGAGAGACAAGACACTACACCAACCTCTGGCTGAGAGAAAAGACACTACACCAACCTCTGGCTGAGAGACAAGACACTACACCAACCTCTGGCTGGCTGAGAGACAACCCACTATACCAACCTCTGGCTGAGAGACAAGCCACTATACCAACCTCTGGCTGAGAGACAAGCCACTACACCAACCTCTGGCTGGCCGAGAGACAAGCCACTACACCATCCTCTAGCTGGCTGAGAGACAAGCCACTACATCAACCTCTGGCTGAGAGACAAGACACTACACCAACCTCTGGCTGAGAGACAAGACACTACACCAACCTCTGGCTGAGAGACAAGACACTACACCAACCTCTGGCTGAGAGACAAGCCACTACACCAACCTCTGGCTGGCTGAGAGACAAGCCACTATACCAACCTCTGGCTGGCTGAGAGACAAGCCACTATACCAACCTCTGGCTGAGAGACAAGCCACTATACCAACCTCTGGCTGGCTGAGAGACAAGCCACTATACCAACCTCTGGCTGGCTGAGAGACAAGCCACTACACCAACCTCTGGCTGAGAGACAAGCCACTACACCAACCTCTGGCTGAGAGACAAGCCACTACACCAACCTCTGGCTGAGAGACAAGCCACTACACCAACCTCTGGCTGAGAGACAAGCCACTACACCAACCTCTGGCTGAGAGACAAGCCACATAGTATTTAGACAGTTTAATGTAGTTCCATTACACAATATTTTGAGAGTTCAGTTTTACCATACAATATTCAGACCGTGTAATATAGTTCTACCATACAATATTTAGACAGATTAATGTAGTCCCACTATACAATATTTAGATATTTTAATATAATTAAATATAATAACCACACAATAATTTGATGGTTTAAGTAGATGATCTACCACACAACATTTAAATGGTTTAATGTAGTTCTGTTACACATTTACTTTTAAACAAGCGATAACAAACGGTTTTCCAGAACTAATAAAATGCTCATTCAAATGTTGCTCTACATGTTGCAATAAAGAAAACGACTTACCTAGACCTCGTGATGCAACATCTGTGGCAACAAGAATTTCTGTTTGTCCTGATTTAAAACCTACGCAGAAATATAAACACACATAAATTAGACACAATGTACATAAAGCCAAGATGCTGCATAATTCTTCCCTCTGTAAAATAAAACCTGTGATGCACAAGACAGAAAAATGTGATGACCCAAGTGTGTGTATCTTCTCTTCTTCTTCTTTCGTTCACTTGAAATATATCTATAACTGCAATGCTGTCTCTTGTATGAATTTAACTGTCTTTTTCAGGTCACACAACGGTCCATAGAGTTTATCTTCCACTGTTGTCTCTCTAGGCCAGAAGGTTTGCCTAGAAATGTTATATTCTGGGCAGTCTTGGAGTATGTGCTCTGCTGTCTGCGACGCCAATCCACATGTGCACATGGATGAGTCACCAATCTTGTATCTTCTCTGTATAGAGGGCACTGGGTTGGGGTACACTGACAATGAAATACTTAAAACCAATGGTCTAGAGACAGGTAAACTCGTACAATTACAAAGCACAAGCCATACATCTGCACACTTTTGATTTTCTGGGCTTCGACTATCCTGAACTTTCCTTTATTATCAGCTAAAATGAGTGACTTTCATGGCAACCAGGTCACACATTTGCCCCTACACACCAAGTAGTGATGATTCAAAGTCTGACTTTGCTCTAAACTAGAAAAACAGCAGCAAAGACAGGGGTAAGGCACTTCACTCGTGTAGCAATGGCTTTACATAATGAAGTGTCCAGCATTTCTTCACAGGGTGGAGTAGAGGACAGGTTTCGGTATCCACATCTGCTCAGGCAGACCTGGTTCGTCTCATACTACTGACTATACAGATTTTTACAAAATCAAGACAATAATTATGGTATAATCCAACCTGATCCTGGAGATGGATTTTCTTTTTCTTTCGCTTGCTCGTTTCACATTCAAGCATATCCCATACATGTACTGCAATTTCTAGTGCATTGGACTGATTTTTGTGTATGGATTAGCATTCCTTATCTCCAGTGTCCCAAGGATAAGAGGGCAAGCTTTTAAACTTCCGGTGCGCTGATGCCGAGGTAGACAGTTCAACCCCTACACCAGTCAGTTGGACTATAAAGTTGACTTCTCGTACTTAGCTTGGAGACATAAATTACAAGTATCTCAAAAGTCAGAGTGGGTTCACCTGATGGTGAGGGAAACTGTTAACAGGGAAAGCTAATCCATAAGCAAACATCAGTGCACTGCACTAGAAATTGTAGCCTGTGTATAAACTACACTTGAGTTCAAAGCAAGCGACCAAAAATAAAATGCCTCTCCAAAGATGGAAAGTTCCAGAACTGGTCGGGCATACCCCAATGGTTTCTGAGCTTCAAGAGGGGGAAGCAGAGACCGCAACAGTTCTTGCTCGAGACAGTAGTTCAGTACCAGGTCAGATAAGTCTCTAGACGAACCTCACTGTCACTGCAAGGCTTATATTTCACTTGACTCATTCCCACATGAGGCTTAATTTATCTTTCCTATCTCTTCTGTCCACATATCCCATAAATGTCATTTGTTTTTTGCAATTTTCCTTTTCTCTTTTTCTGTCATAAGTAAATGTTTCCACTTTTTTGTACCTGTCCACGACGCTCGATAGCAGAAGTGGAAGATGATGATGATCTTTCTGCATATGACAGTTGAGTTAGTTACTTAAATCATGATTATTAATGTTATTACAATACTCACTTTGAAGAATCCTGTCTCTCATCACCTGGGTTTTGTCTCCGTGTATTGCACCCGTTTTGTAACTGCGAACAAAACAATCACTCGCATATACCATACTGTCAATATTCTATAACTTACTAGCCACGCAATTGAAATACCACTACTTTTATCGTTTCTTTACGTATTCAGTCAGAGATCCGCACAGTGGAAGGGCGGGAGATTTTCTCGAAGCAGACGAGCAATATCTCCTATGATATCTCCGGCGGGCCTATTCCCGGTGATCGCGGGATCCGCACAAGTCAGGCGGGGAGTCTGACGGTAGTACACGCTTTTCAAGGTATGGACACTTGCGATTGAGTTGTACGCGTCCTACAGTACAGGAGCGTACGAGGCCCTCACCTCTGGGACTTGGCTGAACGCCTCTAAGTCTGGTACCTTGGGTTTCAGGGTCTGGCCACCACTCGCCACCTGCTCGTGGAGGCGAGGTCTCGGAGGATTGATGCTGAGCCGCCAGCGTCTGCAGCCTACCTTGTGCCAGACGTATTGGTTACCCATTCCTCTGGAAAACACAAGACTAGGCCGAGAGAGGGAACATGTCGTTTGGGCACCACGTGTTTCTCTGAAGCTCTGCCCAGGCACTGTGGTGGAATTTTGGCCACATTCCAACTCTCATACTTTGGTCTGTCAAGACTGCAAGGTGCCACTCACTAGTTACGAGCAATCATTTCTGGGTCAAATCCATCCTCAAGGCTGCATTTTCCCCCCTTGACTAAATGACTCTGGGTAAGGTCAACTTCATTACTAGAACATTCAGTTTTACTGAAATGTTCTATATAGATCTTCTGCTGTTAAGTCAGTAAGATAGCAGAGATGTGGGTTCTGAGTCGAATGTTGTGAATTACACTCATGGCTAGAGTCACAAACAACAATCTCCTGGAAGAAGCTAATGAAAGTAGGCACTACCCACAACAATATGAGAGAGGCTGGTGACTGTGGGCTAGGGGTTAGTGAACGCAGTTTCATAAATCTCCGATATATTGGGTCAAAAGGTTTAAAATCAGCCATTCATTTCTGATCTATCTTTTCTTGATACATTGAGTATTCTTTTCAGGAATCTCATTTCTGCTGTGGTTTTTCTTTTCCCTTTTTCTGGAATTGTCCACGTTTGGCATTGGTAACATAAAGAGTTGGCAGGAAGATTGTGTTGCAAAGTGCTTTCTTAGTAGTTATTGATAAATGTTTGTTCTTTAGTATTGGTGTCATTTGTCCAAGAGTTGGTTTGCCTTATTGCATCTATTTTCGATCTCGTCTTTTGATTTGCCATTTGATATTATACTTCCTAGGTACTTGAAACTCTACACTTGTTTCAAGGGATGTTTGTTTAGGTGAATAATTGTTGTTTTTTTTCTTCTTTAGTTATAGTCATTACCTCTGTTGTACTTGTACTAATTTTCATGTTATGTTCCCTAAACATTTCATTTAGACTATTCATGTGGTCTTGTAATTCAGCTTCTGATTTTGCTATTAGTGCTTGGTCGTCCGCAATCAGAGTTCTCTAAATGGTGTAATTTGCAGGTGGCGGTTGTTCTGTGTTCTCGCCATGTGGTGTTCTTGCAGTCTCTGTTTGGCTGGTTTCTTTACATATGTTGTCTATATATGTTATGAACAAGAGATGGGACAGGACACAACCTTGTCGTACTCCGGATCTTATGGTGAAGGTTTCTGAGTGTCCTCCAGTTGCTCTCACTATGCATTCACTGTTGTTGTATAAGCTTCTACATAGGTTTGCTAGACGTGTACTCACTACATATTGTTTAAGGATTTCCCACAGCTTGTTTCTATCTAATCTATCAAATGCCTATCCATTGTAAAAAAAAACCAGAAAATCAAGACCAAAGGCTATTTAATTGTTTCTTCCCTGTGCAAACATCTTTGCTTACAGCTTCCTCAATCCATTATAACAAAAACTGATCATTAATATAAACCTCCCCATATTAGTATAATCTGGTCTGGGGGTAATTTTATTGAATCATCAAGACAGGATTTTCTGTCCCACCGACCTGGGCTCCCGGGGTTGACACCAGTTGGTCAGCAATTGGAAAGTTAAGTGGTACTGACCACATGACCAGAGTGCCCTTGGTTTAAAAATATGGATCTAGCACCATACACCCATTGGTGGAATAAAGAGACCTCTGACTTCTTTATCTATTAATAACGTAAGGGAAATCCTAGTTCACAAGCATGGGAGTGACTGTGTATAGAGAAATTCTGCTCAGACCCAACAATCAGGACCTGATGATTAAAGGTACAATCATTAAACAACAATAATAATGTTAACATTTTGTTTTCAGTAATTATGAGTCTGTTGCTGCAAGTGCAGTAGCAAGTACAGCATAACCAGAAACCTTACCCTTTTTGGTGTAACATCCGTGTTAGGAAGTCAGCCTGAACTTTGGTTTGGGCAAATATTAAAGTCTTTTGCTGTCCTTCTTCACTTGCAATCGTCAGCTCTTGCAATAACCTACACAAGCACAAGACAGTCAAATAGTTCACAATGGCTTCAAGAATCCACAGTTCTATGTTCTGGTAGTAAGTACAGTCAGTAAAAGACAGTATAATTCATAATGGCTTCAAGAATCCAGTTCTATGTTCTGGTAGTAAGTACAGTCAGTAAAAGACAGTATAGTTCACAATGACTTCAAGAATCCACAGTTCTATGTTCTGGTCGTAAGTACAGTCAGTAAAAGACAGTATAGTTCACAATGACTTCAAGAATCCACAGTTCTATGTTCTGGTAGTAAGTACAGTCAGTAAAAGACAGTATAGTTCACAATGCCCCCCCGATGTGTCTCCACCTTGCCGTGGTGGGGGAGCTTGCGTGTCCCATCGACCCCATGTGCTTGCCGATGGGTGAAAAACTACATATCGGACAGCATATGGGATAGGGACCAGACTAAGAGAGACACAACCTGCTGCTCTGCAGGTGAGACTGAGGATAGCAGTCAAAATTTAAATCAGGCGCACGAAGGCAGAAGTTCTTGGTCCGGACAAAACACTAAAGGCTCCCTGTCGAGGGCTGTGGCTGAACGCCTCTAAGCCACAAACCCTCGGACCTGAGAGCCGGGCCGATAGTCACCTTTAGAAAAAAGGCGTGATACTGAGCAAGCTACATGCTCTGGTCTGATAGAAGTTCGAAGACTCTCAGCTGGGGGATATGAGAGATTCCCGTATGAGAGGGTCAGGCCGTTCCTCGTTCACCGCTGCACGAAGGTAAGGTTATGAACCGGCAGCACAAGTAGCCTACCTCGTGAGCGAGTACAAAAAGTCAAAAAAGTGCCCCAGTCGAAGAAAATGGCTACGAAAACTGTATCAAACTCATAGAGTGTAGACAAAAGTGGAAGAACGTCTCAATGACGCAAAATGGAACGCACGGCGAGAAAACCTATTGCGTGGTCCGAAGTCAAAAGCATAAGCTTACCGAGTGGGTGTCGCTTGCAGTCTGACCGTCCCTGGTGTGTGCTTGAGCGATCAGTGGCTAACGGGTTGCCCAACAAGTGGAAGCGAGGAACTAAAGCAGCCATGAGCAGGACGTGGCAACTCCTCGGGTGAGCCCAGTCACAGAGCAATATGTGCCGGCTCTGCAATTATGGAAGCCTCCTTGGATAGCGAGGGAATGCTCATGGTCTGCCCCCCCCCCCCCCCTTGAGGGCCGACCACGGTGTCGTTCATCGTTCTGTCTTGACCAGCTGAGATGTTAGCGACATCTCAACAGTCCAACGTGCCTCGAAACCAGAGGAAGGCTAACCTCATTAAAAAATGCCTGCTGAAGTCGGAAGTGTCGTCCTACGGGTGGCAAACTAAAAATTGACACTACGCAATTACGTCCGAGTGAAATGTCTTGTCCGAATGTCTCTCGTGCTAGGAACAGCTCTGACTACCTAGTTTAAGAATGCCGCTCTTGTTCGGAACAGCTCTGACTACCTAGTTTCCGAATGCCGCTCTTGTTCGGAACAGCTCTGACTAGGTAGTTTTCCGAATGTCTGTTGTGCCTGGAAAAGCTCTGATGGGCGCAACGACAAGCACATGTCCGAAAACTAGCTGAGTGGATGTCGTCTGCAAACCTGTCTGGTTTGTGCGGGAATGACCCGGGGAAACGAAATGACCAATATATTGAAGTGAGGATTTAAATCAGCCATGAGCAGGACGTGACGATCTCCCTCGGTGAGCCCAGATCCAGGGCGTTATGTGTCGGCCCTGCAACTATGGAAGCAACCTTGGATGGCGGAAAATGCTATGGACTGTCCGTGCCTTCCTTTGAGGGATGACCGTTGTCTTCGACCGTTCAACCTTGGCAGATGGCACCACAAAAGTGAGTGTCTCCCAGGAATGCTACCTGGTCAAAAAAGCACACTAAAGTCGATGTGTTGGCCTACGGGTTTCGGCCCAAGGGCGCATAACAGACACACCGCAATCACATCTGAAAAAACACTCCGGATGAACGAAAAGAAGAAGTTCACAATGGCTTCAAGAATCCACAGTTCTATGTTCTGGTAGTAAGTAGTCAGTAAAAGACAGTATAGTTCACAATGGCTTCAAGAATCCACAGTTCTATGTTCCGGTAGTAAGTACAGTCAGTAAAAGACAGTATAGTTCACAATGGCTTCAAGAATCCACAGTTCTATGTTCCGGTAGTAAGTACAGTCAGTAAAAGACAGTATAGTTCACAATGGCTTCAAGAATCCACAGTTCTATGTTCCGGTAGTAAGTACAGTCAGTAAAAGACAGTATAGTTCACAATGGCTTCAAGAATCCACAGTTCTATGTTCTGGTAGTAAGTACAGTCAGTAAAAGACAGTATAATTCATAATGGCTTCAAGAATCCACAGTTCTATGTTCTGGTAGTAAGTACAGTCAGTAAAAGACAGTATAGTTCACAATGACTTCAAGAATCCACAGTTCTATGTTCTGGTAGTAAGTACAGTCAGTAAAAGACAGTATAGTTCACAATGACTTCAAGAATCCACAGTTCTATGTTCTGGTCGTAAGTACAGTCAGTAAAAGACAGTATAGTTCACAATGGCTTCAAGAATCCACAGTTCTATATTCCGGTAGTAAGTACAGTCAGTAAAAGACAGTATAGTTCACAACGGCTTCAAGAGTCCAGATTATAAAAATGACTAAGACTGACCTCAGTACAAAGTGTTAATGGTACTAGTATCAACAATGAAAATATGTAGACAGCTGGAAATTATCAAGGAGATATGAAGGCGATTTGTTTATGGAAAACACAGCAGTTGAAAAAAATAGCTTATTTTCATTACACAACATAAAAGAAGAATGAAATGGACTTCTGGTTTCTTGGCAGGTTGATATACAAATATAAATATTATTTGGTATATTTTGTATGCTCAGACCAAACGTATAACAGACAATGAGTTGTTTAGTGTACACTGACCCCATCTGATCGCACATAGTGGGACATAAAGAGAAAAACAGCAGGTCTGCGAGCGAAAGTTGTGTATGTTAAAAATTCCATCTTCTTCTTTTGCCCATTATTACCCATTGGGACACAAGCCCTCAACTAAATCACCCAAGCCTCCCCGTCTTTAGATATCCCATGCAGCTCCGTCCATGTCCTCTCCATCTTATACAAGCCCTCAACTAAATCACCCCAAGCCTCCCCGTCTTTAGATATCCCATGCAGCTCCGTCCACGTCCTCTCCATATTATTTCTTACTGTCTCCACATTTCTCCGTGTATTTTTGGGCCTTCCTCCATTTCTTTTGCCTTGTGGGTTACAGAGAAAGGTTTTTCTAGTTATACTATTCTCAGGTTTTTTAATTAAAGTCCCATTCAATGCCTGAGCCTTTTCTTCACCTCTCGATTCACTGG
The DNA here is from genome assembly GCA_014155875.1 of Cepaea nemoralis. Lineage (NCBI taxonomy): Eukaryota > Metazoa > Mollusca > Gastropoda > Stylommatophora > Helicidae > Cepaea > Cepaea nemoralis. The sequence goes on from JACEFZ010028465.1 coordinate 515,504, forward strand.
CACTTCTCTCCATGAGCTGCACATTTGTGGTTCTGTCAACCCATTTTAATTCTTGTTTTGTGCAGACACCCATTAATGAATGCTTGTAGTTTATTAGAGACTAGCTGACCCGGCCCGGCTTCGCCCAGGCCCTGGCGGGGATCGATCGATCGATCTGTCTGTCGGTCTATCGATCTATCTATCTGTCTGTCTGACCCGGCTTCGCCCAGCTCCTGGTGGGAAGCATCTCATTTAATTCATATAAGTAGTCATATAAGCTCCCGTTCCCGACTGTCTGTCTGATGACCCGGCCCGGCTGTCTGTCTATCTATCTATCTATCTGCCTGCCCGTCCGTCTCTCCCACCCTCTCTATCAGGTCAGATCTATCTATAGCCAGGGGACTTAACCTAAGATATAGCAATGCTACTAAAAGTTATGTCCCTTTATATATTATTTCTTAAGTTAAGTCATGTAATTTAATTATTAAATTTTATTAAGTAAATAGCTGATTCTACAATAAAAAAAACTATGACGGTTGCACGGGAATGAAAAGAAGACGTGTAGAAAATTTCATCTCAATCGGACCGTTATCGAATGCATCAAATACATCCCTACCCACATACATACATTGTGTTTTATAGATATAGAAGAGGTTGGGGTCGACTGCAATGTCCTGCAAAGGACATGCACAAAAAAAAGATCAGTTTGGTGCTAAATGTACTTTCTTTGACCTCCTCAAATATCTTAGTGCTATGAAAGTTGCTCTAGTCTTTTTATTATTAAAAATCCCATAGCAAATGGAAACTGCAAAGAGTGGCCCGTAGGGCCACAACCCTGGCAAAATAGTTAGGGGAAAAAATATATCCAAGGGTACAGAGCCAATTACCTTGGTTGGAATCTGTTTAGAGGAAGCAAACCTTACAGAAATGTATGACAAAGACAGACACACCGGCCTTTGATGTGTGTAACTGTGAAACACTTCCCTACAAAAATGAAACCAAGAAGTCTGTGTCACTCATTTGTCATGTTTAATAGTTACATGCACATTCATGGGACGCAGAGGTGGGTTCTATACTGACCGAAACCTATTGACGCGTCTTTGCCGAGCGTCCTGGGCAACAAGTACCTTCGGGGTCCTGGCTGAAGTCAGTAGGATCGTTGATTCCTCCGAAGTCGGAGAGTGTCTGCCTGTACGGCGAGGTACACCAGTCTGCACACCAATAAGTCAGGCATGGGACAACGGATACTCACGCAAACCTCAGGTCCTGTATGACATCACACTAATGTTGGACAACATGATGCCTTCATCCGACATACAGGACTTCATGCTGGAGATCACACCAGCGAATACAAGCAAGCAAGCATGCACATTCATTAGCTTTTGACAGCCTCACTTTCACTACACTTCTGATATGCGCACCAATGGAGAAAACTTAGGAATCAGAAATAAGGAAAACAACGAATAACTGGGACAATCAAACAAGCTGTAAGCAAAAGTCACAGTAATAAGATGTCAATGCTTACAATTTCAGCTTTTCCCTTCTGTCACAAACATGCACCTTCTGCAGGATGTTGGGGTTGGCCATCAAGTTCGTTGAACCAATGTTGACTTGAGTGAACTCTCCTAGGAAATCATGAGCCAGTTTCTGGATTTCATGTGGCCAGGTGGCACTCCACATCAGCATTTGCCGATCAGGCTGTCACATAGGGAAGGTAATAATGTATGAAATATATTACATCAAATGAGTTCTGGACTGTTCAAAATTAAAATTGTGATCTTTCAGGGAAGTTTCTATCTGTCATGTGGTTCACACATAAACACCCCCCCCCCCCCCCAGCTATGATCTCAAGCGTAGTCCACATGTATGATACTACTACTACTAGTAGTAGTGCCATTACTAGGGGTTGCTCAGGAGTGGTTTGTGTGTTAGCTTTCCCTATCCCCACTGTCCCCTACCATCAGGAGAATCCACTCCGACTTCGGAGCACTTGTAATTTTCGTCCCCAAGTCAAGGGCAAGAAGTCACCATTTTCTGTGTGTGTCCGCCTGCTTTGAACTCACGTGTAGTCCATACACTTGTTCCTACTTCTAGTGCACTGGATGATTTTTGCATGTGGATTAGCTTGGAATCCAAACTACCAGGTTGGGGTTTTCTTTTAGCCCTCGATAGAAACAAATCCACTTTACCAGGGATTCAAACCCAGGTCTCCCAAAGGAGAGCCTGGCATTTTAGCATTTCAGCCAGCCACTCCTCACTTGCTTCATCACACTGAAAAAAATGTTTGTGACTGTCTGCGTGCCTGAAGTTAAAATGCAGGGAAATCCCCATTCCATGTGATAGATACATAAATAGTAAACAAGTGTAGATTAGACCACACTAAAGATTCTGTGATGCAATGGGACTATGATTTATTTCTAACGAGCATAAGCAATGTTCTTCTTCTTCTTCTTTGCGTTCATCCGGCGTGTTTTTTCATATGTGATTGCGGTGTGTCTGTTATGCGCCCTTGGGCTGAAACCCGTAGGCCAACACATCCGGCTATAGCGTGCTTTTTTGACCAGGTAGCATTCATGGGAGACTCTCACTTTTGCGGTGCCATCTACAACCCAGCTGGCCAAGTTGGAACGATCGAAGACAACGGTCATCCCTCAAAGGAAGGCAGGGACAGTCCATAGCAATTTCCGCCATCCAAGGTTGCTTCCATAGTTGCAGGGCCGATACATAGCGCCCTGGTGCTGGGCTCACCGAGGGAATCGCTACGTCCTGCTCATGGCTGCTTTAAATCCTCACTTCAATATATTGGGCTTTCCTTCACCACGGGCCGTTCCTGCACAAACCAGACCTGTCTGCAGACGGTATCCACTCAACGAGTTTTCGGTTCGGACATGTGCTTGTCTTTGTGCCTATCAGAGCTGTTCCAGGCATGACGGACATTCAGAAAACTACCTAGTCAGAGCTGTTCCAAGCACGAGAGACGTTTCACTCGGACGTAAATGTGTAGTGCCAATTTTTATTTTGCTACCCGTAGGACGGCACTTCCGGCTTCGGCAGGCATTTTTTAATGAGGTTAGCCTTCCTCGGATAAGCAATGTTATAGGTCTATGTGGCTGCGGGGCCCAATGACCTTGAACTTTCCTTATGCTAGTGGCAAGGTAAGGAGTTGAACCTCTACATCAGTCAGCTGGACAATCATTTAGAAATCCATGGCAAACTACTGCACATAAAATTGCCTAGAAAATAACCTGGGGTTAGAATTGGTCACCCCCCGGGAAGGTTAACCCGGTCAACAAATGCCCGCAGAAGTCGGATGTGTCGGCCTAACGGCGCAAGAACGCAGCTCTGCTGTAAACAGGAACAACGCAATCACGTCCGAAAAAAACTCCGGATGAACGCAGAAGAAGAAGAAGAATTGGTCACTGGGCCTGGCAAAGGACATGCAATATTTTTTTTTAAATAATCGATGTAATCCCATAACAGTTACTGGTATAGTTGCATGAAAAGTTAGACCTTCACACACACTAGATAATGACATAATAGTGCCTAGTACCCTTCCTGAACATCTTTATTTCCAAAACACTTTTTAAAACTGTCCTGTAACCATTAAACAAGGCTGGGTCAACTGGTCAAGGTCTGCCAATGCAGTCTGCTGTCTCAAGGAAAACCCTAACCACTAATGCAACTATTACTGCTCACATACAACCCACAGATGTAATAATGGGAAAGAAGAAAGCAAAGCAGTTGTAACTGTGTGACATTTATAATACTGAGGAGTAGGGTAGTTCGAAGAACAGAGTTAAAACATGCAGTCTGTAATATGCCACAAGTCTTACCCTTAATGGCTGTAGAACTTTTCTTATCTGTGGTTCAAAACCCATGTCCAGCATGCGATCTGCTTCATCCAGTACAACGTATGATGTATGGTCAAGATCGATCATGCCCGTGTCCATGAAGTCCAGGAGGCGTCCGGGGGTAGCCACTACTATTTCTGGACCTGAAGTAATGAATTACATACAAGTGCTTTCAAATGTGAAGCTGGCATTATATGTCTCCATGTAGACTCGCAGAGAGAGACAGATAGACAGAGGAGAGAGAGAGAGAGATAAGACAAGGAGGATAGAGACAGACAGACAGGGAAGAGACAGTCATACAGAGATGAGAAAGACAGACAAGCATGTGAAAAACAGACATGGAGGAGAGAGACTAACAAACAGGGAGGAAATAGACAGAGATAGGGAGGAGTGAGACATGCAGGAGAGACAGACGGACAGGAAGTAAAGAGAGATAGGGAAAAAGACAGACAGGCATGTGAAAAACTAACAGTCAGGGAGAAGAGATAATGACAGACAGAGACAGGGAAGAGAGAGACAGAGGCAGGGAGGAGAGGCAGGCAGACAGACAGTGAGCAGTTAGAAAGACAGATGGGGAGGAGAGAGATATACAGAAGTGGGAGACAAGACAGGCAGTTGCGAACGTGAGTACACATACATAAATATGAAGAAATTTAAGGTCAGGGGGCATATGCAACTGCCGATCCCTCTGTACATTGGGCTGGAGTCTTTTGACAATAAAATACCTAACACCTGCAGAGGCATCATGACCACTCTAGGCTTAATCCCTGTATGTGCTATGCTGAAACAACCAGGTTACACCATATGTCTGTCCACAAATATGAAGTATTTTTAGCACCAATCTTGCACATCCTGTTGGTTTCTGAGCTTGGAGAGGGGAAGGAAAGCTCTGGAAGGAAGTTAAGGCTCTGGAAGGTAAAGCTACTGTGGAGGCGGACGCGCCATGGACCAGGCTGATATTCTGAATGCTCTACGAGAAGTAAGACTTTTGCGAGAATCAAGTGATGACTGAATCTACAACCATGGCCAGACTGCGAGAACAGCAAATTAAAAGAGGGGTGGCCAAACAAGAACACTGAGGAGGGGATCCGAGCACTTATGGACTGAATGGTTTGATGTGCAATGAGGATGATCTATCGACTAACTAACAGGAAAGCTCTGGAACATCCACAATGGAGATAACACTGTGGCAGTGTTGGGATTCAAATCTCTGCACCAATCTCACTTCAACAGATGCAAGCCTGTTTCAGGGCTCAGACAACCGAGCAGCACTGCATCTGACTCATAGCTCAAACTGAAGTCTTTCGGAGGATTCACCAACCAACCAATGCAATTGGGTGCTGAGTTAAGGCAGGTTTGGAATAAGACATTCCTTGGCAGGATATGTCTTACTAGTAAGCTAAATCCTTAATATCCCACCAAAGGATACTTGGACAATCAGAGAAAATAACCTAGCCAAAGGAACACAAGGGAGTGCTCCTTATGACTTCCTGCTCAAAGATCATATCTACCCAGTCAGTAATAACTGAGGGTGGTTATTAAATTATAGGGGTTCCTGGCCAACATAGCGGATAGGCAAGCCACCCCCGTTAATATCTTGGAACAACTAACTGTCTCCATACAAGGTTTACTTATGTATTTTCCCCCATGTCTTGACTTCGAGGACCTGTGGTTTCGTTGTCCAGCTAGTGAGCTGAGTGTTTGGTGCGGCACTGTGAGCTATGAATTTCATCTGGAATGTCATTTTTTGTATGTTTGTGTAATTGGTGACAATGTGGTGAAATGCAAATTCAGAAAATAGTTGACAGCTTGCATGCGCACATACCAGCGGTCCTTTCATGCAATAATGTGTGTGCGGGCAACTTGTGTGTTGATCAAACAGCTGCTCCTTCGGCAATTAACTGCATATTCAAGTGAAAGACAGCCTGTTTTCAATGACCAGGTGATTTGGTCTTGCTGAAGTCACTGTTCCTTCACAAGTTCACATGGTACAAATGATGGGCATTACATGTTTTTCTCACACAGAAGCAGAGAAATTGTGCAAGAGACCCATTTGCTGTTGGGTTGTAACCGCACTACTACTACTACTACAGAGAATGTAGGGAGCTGCGGTAACGCAGCAATATGAAATGCTTGCTTGACGGCCTGGTGATGTGTTTCAATCTCCTTCAAGGCGACACAGCCTAAAATGAGCACCATTTACCAAACTTATGCACAAATGGCACAACAAATTAAATGCCTCCCCTCTGCTGTGTGTCCACCGTGACGAGGTAGAGGGGCTTGCGCATTCCAATGACCCCAAGAGCTATGCCGACGGTAGCCCAGCTACTATTCCAAGAAAAAATCGAACAAGAGCAAGGCAGAGAATGGCAATCATGAAAAAGCTTGCTGGTACAACGTGGGGAGCAGATGAGAAAGTTCTCAAGAAGTTATATACTGAATGGGTGAGGCCAGTACTGGAATATGGCATTGCAGCTTGGGTAACAGCAGCTAAGTCAAACTTTAACAAAATAAGTAGAGTCCAAAATCAAGGAATGCGAATCATAACTGGAAGCCTGAAGACAACACCTGTTAATGAATTAGAAAAGATCACTTGTTTACAACCAATGCAGGATAGAAGAGATAGCAGAGCCCAGCGACAAGCTGAAAAATTTAGAAGATTGACAGACCACCCTATGCATAGCAGGTTTAATAGTTTTGGAAAGGGAAGACTGAAGCGTAGCAATTTTGTAGCAACTGCAAAACAAAAGATTAGGGCAGATCCTATACTTAACATATCAACGGTCAAACCCATTTACAATGCAGACAAGTTCCCAGCTTGGAGACAGCAGCCTGAGATGATAGAAAACATTCCTGGTATTGAGAAAAAGAACACTCAGAATGAAACCGAAAGAAGAAAAATAACCCTAAACTACATAATAGAACATTACCCAAGCAGCAATTGGACCCATGCATATACAGATGGATAAGCCAAAAATTCAATAAAAAATGGAGGAGGAATTCTCCTCAATTTAAAAAATGGAATGAAAAAAAACAGTCAGTGGCAACTGGAAAATTTTCAAGTAACTTCAAAGCGGAGGTAGAGGCTTTGAAAAATGCAGCAGAAATGCTCTTGATGGAGGAAAATAAAGAGAAGCAAATAGCTATCTTCACAGGTGCAAAGTCAG
>JACEFZ010028465.1:527500-840000 GCA_014155875.1 Cepaea nemoralis
TGAGTCGCCCAATATTCGGCACTAACAGAAAGCAGATAGTACCGCCTACTGTCATACGATAGCTTAGTCATATCTGACTAAGACCTGACATATTGTGTTATCCATGATGTATTATTACATACTCATTTTCCAGTAACACCAATGTTATCTATTCAAAACATTTAGCAAAGCATACATACCCCTAAAGTTTTTCCAGAGCCTGTCTGTGCTATGCCCACCATGTTTTTCCCAGACAAGGCTAATGGCCATCCTAGACACTGTATGGGTGTTGGTTGTGACCAGCTGTTTTTCTCCAACATCTTATTTATCTCGCCTGCGAATGAAAACATGAACATTTGTACAAAGGGGACATATCCTAGCATGTGAAAACATGGAGAATATTTACACAAAACATAAATACGCTCGCTATATCTCATAACAATTAAGAATGTAACTAATACTAGAACCCATTACACAGAAATAATGCCACACATACAAGACACTGAGATAACATCACACACAGATATAGGCAGGTGTTATGTAATGCAATGGTTATGTATGTTTATACACACGGTCAAAACACCTACTTAAGTACTAACTATAATCTCGTATTACTTTTTCCTACAAAATATAATTATAACTATACATCAGTGGTTCCCATATCTTTTTGAACTGCTACCTACATGCCTTCTAGTTCTCCCATATTTACCATCAAAGATGTTTTTCTTTACAGTATGGCTGTTCTAAATTCATAATCTCCTCACCCATTTGTTCTGTAGAGTTCACTGAGAGATGAGGTAGAAATATTGCCCGCTTTGGGAACCACTGTTTGTTATAACTGAATTCAATGTGAAAAGTGACAGTGCACAAAATTCATGTTCTCTCACCTGGAAAATTTGCCTCATGGAAATGTGAAACTGGAATTGGTCTCTGTCCCCTCTTTACAGTGATATTGTGTTGTTTGTAGAAGCTATCAATTTCAGCCTGTTAAACAAAACATACAAACTGTGAAACAGAGGAAAGATTTTAAAATATTTATTATAGAAAGAGCACACTTTAAATGGGAGCCGTGTTAGCTCAGTGGTTAGCTCACTTGCCCGCCGGCCTGGCCATGAATTCACATAGAGGTGGATTTTTTTTTTATTGACTAGTTCTCTTAGCTCGAGCCAGCATATAATAAGTACCAGGACATGCCTTGGGAAGTACAGGTGGTATGTGTGATACTGATTACATCATCCATCTGGCGCTGATTCACCTATTTTAAAATTAGGCCTCGGACCTACGCACAACGAAAATTACCAGATAATGAATGAAAAACTAACATCTTGACAACCCAAGCTAACAATAATAAAACATCTGCCCATGCTCGGTACAACGAATCACTAAAACCAGCTTTTACTATAAATATTCAGTAAAATAATAACACCAATGTGGAGCTCATGTAAAGAACTAAACAGATACAAGTGAATCAAAGGATGAGGAAAAGATGCTGGCGCTGGGTAGGATGGTATGGAGAAAACGTAACTAGAAAGTCCCTTGCCTATAACCCACAGAGCCAAATGAAACAAGCCCCGTAGCAGAAACCGCGTGTGGGCATGTGAAGTGTTAGAACCTTTACAGGTGGTCAGTCTTTCTCTTCCTTAGCAAACGTGGGCAGCTGGCACTGAACCCTCATCTGATCATGCTCGTGCCAGCGTTAGCGCAATGTCCTAACCAGTTCATGTAGTTGGACTAGTATCAGAGTCTCGTCAGTATCTGCCAGCAGAGTCTAATGTCCTAACCAGTTCATGTAGTTGGGCTAGTATCACAGCCTCGTCAGTATCTGCCAGCAGAGTCTAATGTCCTAACCAGTTCATGCAGTTGGGCTAGTATCAGAGCCTCGTCAGTATCTGCCAGCAGAGTCTAATGTCCTAACCAGTTCATGTAGTTGGGCTAGTATTGCCACATAGCCAGAAAACACATGATGCAGGGAGGATAAAAGGAACATCCCTAAGTATGTAGCAAAGTGGATAGTGCATCAAAAGCCAGAGATGCAAAGATACGTCACACTGACGCGAACATAACAACCAAGGCATATGCTGTGGAGCCATCTTGATAAGCAGTTGTGTTTTCCATTTGTGGAACCGAATTATGTGGCAGTTGGATGTAATTGTCAAGGTCTCACATAGAGTAGGTATGGACATAAAGTTAGAAGGGATTTATAGAAGGGATATAACACCAATATAAGGGAAGTAAACGTAATCACTCGAACAATCTCGAGCCTTCGAGAATGATGGGTCAGTTTGCCTACAGCTCCGTGTACACAGGTGGAACCCGCCTACAGCGTGCCAGGACCATTTCCACGAGAAGCTCGAAGAGAGTTACACCCCGTGTCCGCCCGACACACGTCGAAGGGCAGACGGCGACTGGACACCGAGGACGAAGGAGGGTTTAGCTTAAGGGGGACTTGATAGATAGAAACCAAGTGTATTTAAGGATTGTTGATTATAAGATAGTTGATAGAGTTTTGCTGTGATGGTTATGTGTATGATTGCTTTGTTATGAACTGTGATATCGTAAATATTGTAACTGGCTGCGAAACCCATTCTTCGCCAGATTACTGTGAATAAATTATATCAGAAAGTATCAGAATGGAGTTTGTTGCCTGTCTGAACCCGAGTTTCATTTCCCTAGGTCTTTAGGACGTTGACAGTAATCTTCAAGCGATATTCAAGGGGATAACAGGAGGAAGCATTCGTTGAGGAGACGCCATGGATCTAAGAACAGTGGACCGAAGATTAGACAAATCTTGCATGAACATAACGACAAGGATCTGAAAGAACATTGGAATGGAAATAGGCGGAGTGTCAAAGTGAATGATGCAGACATAGATATTAATTCATTTGTGGATGCTTTAAGTAGATGTTGTCCCGGTGTGAACGGGCACTATGATGCCACTAGAATCTTATCCTGTAATTCTGTAACGCCGAATTAAAAGGTGTTGAACTTTCACCGGAGCTACGTTTGTTATTTCACATTCACAAGTTCATGAGGTGAGACTTTGTTAATGTTATAATTGATGAGCTAATTAATGCGCTTTGTAGATTCTGAATACGTTAACATGGCACAGCAGATGTTGATCTACAACGCAGCAAGTATCAGAGCCTCGTCAGTATCTGCCAGCAGAGTCTAATGTCCTAACCAGTTCATGTAGTTGGGCTAGTATCAGTCTCGTCAGTATCTGCCAGCAGAGTCTAAAGTCCTAACCAGTTCATGCAGTTGGGCTAGTATCAGAGCCTCGTCAGTATCTGCCAGCAGAGGCTAATGTCCTAACCAGTTCATGCAGTTGGGCTAGTATCAGAGCCTCATCAGTATCTGCCAGCAGTCTAATGTCCTAACCAGTTCATGTAGTTAGACTAGTATCAGAGTCTCGCCAGTATCTGCCAGCAGAGTCTATACTGCATTGATTATATCAGCCCCGTCCATGCTTCTTCCCATTTGTATTGGTGTATTATGTGCCAGCCGGTCTGCACATTCATTATCTTCTTAGTATGACTGGGTGCGTTCATCCAGGCAAGATGCACAGTATGGGGAAAACATAGGGGGAGGTGAAAGAGATAGCAAGAAACAGTACAGCCTCGCATGGGTTGGTTGAAGATCTAAGCTTCAATAGGGGACAAATGGCAGAAGAAGAATAGTAACAGTATTGTTCACAAAAATTACCTCGGTTTTCTGAGCCACTGAAGGGTGTTCAACGTAAAAGTTCTTCTCCAATGGAGTCAAATTTGTTGAATCCCACATCTTCTTCTTTATCTTTGAACCAAGGTCATCGGAAGACCTGCGCTGATTATATTGAGGTCTGTCATAGGACATGGATGACCTGTCATAGGAGGATCTGTGTTGATGGCTTCTGTAGGCTGGACGCCGTCTGTCTGTGAACTCACCCTCAGAGTCTTCATCGTGGTATCCTTGTGACCACAAACTAATGAATTGGGAAAAATAAAGAAAATTATAATGTAATATACAAATCTATGGTGCACATACCAATTTATAGAACAATACTGTAATTATCTAGACATGTCCCTAGTTGAATGGAAAGAAATCAGTGGCCTTCTCTGGATCACTTCCTACATATTCTAGAAGAGCCTCCTGTCCTCTTGGTTGACTGAGTTATTTTTACCCCCTTATCTCTAGACTTGTTCATAGCTGGTTAGATTTGGCTGGTCAAGTTTTTCTACAGGACGGGGAAGCCAGCCACAAGACCACCCATTCTTAATCCCCTCTTACATGTACGGTACGGCAGAATACAGTGTTATTATTTTGTGCTTCCATTAAGGGTCCCGCTAGCACGTAAGCAAAGAATGTTACTATCAGTTCTTTGGGAAATTTTAAGTAGCATAATTCTGGGGTGATTAAGAGATGACACTGACAAACGAAGGGATGAACAGGCAGGCTTCCAACCAAATAGATTCTGAACATAGACATTATGCATAAAAGAATAAGCATTGATCTGAAATCGCCACATAATGAATTTGTGGGTGATGAAAAGACATGTGACATACTGATAAAGAATCAATTTAGAAGTCGGATAAGACATGGAATCCCAGACACAAATAATGATCTGATAAGGGAACATGTGTAGATCAGCATGGCCGAATGAATAAAAACGCATGTTCTTAAACATCCTGTGTGCTGATGCCAAGGTAAGGGGTTCAATCCCTACACCGGACAGTTGGACTAAAAAATTTTAACCTGCCGTCTTTGACTTGGGGATGTAAATTACAAGTACCTCTGAAAGTCAGAATGGGTTTGCCTGATAGCAAGGGACACTTAATAGCGAAAGCTAATCCACATGCAAAATTCACTCCTATAACTGCTAGAAATAGTGTGTATGAACTAAAGCACACAAATAAAAGGGAACATGTAACATGAAATGCAGAGTTCACAAGGGAAAACTAATACTGCAAAAAAACAAGTGTTGAAAAACTATAAAGAACTCTGTAGCTCCAGCGACGACATCTGGGAGTCTCCATGGAAACTGCACTTGCAAATCAAATGACAGTCTAGAAGCTAATTACACAACGTTTGCTGCACAAAGCAGATGTCTTAAACCACTTTGCTTGCAAAGATACCCACTCCACCCCCTAAGAAGCTAAATTGTTGATGTGCCTCTCATTTGGACAGAAGGATGATATACTGCCATACTAGCATCATCGTGTTATTCGTTTTGTTGCATCTTCCACAATTTCAATGCTAAGTGAATGGAAATTTACTTATAATACTTGTTCATTTGACAGTGTGCCATGTATTGTTTAAATTTACTTTTTATTTGGCGCTGAATCAGACAACAGATCATCGTCATATTAATCCAGCTGAAGGTCCATATGGCCGAATGGGTAAGAACGCATGTTCTTAAACATCCGGTGTGCTGATGCCAAGGTTAGCTGTTCAACCCCAGCACCTGGACAGCTGGACTAAAATGCTGACCTGTTGTCCTTGACTTAGGGACGTTAATTACAAGTACCTCTGAAGTCAGATTGGGTTCACCTGATGGCGAGGGACACTGTTAATAAGGGAAAACTAATTCACACACAAAGTTGAGTCGAGTCAAGAACCGACATCACTGCACTCAGGAAATTCCCAGTGCTCAGTCCCCTTGTTCAACAGACAGCGAAGAGTCATACTACTAATCGTTCCCACCGCTATCTGATTAAAAGTTCTGGTCTTCCCTCTCAGTTTGGAGATTCTTCCAGAACCCCTGCTGATCCCCGCAATCTCATTCTTTCCACATATGGGTTCTCAATCTGTTCCTCCGCCTTCTCCACCTGGTCCCACAAGCGCACGACCACCTCCCCCTTGTCCACAGGCAAAATTCCAAGAGGTGTATCCCCTGCTAGTCTATCAGCCTGTTCATTCCCCCGTACACCTGCATGGCCAGGGCAAAATATCCATACAATTCTCACGATCTGTGACCTTTGAAGCGATGAGAGCCACTCCACACAAAACATTCCCTTTCTCCACCTTGCTAAGCATACTCTTTGAATCCGTAATGAATACAATGTGTGTTGCAGTTCACACACAAAATTCAGTCCATCCTCTCATCACTACTATGGTGTGTATGGCCTACGCTTGAGTTCCCCGAATGGTGCTTTTGTCTAACTTCACAGTATTAAGCTTGATGTTTTTACAGTGTGATTAAAGTTGCTGAATGTATTGAATCACATCCATCTCTAGAGTCTTTTAATCATCCTGCCTTCCTGATGGAGTTCAGAATGTCAGCATAGCGTATCCACTACCACAACAGTCAAGCCTGGATGATTATCTGAATTTGCTTGTTCGTTTCTGGTTGCACATACCATACATGTTTCTGGTTGCACATACCATACATGTGTTTCTGGTTGCACATACCATACATGTTTCTGGTTGCACATACCATACATGTTTCTGGTTGCACATACCATACATGTTTCTGGTTGCACATACCATACATCGTTTCTGGTTGCACATACCATACATGTTTTCTGGTTGCACATACCATACATGTTTCTGGTTGCACATACAATACATGTTTCTGGTTGCACATACCATACATGTTTCTGGTTGCACATACCATACATGTTTCTGGTTGCACATACCATACATGTTTCTGGTTGCACATACCATACATGTTTCTGGTTGCACATACCATACATGTTTCTGGTTGCACATACCATACATGTGTTTCTGGTTGCACATACCATACATGTGTTTCTGTTGCACATACCATACATGTTTCTGGTTGCACATACCATACATGTTTCTGGTTGCACATACCATACATGTTTCTGGTTGCACATACCATACATGTGTTTCTGGTTGCACATACCATACATGTGTCTGGTTGCACATACCATACATGTGTTTCTGGTTGCACATACCATACATGTTTCTGGTTGCACATACCATACATGTTTCTGGTTGCACATACCATACATGTGTTTCTGGTTGCACATACCATACATGTGTTTCTGGTTGCACATACCATACATGTTTCTGGTTGCACATACCATACATGTTTCTGGTTGCAATACCATACATGTTTCTGGTTGCACATACCATACATGTTTCTGGTTGCACATACCATACATGTTTCTGGTTGCACATACCATACATGTTTCTGGTTGCACATACCATCATGTTCTGTTGCACATACCATACATGTTTCTGGTTGCACATACCATACATGTTTCTGGTTAGCACATACCATACATGTGTTTCTAGGTTGCACATACCATACATGTTGTTTCTGGTTGCACATACCATACAATGTGTTTCTGGTTGCACATACCATACCTGTGTTTCTGGTTGACACATACAATACATGTTTCTGGTGCACATACCATACATGTGTTTCTGGTTTGCACATACCATACATGTTTCTGGTTTCGCACATACCATACATGTGTTTCTGGTGTTGCACAGACCATACATGTGTTCTGGTTGCACACATACCATACATGTTTCTGGTTGCACATACCATACATGTGTTTCTGGTTGCACATACCATACATGTGTTTCTGGTTGCACATACCATACATGTTTCTGGTTGCACATACCATACATGTTTCTGGTTGCACATACCATACATGTTTCTGGTTGCACATACCATACATGTGTTTCTGGTTGCACATACCATACATGTTTCTGGTTGCACATACCATACATGTTTCTGGTTGCACATACCATACATGTTTCTGGTTGCACATACCATACATGTTTCTGGTTGCACATACCATACATGTTTCTGGTTGCACATACCATACATGTTTCTGGTTGCACATACCATACATGTTTCTGGTTGCACATACCATACATGTGTTTCTGGTTGCACATACCATACATGTGTTTCTGGTTGCACATACCATACATGTTTCTGGTTGCACATACCATACATGTTTCTGGTTGCACATACCATACATGTTTCTGGTTGCACATACCATACATGTGTTTCTGGTTGCACATACCATACATGTTTCTGGTTGCACATACCATACATGTTTCTGGTTGCACATACCATACATGTTTCTGGTTGCACATACCATACATGTTTCTGGTTGCACATACCATACATGTTTCTGGTTGCACATACCATACATGTGTTTCTGGTTGCACATACCATACATGTTTCTGGTTGCACATACCATACATGTTTCTGGTTGCACATACCATACATGTTTCTGGTTGCACATACCATACATGTGTTTCTGGTTGCACATACCATACATGTGTTTCTGGTTGCACATACCATACATGTTTCTGGTTGCACATACCATACATGTTTCTGGTTGCACATACCATACATGTTTCTGGTTGCACATACCATACATGTTTCTGGTTGCACATACCATACATGTTTCTGGTTGCACATACCATACATGTTTCTGGTTGCACATACCATACATGTTTCTGGTTGCACATACCATACATGTTTCTGGTTGCACATACCATACATGTTTCTGGTTGCACATACCATACATGTTTCTGGTTGCACATACCATACATGTTTCTGGTTGCACATACCATACATGTTTTCTGGTTGCACATACCATACATGTTTTCTGGTTGCACATACCATACATGTTTCTGGTTGCACATACCATACATGTTTCTGGTTGCACATACCATACATGTTTCTGGTTGCACATACCATACATGTGTTCTGGTTGCACATACCATACATGTTTCTGGTTGCACATACCATACATGTTTCTGGTTGCACATACCATACATGTGTTTCTGGTTGCACATACCATACATTTTGCTTGTGCATTCTTGACCTAAGATATTCTTATAATTCTAGCCATTGCCTTCAGGCCTGGACCATCACTATCTTTCTTAGCATACCTCATTTTAAAAAACATACATAGGTGAACATTTGTGTTTCCAGCCATGCTATTGTCTTTGTAACTGCTATTATTAGTGCTATGACCTCCAACTCCATGCTTAACTCGTAGTGATAGTCACAACAAAGTCAAAAGCTCCAAATAATACTCCCAATGTCTCCTTAACAGTTCTCCCTCCAACCTAAGCCATGAAGGTCCATGAGCTCCACATAAAAGACCTATTCATCCATGTAGATGTAGATATTGACACCAGCTCTTGGAAGAATTTTTCTTTAAAAACCGTAAAACGTGTCTGCATTCTCAGCCCAGTCCGCTGTGGTGGGGAACCATGACCGCCCGTGCTTTTATCGGCTTGGCAAATTATGATAATAATGAATGAGTGGTTATCCAGCTTTGATGCTTTTATTTTAAATATATCAAACGCACTCTATGGAGAATGATAATTTTGTTTTTTTTTTTTTTTAAATTAAAAGCTGAATAATTTATAAGGCAACAACAAACACGTTTGTAATAAAACATTTTAAAAACATAATAAGTGACTCTAGTACCTAATATAAAGAGCTAGATTGCATACAAGAAAATATTAAAACAAGTAAAAATATTTCAAATGATTAATGGCGTGAAATAAATTCATAACATTTAAAGGACATTCAAGTTCATATATTGACATTCATTCAACGAGTGACGACACACTTCTCAAAGTACACACTTTCTAAATAATAACTTACTCATCATTCTGTCTGGATGAATAACTTCGACATGACACTGGCAGTAATTTAATTCCACAATATTGTGTTGTGTTAAGTTTTCTGTATGTTGCTGGAGCTTGAATTACACGCAACACGACTCGGCGTAAGGAGTACATGATTACTAAATGGCTAGGGGAATGGCCGTTTTTCTAGAAGACACATGTAAGGCACTCTTCTACCTGAGAAAATAGAAAGGGTTCTTATCGGCATTGCCAGATTTTGTAATTGTTAAGTGTTCAGTTGACAATAAGGCCGATGAGGTTTCTTCTTTTGCGCTCTCTCGCTTTGAACTTAAGGGTAGACATGTTACTTACTACTTCTAGTGCACTAGACTGGTTGTAAAGTCCATGCTGTGTAGTTTTAGTCATCATCCTCGTCTTCTCTTGTACCTTGCGGTGTCGACGTGACATAAACAGCGGGAGAGTGCTCGTTTACGGGCTTCATATATCGAGATTCCCACGGACTGTTATTCCCTCTGTCCATCGTTTAGATGATTGCTTGCTTGCTTGTGTTCGCTGGCTGTGAAGTCCTGTATGTCGGATGAAGGCATCCTGTTGTCCAACATCAGTGTGATGTCATACAGAACCTGAGGTTTGCGTGGGTATCCGGTGTCCCATGTCTGGCTTATTGGTGTGCAGACTGGTGGTTCCTCGCCGTACAGGCAGACACTCTCCGACTTCGGAGGAATCGTCGATCCCACTGACTTTAGCCAGGACCCCGAAGGGACCTGTTGCCCAGGACGCTCGACGAGGACGCGTCAATAGGTCTTGGCCAGTATATAACCCGGCCCCGGTGCCTTGGAAACACCTCTGCGTCCCCATCGTTTAGATGATCGGCAGTGTTGCCATCTCCCTTTGATGAAAAAGCACCAAAATCGACCCCCCACACACACACACACTAAAAAGCACCCAAAAAAAAAAAAAGCACCAACTATTTTTATTACAAATGTAACAAGGTAGCACATTATAATTTATTATTATCACTTCCAGGGCCGGATTAAGCCATCTTGGTGCCCTAGGCACAAACCCACATGGGTGCCCCCTACTGCCCCGGGCCCTCGATCCTCCACTGACTGCTGGTATGTTCAATATTATGCAAAAAACTAACAAAGAAAAACAGTTGTGAAATGTAAACACATATGTTTGTACTACTATCACTCATATAAAACCTACAATAAGGTATTTCTGTATTAAAATTAATAGTTAATTAATTTTGTAATAATAGTAGACAAAAATACTGTAACTTTTTTGATAGATAAGAAAGTCAGAGAGAGCACACATTTACATTCTAAAGTTCTTTTTTCTAGATTTACGTCTGGCAAAGTTTTTGAGTACATCATCAAAGTTAATTTTGCGCAACAAGTCTGCCTCAATCATCAGCAAAGATAAGGAATCAAGCCTTTCTTGTTTCATTGTCGATCTACTTGGATTTTTTGTACGTTTCAACTGAGAAAAAGAGCGCTCAGTTGAACAGTTCGTAACCATTAATGTTAAAAATATGCGCAAGGCGATTTCTACATTTGGAAAAGCACGCTCGATGTTGTCTCTATTACTTTGTAGAGTTCTGCATGACCGAACGTGTTGTTGTCAGATTTTGATGCACAAAACTTGTGGCGAATATATGAGTGGAACTGTTGTAGTTCAGTATATAAATTATTGTTCAGATCTTCAGTATAAGCATTTATTAGTCCTTCACAACACTGAGATGTTTGTGGTACATCGACCAAACAAGAAAATCGAACTGCTAGATCATTATATACCTGTCCTCGTCTACTCATCTCTGTCTCAAGTTTGTCAACAATGGTGTAGAAAGCAGATATACGAAATTTGTCTCTGGCATTCTGAGATACCTCAGGGGCATCACCATCAATGACCACTGTCTTTCGTTTACGATTACGGGTCAAAGTTGACTTATAATCCACACCTGGTGTTATTTCTTTTGCAGCTTCTTCAAATCTTTCAAATTCATTCCTAGATTCATGCAAGTGATCTACTAGTGAAGAATACAAATCAGCACACGTTTTCAAGTTCACGTGCTCATTTTGTAGAGCTTGACTGACCCTGTGAAAATGTTGTAACACTTCTTCCCAAAAGACAAGCATGAAAGCAAATTCTAATTCTTGCATCTTCTTTGCAATGTTTTCTGCTTCTCTTCTGGTGTCCCCCTTCTGTGACTGGTCTTCTTGTAAACATTCTAACGCTTCTATAATCTGAGGATGAGACATTAGAATGGCTTCAGTTGCAACAGCACGTGTTTCCCATCTAGTATCGGAAAGGGACTTTACCAGCTTTTCATTCACAAGGCATCCTTTCAGAATCTTCCATCTTTTGGTTGAAGCTGAGAAAAAGTATAGATCAGTTGCACTGTATGGAAGAAGTTTACTGCCTCTAAACAAGAGTCAACGGCACTTCTGCCTACCAGATTTAGTGAATGGGCAGCACAGGGTATGTATATAGCAAACTCATTTTCTTCTAGAATTTTTTTTTTCTGCATGCCCTTGTAGCACCCAGACATATTAGCTGCGTTGTCGTAGGATTGACCTCTGCATTTCGAAAAATCAATATTGCAAGCTTCACGTACGTACTGCAACACTTGCTTAGCCATACCTTCACCGGCGTGACTTTGCAGCTCCAAGAAAGTCAAAAAGCGCTCGATGAGCTCTCCATCTACCACATATCGAAGAACAACGCTTAACTGATCTATATGTGAAATATCAGGTGTTTAGTCTACTGACAAGCTGAAATAACCGGAAGCCTTTACTTCATCTACAATTACTGCATGGACTTTTTGGGACATAATTTCAATCAGTTCTTCACATATAGTTTTGGATAAATAAGAAGGATTTCCTTTTCCAGAATTTCCATATTTCGCAATGTGGGACCAAGGTTAAATAATGTGCGATTCAATATTACATTTGCGATTTGCTTATGCCATGCAATTACGCTACCGGGACAATATACACATTTTTCTTGAGGACTTGTGGTGCCCCCCAAATGCTTGGTGCCCTAGGCACGTGCCTTGTTTGCCTAATGGTTAATCCATCCCTGATCACTTCATATTACAATGAAGTTTATTCCAGATCCGTCACATCCAATCAGAACTACTCTCGAGCCAAAAAAGCACTGAATTGCAATATTTTTGGGAAATCACTAAAACAAGCACTGGCGGTATTCATTCAAAATGTTATAAAGTAGCACATTATAATTTATTATTATCACTGAATATTAGAATGAAGTTTATTCCAGATCTGCATAATCCCAGTCAGACAACTCCTCTTCAGTTTCTGTAGCTATTTCCTGCTGTGTTTGCTCTTGCAATGATGATGATGATGATTGAAAGAAACGTGTATATGATTCCTGTGATCCAATTTTTCGTAGAATATCCTTAAGTAGTTTTTAATCATGGCAACATTTGCCATAACTTTTCATTCCATATCTAATAGTCAAAACAGCTGTCAAAGCCTTTATGCTCAGTCTATTCGGCAATTTTGATTTTATAATTCCCATCAGACTGAAAATATGCGCCGCATTCGCATTATAATGAGGTAAAATGAGGACAGTTAAAGCTAAATCTGTAAGACCTTGAAAAGGATTTTCACCGGTGGCATCCCTGTATGAGGCTATTTCTGCCCACAGTCCAAGTATGTCAGAGGTCTGTGTCCACTGCATATGATGAAGTTTTCTCCACTGAAAATCGATGCGGGTGAGAGTAGCTACATCTTCTACAGACATTTTAGCAAGATCCAATATACAGGGCATCATTGGCTGTAGACATTCACTTCCACTAAGACATGACATGGACTGCAGAACTCGAATGTTATCGAATTTCTTTCTCATCAGGAAACTTGTAGCCTGCTATTTCTTTCTCAAACCCATAACCTAGATTGGGATTAGTATCTAAATAATCTTGAACAGTATCACTTTCTGTTATTTTTTAACCAGGAATAGCAATCTTTGAACTGATAGAATCAGTGAGTTGGACAAATAAAGTAGTTGAAGAGTTTGGGAAATGCATATTGCAGGCAGCGCGAGAAATAGTACCAAGAGGAGCCCGTAAACAATATAAACCCTACAGGAGTAGCGAACTGGAACAGTTGCATAATGATGTGGAAGTGTGTAGAAAGCAAGCAGAGGCCACACCCAGCCAAGAGCACCACAATAAATTCCAGCATGCAGAAGCCAAATTCCAAAGGGCCAAGCTGCAGGCTAGACGGAAAAGCTGGCAGGAGAAAACGGAGTCTCTTAACTTTGAAAGAGACACAAGGAAATTGTGGAAGCTAATAAAACAACTTAACGATGAGAGCACAGGGAGAAACTCAAAAATTGCACTACATAAAGATGAAAACATCTTAACAAGAAAGCAAGCAGCTGACCATTTTGCGGACTCATTCGCATAAGATAACAATATCAAAATTAGTCCAGAGAAACAACAAGAGATTCGAGAGAAACACCAACATACGGGACAGAAGGAAATATTACATGAGGTTCTGGAGGCACCCATCACAATCAGCGAACTGGGGCTAGCCATATCAAAACTGAAAATGAGAAAGTCACCAGGAGCTGATGGTATCTCCAATGAAATGATCAGGCACCTAGGAACATAGGCCAAAGCAAAGCTGTTGCAGATCTTTAATAACAGTTGGACCTTAGGCAGTGTTCCACAAGTCTGGAGAGAAGCAATCATGATACCCCTCCTAAAATCAGGGAAAGATAGTTCCATTGCCTCTAGCTACAGACCAATTAGCCTCACCAGCTGTCTCTGCAAAATACTGGAGCGCATCATCAATCACAGAC
Organism: Cepaea nemoralis; assembly: GCA_014155875.1. Lineage (NCBI taxonomy): Eukaryota > Metazoa > Mollusca > Gastropoda > Stylommatophora > Helicidae > Cepaea > Cepaea nemoralis. The sequence continues at coordinate 541,883 of JACEFZ010028465.1, forward strand.
TGCAGTGGTACATTGAAAGTAAAAACATCCTTGTGCCACAGCAGGCTGGCTTTAGGCCAGTGCTACTCTACGGAAGATCAGACAACCTACCTCTCTCAAGAAATTGAGGATGCATTCCAAGAGAAGAAACTGGTGCTTGCAGCATGGATAGATCTGAAGAAAGCCTTTGACAAAGTCTGGAAAGAAGGTCTGATGAAAAAACTGAGAAACTGCAAAGTCAATGGAAGAATGTACAAATGGGTGAAAGCATACTTGCACAACAGAAGAGCCCGAGTACAGATAGACGGACTCAAGAGCCAGAAAGTACTACTGCGTCACGGTGTTCCCCAGGGCGGAGTCTTGTCCCCCACACTTTTTCTAATCTTCATCAATGATCTCGTTGCTAATCTACCGCATGGAATTAAAGCAGCAATGTACACCGATGACCTGGTTCTATGGAGCACAAATGAACATGAATCTGTGGCCACCAGATCGCTACAAAGAGCTGTAGATACATTTGTTGCATGGGCAAATAGATGGTGTGTCAGCACAAACACTGACAAGTGCAGCACCACTCTATATACCCTCTCTCCAAAACAAAAGGCAGGGGTCATCCAGATAAATGGAACACCCCTAAGAGAAGATAAAGAACCAACATACCTTGGAGTAACATTTGATGGCAGGCTGACATGGAGAAAGCACATCAACAAAGCAGTAGCAAAAGCAAGAAGGAAAATAGCCATCCTGAGAAAGCTAAGTGGAACCACATGGGGAGCCAGTGGGAAAATACTTAGCAAAGTTTATCAACAGAGCATACGACCACACCTGGAATACGGGTCAACTGCGTGGTATTCGGCATCAAACACCACACTACAAGAGCTGGGCAAGGTGCAAAATCAAGCACTTAGAGTCACCGCAGGAGGGATGAGATCAACCCCTATAGTGGAAATGGAGAAGATGGGGAGGACACAAGCACTGAGAGAGCGCAGAGATACGAAAACGCTAATACAAGCAGAAAAGTTCCTCAGCTTGCCAGGCTACCCTATGAAGAACAGATTTGATAATTTAGCTATGGGGCGGTTGAAAAGAAATAGTTTTATCCACCAAGCCAAACGACTCTGCAGAGAAACCACCGATCTGCCCACAGTTGGTATCCCTCTAACAACTATTCCGGAGCGAACTCCATGGAAAGATGAACATAGACTATCATTACAAATCCAGACAAAAGTGAGAGGAATATTTGACAAGGAAGAACAGAACAGTGTGCAGTGCAGAACAGTCACTCTCAGCTTCCTTGATGAAGAATACCCACAGGACCTCTGGATCCGAGTCTACACAATTGGGTCAGCACAAAATGCTGTTCGAAATGGAGGAGCAGGAGTGTACATAGAATACCCAAATAATACTAGGGGCACAGCCAGAGTACCGACAGGAAAGTACTGCCATAACTATGATGCTGAAATTGAGGCAATCAAGATAGCAACAGAGAAATTACTAAATAACAGCAATGGTACACAACCTGTGGTGCTATTGACAGATGCAAAATCAGTACTCGAGGCACTTATGTCTGGGAAATTGCCAGTACTAAGGACACTACTTTCTGAACTTAGCAGTCAGCATAAGATCACCATACAGTGGATACCATCTCACTGTGGAGTACCCGGAAACGACAGAGCTGATCAATTGGCTAAGGAAGGAGCCAAAGAAGAACAGCCTGATGTGCCCATTACATACCACCAAAAGAAAAGAATGATCAAATCAGTCAGAAAGCCACCAAAACCTGCTCAAGATGACTACCACGTTATGGATAGACCAGAACAAGTCATTATTCTGTGCCTCAGAACAGGACACAATAGATTACGCAACCACATGTATACAAAATTCAAGATTGGTGAAATAGCCATGTGCACATGTGGATTGGCGTCGCAGACAGCAGAGCACATACTCCAAGACTGCCCAAAATATAACATATCTAGGCAAACCTTCTGGCCTAGAGCGACGACGGTGGAAGATAAAATCTATGGACCGCTGTGTGAACTGAAAAAGACTGTTAGATTCATACAAGAGACAACATTGCAGTTATAGACATATTTCAAGCGACCGAAAGAAGAAGAAGAAGTGAGTTGGACAAGATCGCTGAGTAGTTTTGTTGGATCCTGTATATCTGCTTCGAATTTCTTATTCACACTTTGAACTCCTACGAGAATATGCTTGAGAAATATGAGATACACATAGTTTTTCATGTCGCTAAACATAGAATGTAGAAGGTCTGCTGTATAACAGCGCTCGTTGAGTCTTTGTCACATAATAGACCAACGTGATTTAACCAGTGATGAGAATAAAAGGCGTTCTGAATTAGCGGCCTGTTCGAGGCCAAAGGTTGTTTCAACAAATCCAGAAAATGTAACTGCACGTGTTTACATCTGGTCGACGGATTGGGAACACTCGATGGTGAGTGAGACGGGTCCCTGCATCGCTTTGACAGTTTGTCAACATTCGAATACAGATGGAACCCGTCGGATCCTGGTTGCAATCGGATGTCAGCCATCACAGGTCGGGCAAAATTAACAGCTGCAGATGTGTAGGGGAAGTGAGTGAGCTGAATCATACATCGCTTTGACAAGTTCATAAACAGGTTGGATTGAGAGCGGAAGTACTCAGCTCGGAAGAAAACAGTCCATCTGTCATATAGAGTTTCCGGACATCACGCAGATTGGCAGATTGCTATTGACAACTGTTGTTGGGATCATACAGTAACTCGCTAGCTTGTTGGGGATGTCAAAACAAGTGATGACAACTCTGACAGTGACTAAGCCAGGGAGGATAGATTCTTGACAATGGATGATTGCCCAAATAACACCTGTGTAGGACATAATGAATACCGTCACGTGACCAATTTTGGGAGGTTGCCAAAACCATGATTGGAGAGGGGAGTTGAACTAAAACCGTTGATTGAGGCGAACGTGCTTCGGCACTGCGGTTCTGATTGGAAAATGTCTACCGTGTGCGAATTGAGTTAATTTAATTTTACACGTGCCTGTCATGGCAATAGTAGATGTAATTTGATCTAACTGCGGTGTTGCCTAAGGTAGAACCTATTATAATTAGTTCTAATTAATATAGACAGTAGTCTTGTTAAAACTAGAGTGTGATGATTAGCACTGTTAGTTGAAAATAGATTAGTGAAGTGTTGATAAGCTTTACTAGTTGAGAATTGAGTAATGAGGGATAATTGGGATATTCCCGTAGGTGTCCCTGGTGGGCGGGGTTCCGCATTCTGTTTGTTGATTTTTTTTTCTTGTCTTGGCCTGATGATAACCAATGGGTTGAGTCATCTGTCCCTGACAGAGCAGGTTCATTGTATTTTACTGAGCAAGGGCCAATGGCCACGATCATCTAATAGAGATCAGTGACGGGGAGGCTATCACCAGTTGTATGATCTATTTTACAGGTTCCCTCTGGTTGGAATGAAGAACCCGGAACCAATGAAAAATCCGATCCCGGATAAATTATGATGCAGAAAGATTGGCCAGCCACCTTCTAAATGGGTCGGTGCTAGAAGAAGCTGATGAACATTGCTCGGTGGAGCTGAATGGTATAAGTATCCTACATGAGTGCATACCAATCGTTAACACACCTGAAGTGATGGATGTTCAGCCCACGTGGAACTAGATCAGTAGGAACTGATGGTCACATTAGATGAAACCAAACATTGAAGTGTAGTTGTTCCACGTATCAAGGAAATCAGAACTGTCAGACAATATCTAGTAAATAAAGCAAGCCATTTTAGTCTAGATACAATAACTGTGTAAGAGTGAAAACTATAGAACCTATCGCAAGAAGAAAACGTCATGTTCATAGGACAGTGTTCCATGTTTGTTTCACTGCGCCGGAATTATGAAGCCTGAGTTTCTATAAACTATTAGGAACAGTTGTGTTAGGAACAATAATAGTATTTTTCACGGATTATATTTACATGGGATTCAGATCTCATGGTCATCAGAGCTCCTGGAGGGGGACATGTCTGGAGAGAAGGATACGACTTCGGTGAGGTCCATTGTGATGAGTCTTGTGATGTCGTGTGATCCTTGCCATGATGAGTGGACTCTGAACATGAACTCTGTGGTCTGACCTATACATTTACATTAAAATACACGACACACATTTTCTTCGCATACACGTCTCATATACGTTACACTTTTCTTTTAATAAATTAATCTTTATTGATTTTTAGAAGCAAGAGTTGTTGAGTATGTTGCGTTGGGGAGGTATGAGAGGGGGCATAGTACGACAGTGAGAGAGTGATAGGAAAAGGTGTCCACGGGCTGATGGAGTGTGTTGGACGGAAGCTTGTGGATTCTCCAGGATATTGATAAGGGAAAAAATATTATAATGTGGGTGTTGACTCTCCTCACTCCAGGGACGACACTTTAAAGGAAGACACGACAGTCTTGCTATATCAAAATGAGTTCTGAGCTCGACCCACTGCTGCAATATTCTGACAATGGCAGATTGAATGGACATCCATCGTGTCTGGCTTAATTGAACAACCTCCAGCGGATGTTGTCCATCATTTAATAAAGCAAAAAGCTCCCTGTATTTTGCTTGAAGAAGACTTGAGTGAGAAAACCAGTTATATGTTTCTATAATCATGAACTCTATGTTCCTGGGCAGACAAGCAGCTGCAGCCTGTGACACTGCCAGCTGAAGGGAATAACATACACACCTAACTAGTACCAGATGAGGAACTACGGATTTTAATTTTATATATACTCCATTGTTTACACCTGTCATGACAGATGCATTGTCAGTGCCGAGTGCAACTAGTCTTTGCAACTCAAGTCCATTCTTGTTTAAACAATCTTTTAACGCACTGCATATTGCCTGCGCGTTGCAGTCACTCACTTCAACTAAATCGTATTAAAGGGAGTTAAATTACTCGAATTTTGCACGGTAATGTACTAAGACTGTTTTACTCCCTCGCTTCAGTTCAAATTCGGCTTTTTAGTGTTCCCAAAATGATTTTTAACAGTAATTTTTATCCACTCAAAAAAAGCAATAAAAAGCACCCCCAAAAATTGTGAAGCACCAAATTAGCGCGGCCGCGCTAAATGCAAAATATTGGCACTAAATGACTTGAAAAGGCACTAAATTTAGTGCGAAAAGCGTCAAAATGGCAACACTGATGATCGGTCTCTTATTTTGGTTCCAATTTGCAAATTTCTCGAGAAAACACTACCACCACAACAGAACCCCAGCTAAACGAAACAAAACTTTGATTTAGGAAAGACAAAAGATGCACAGATGTCACCTATGCTCTTAGACAACTGATCTACTTAACTCACACTGAACACTCTACTTAACCTGTGTCAGCCAAGAAAAGGTATTTCATAGAGTGGATAAAAAATAAGCTGTGGAAAATCCTTATAAGATATAGAGTAAGTACACATATAGCAAACGTATGTAGAAGCTTCTATAACAAGAGTGAATGCATGATAAGAACAAACGGAGGACACTCAGAACACTTCACCATAAGATCCGGAGTTCAATAAGGTTGTGTCCTTCCCCCCCCCCCCCTTTTTTTCCCCATTTTCCCCTCTTGTTCATAACCTATAAAGACAGCATATGTAAAGAAACCAGTCAAACAGAGACCGTAACAACACCGCATGACGAACAGAAACCAGAAGAAGAAACAACGGCAAATTACGCCATTAAAGAACTCATATTTGCAGACGATCAAACACAAATAGCAAAATCGGAAGCAAAATTACAAGTTCACATAAATAAATAGTCTCAACGAAGTGTGTACGGAACATATCATGAACATCAGCACTGGTAAAACAGAGGTAATGACTGTAACCAAAGAAGAAACAGCAACAAAAGATTCATCTAAAAGAACAGCCCCCGAAACAAGTAAAGAGTTTTAAGCACGAGGATGTATAATATTATCAAATGACAAAAGTTAATCGATATGGTGCTAATCCCGTGAAGTCCCATCAGGCGGTGATAGTGCCGGGCCCCCTGCCTCGAGGGGGTCCACCCATGACTACTGGTGGTCACCTTCCCCTGTGCTGTGGAGTCAAGGCACAGAGGAGTAGGTTAAGAGCTATTGACCAAATACCCCGGACACTCAACATACTACAGTGGAATGCCGAAGGAGTTTACAAGAAGAAAGACTCCCTAAACACAGCGTCTTCATAAGATAGAATAGATGTGGCATGCATTCAAGAGACACACCTCAACGCCAATCACAAATTCTCAGTCAGAGGATATCAGGCCACACGTTTCGACCGCGAAGGACACAAAGGAGGAGTTCTAATACTTACACGAAATACAATACCTTGCAGCGAAGTATCTGTGATCTCTGACAACCAAACGGAAATTATAGGTGTTGATATAATGATAAAGGACGTGAAAATTAGAATCTACAATCTGTATAGCCCAGCAGATAAGGACCTTACACTCTCAAACATGAAAATAACTGACACAAACTGCATTATTGTCGGAGACTTTAATAGCCGTTCAGAAAGATGGGATACCCAGATACTGACAAAAGAGGAGATGAATTGGAGGACTGCGAAATAGACTCAAATCTCCATCTACTCAACAAAGCGGATGACACACCGAGCTTCTACTCCAGAAGATGGCTTACCACTTCTACTCCAGACTTAGCTTTCTGCACAGGAGACATCCTCCACAAAATCGATCGCCATGTGCTGGACCAATTAGCAGGTAGTGACCACAGACCAATCAAGCTTGAAATGAATATGGAGTATGTTCCACAGGAGCAAAAGCCCTTGCCCCGCTGGAATTACAAACGAGCAGATTGGGACAGATTTGCCATACTAACAGACAAATATTGTGAAAACATAAATACACGATATGGCAACATAAAGCAAATGGTGGAAAGTCTAAACAGAGCGATAATACAGGCAGCCACTGAGTCCATTCCAAGAGGAGCGAGGAAAAATTACAAACCATACTGGACTGAAGCCAAATTAACAAGTTGAAGATGAGGGGAAGAGGAGGAAAAAACCCTTGAAGAAACATTTTGGTTTAAGCAATAAAAGCGGAAAAAAAACGGGATTTTTAAAAAACCGAACCGTTTTTGGCGGGGTTTGGAAAAATTAAAAACTAGTAACCCTAACTTGGGATAGAAAAAAAATAACAATTAAAAAGGAAAGCCGTAAGGGAAACTTAAAATGCCCCAAATTAAATTCAAACGAAAAAGAAAGTAGACAAAAACTTTTTGAAAACGGCGGCAGCGGTTATGATGGAAATCAAACCGGGGGAAAAAATTGGGGGAATTTAATTTTAAAAAGGTTCCCGGGAAAAGGGAGGAATTAAAAAAATCTAATGGCGGGGAAAAGGAAAAAACCTATTAAAGCCCTAAATAACAGCGGGAAAAGAGGAATAGTCCCACGGTTTTTGGAAAATAATTAATAATTTTAAAAAAGGGAAGTGGAAGAAAATGGTATGAATAGTATTCCCGGTGGGGTTTGGGGCGCTTCATGGCGGCTACTGTCGGGGAAAACCTTTACACCAACCAAGGGATTCACGACCAAGAGGTTAAAATTAATTTTATACCCAAGGAAATGGGATCCTTCCAAGAAAAAAGACACCCCGGGTTTTTGGGAAAATTTTAAGGCTTTGTTGGATGGAAGGAAGACGGAAAAATGAAAAATCCGTGGGAAAAATGTAAAAGGTTTGGCCACCACCTTAAAAGGGCTGCGGAAAAAGCAGGAAAAAAACCCTGAGCTGTGGAAAGTTCCCAAGGAGGATTCCCCCCAAACAACCTGATATATAAATGCACCAGAATTCCCAGAGAGTAAACATTCCTTTGAGAAAAAAAACTTTGGGAATTGAAGTTTTAAGTACGGGAAACCAGAAACGCACCCTTATTGGGTAAAAAGGCAAAATTTTGGCTAGTAAATAAGTGAGGGAAAAACATAAGCCTTCCAAAAAAACTCAGCAACCAAGTTGGTTTAATGGAATTTTTGGCCTGAAGCCCAAACTATTGGGAAACATTTGTTGGCCTAAATAAACCAGGTTAAAATAACAGAGAACAGAAATGGAAATCAAAAAATTTTGGGACAATTTGGGGAGAAAAGGAAAGTTTCGTTTTTATATGGAGGGTGAGGCGGTACGGGAATAGGGAGGGACGGGGGAACAGACTGTTTTTTACCAAATATAATTAAAAAAAGGAACAATTCTGAACCTAAAAACGCCTTTTAATAAAAATATTTTTAAAAAATGAGGAAGAAGAGTTGAGAGAGAAAGCGAAATTTGGTGCGCATATGAAAGATTAAGGGGGAAAAGGGGAAAGACTGAAGGATAGGAAATTTTAGGGCTGAAAAAAGGTTAGGGAAGTTTATTTCCAATAAAGTAAGGGGAAAAAATAAAATTTGGGTTAAACCCCCAAAACTCCGAGAAAGAAAACTTTCGGATTAGAAAAGAACACTCAGCATAACCAAAGAAAAATACCCTAACTACTAAAAACATTCCCAAGCAGGAATTGGCCCCATGCTTTTTGACCCTTTCGGGAAATTTCTTTTAAAAAGAAAAAACCCCTTTTTTTTGGAAGGATTAGTAAAAACCAGTTAATTTTTTAAATCAGAAATGCCCTGGGGAAAACTGATGGTCACATTAGATGAAACCAAACATTGAAGTGTAGTTGTTCCACGTATCAAGGAAATCAGAACTGTCAGACAATATCTAGTAAATAAAGCAAGCCATTTTAGTCTAGATACAATAACTGTGTAAGAGTGAAAACTATAGAACCTATCGCAAGAAGAAAACGTCATGTTCATAGGACAGTGTTCCGTGTTTGTTTCACTGCGCCGGAATTATGAAGCCTGAGTTTCTATAAACTATTAGGAACAGTTGTGTTAGGAACAATAATAGTATTTTTCACGGATTATATTTACATGGGATTCAGATCTCATGGTCATCAGAGCTCCTGGAGGGGGACATGTCTGGAGAGAAGGATACGACTTCGGTGAGGTCCATTGTGATGAGTCTTGTGATGTCGTGTGATCCTTGCCATGATGAGTGGACTCTGAACATGAACTCTGTGGTCTGACCTATACATTTACATTAAAATACACGACACACATTTTCTTCGCATACACGTCTCATATACGTTACACTTTTCTTTTAATAAATTAATCTTTATTGATTTTTAGAAGCAAGAGTTGTTGAGTATGTTGCGTTGGGGGGGGGGGGGGTATGAGAGGGGGCATAGTACGACAGTGAGAGAGTGATAGGAAAAGGTGTCCACGGGCTGATGGAGTGTGTTGGACGGAAGCTTGTGGATTCTCCAGGATATTGATAAGGGAAAAAATATTATAATGTGGGTGTTGACTCTCCTCACTCCAGGGACGACACTTTAAAAGGAAGACACGACAGTCTTGCTATATCAAAATGAGTCTGAGCTCGACCACTGCTGCAATATTCTGACAATGGCAGATTGAATGGACATCCATCGTGTCTGGCTTAATTGAACAACCTCCAGCGGATGTTGTCCATCATTTAATAAAGCAAAAATCTCCCTGTATTTTGTTTGAAGAAGACTTGAGTGAGGAAAACCAGTTATATGTTTCTATAATCATGAACTCTATGTTCCTGGGCAGACAAGCAGCTGCAGCCTGTGACACTTGCCAGCTGAAGGGAATGACATACACACCTAACTAGTACCAGATGAGGAACTACGGATTTTTAATTTTATATATACTCCATTGTTTACACCTGTCATGACAGATGCATTGTCAGTGCCGAGTGCAACTAGTCTTTGCAAACTCAAGTCCATTCTTGTTTAAACAATCTTTTAACGCACTACATATTGCCTGCGCGTTGGCAGTCACTCACTTCAACTAAATCGTATTAAAGGGAGTTAAATTACTCGAATTTTGCACGGTAATGTACTAAGACTGTTTTACTCCCTCGCTTCAGTTCAAATTCGGCTTTTTAGTGTTCCCAAAATGATTTTTAACAGTAATTTTTATCCACTCAAAAAAGCACTAAAAAGCACCCCCAAAAATTGTGAAGCACCAAATTAGCGCGGCCGCGCTAAATGCAAAATATTGGCACTAAATGACTTGAAAAAGCACTAAATTTAGTGCGAAAAAGCGTCAAAATGGCAACACTGATGATCGGTCTCTTATTTTGGTTCCAATTTGCAAATTTCTCGAGAAAACACTACCACCACAACAGAACCCCAGCTAAACGAAACAAAACTTTGATTTAGGAAAGACAAAAGATGCACAGATGTCACCTATGCTCTTAGACAACTGATCTACTTAACTCACACTGAACACTCTACTTAACCTGTGTTCAGCCAAGAAAAGGTATTTTCATAGAGTGGATAAAAAATAAGCTGTGGAAAATCCTTATAAGATATAGAGTAAGTACACATATAGCAAATGTATGTAGAAGCTTCTATAACAAGAGTGAATGCATGATAAGAACAAACGGAGGACACTCAGAACACTTCACCATAAGATCCGGAGTTCAATAAGGTTGTGTCCTTCCCCCCCCCCTTTTTTCCCATTTTCCCCTCTTGTTCATAACCTATAAAGACAGCATATGTAAAGAAACCAGTCAAACAGAGACCGTAACAACACCGCATGACGAACAGAAACCAGAAGAAGAAACAACGGCAAATTACGCCATTAAAGAACTCATATTTGCAGACGATCAAACACAAATAGCAAAATCGGAAGCAAAATTACAAGTTCACATAAATAAATAGTCTCAACGAAGTGTGTACGGAACATATCATGAACATCAGCACTGGTAAAACAGAGGTAATGACTGTAACCAAAGAAGAAACAGCAACAAAAGATTCATCTAAAAGAACAGCCCCCGAAACAAGTAAAGAGTTTTAAGCACGAGGATGTATAATATTATCAAATGACAAATCAGCTCAATTGGACGTGTTGCTACCAATACTAAAGAACAGGCACATATCAGTAGGTATTACAAAAAAGCACTCTACAACACAATCTTCCTACCAAAGAAAAACTGTTCCATAATCATTTGCTCCTTTGTTGTTATTTCAAGTTAACAGTTCATTATAGTTATGCTCTAGGTGTGAATGAGAATACTTGGAGTATGAACACATTTCTATTGAAAGATTTTAGCATGCAAAAAAGCAAATAATCACTCCATTATCATCATCATTATCAATAAATAATGTGTAGGTAATTACACCATAATAATATGAATGTAATATTATCATATGTGTACATGAATGTCTTTGTTGTATTCACACATGTAAAGGTAAAAACGCAATCCACTTTTTAATACACATAGATATCAATTGGGAACCCATTGAATCCCAGTCGATATCTATAGCTTCCTATTGTTATGTTGTCTGGTGCGTCCTCTAATCTGCAGAAAGTGAGGCAGGAGCAAGACTCGAAAAAACCCCGGATTTCACCAAGTCAAGTGCTTGCTATATTTAGACCTGTCACATGTGCTATTTAATTATGATAAAGTGACCTTTGACACTTCAAACACAGCGGTTCAAGTCACGCCCGCCTAGAATATTTCGGTGCTGAAAGCGCGGGTAAATGTCAGGAGTGTACTACGTCACAATGTTAGGGGTCCAGTGGGGAAAGTCCTTCAGGAAAATATAGTGGTCTTTTTTCCATTATCAAAGCACTAAGTGTAAATGAGAGGACACCGTTTCACGCCATGCGGTATTTGGTATATAATGCTGGGTTACTAAGTGGAAGAGAGAATGATCAATGGGTCAGCAAATCGATCTCTCGCATCATATCACACATACACTAATATTCAAACAAACACACACACGAACATATACATATAATGATATATATTCAGATCTCCATGTCTAAGTGGTCAAGCCCTTGGGGGGGGGGGGGGGGGGTGATATCTCCATGTCTAAATGGTCAAGCCCTGGGGGGGGGGGGTGATATCTCCATGTCTAAGTGGTCAAGCCCTGTGGGGTGGTGGGGTGATATCTCCATGTCTAAGTGGTCAAGCCCTTGGGGGGTGGGTGATATCTCCATGTCTAAGTGGTCAAGCCCTGTGGGGTGGTGGGGTGATATCTCCATGTCTAAGTGGTCAAGCCCTTGGGGGGGGGTGATATCTCCATGTCTAAGTGGTCAAGCCCTTGGGGGGGGGGGTGATATCTCCATGTCTAAGTGGTCAAGCCCTGGGGGGGGGTGATATCTCCATGTCTAAGTGGTCAAGCCCTTGGGGGGGGGGTTGTGATATCTCCATGTCTATGTGGTCAAGCCCTGTGGGGGGGGGGGGTGATATCTCCATGTCTAAGTGGTCAAGCACTGGGGTGGTGGTCTCCGTGTCTAAATGATCAAGCACTGGAAGTGGTAGACTTCGTATCTAAGTGGTCAAGCCCTTGGGGGTGATATCCCCATGTCTAAGTGGTCAAGCCCTGTGGGGTGGTGGGGTGATATCTCCATGTCTAAGTGGTCAAGCCCTGGGGTGGTGGTCTCCATATCTAAGTGGTCAAGCCCTGGTAGTGATGGTTTCCATGTCTAAGTGGTCAAGTCCTGGTGGTGATGGCCTCCATATCTAAGTGGTCAAGTCCTGGTGGTGATGGTCTCCATATCTAAGTGGTCAAGTCCTGGTGGTGATGGCCTCCATGTCTAAGTGGTCAAGTCCTGGTGGTGATGGCCTCCATATCTAAGTGGTCAAGCCCTGGTGGTGATGGCCTCCATATCTAAGTGGTCAAGTCCTGGTGGTGATGGTCTTCATATCTAAGTGGTCAAGTCCTGGTGGTGATGGTCTCCATATCTAAGTGGTCAAGTCCTGGTGGTGATGGCCTCCATGTCTAAGTGGTCAAGTCCTGGTGGTGATGGCCTCCATATCTAAGTGGTCAAGCCCTGGTGGTGATGGCCTCCATATCTAAAAGGTCAAGTCCTGGTGGTGATGGTCTTCATATCTAAGTGGTCAAGTCCTGGTGGTGATGGACTCCATATCTAAGTGGACAAGTCATGATGGTGATGGTGTCCATATCCAAGTGGTAAAGCCCGGTAGTGTTGGACTTCATATCTAAGTGGTCAAGTCGTGGTGGTGATGGACTCCATGTCTAAATGGTAAAGCCCTGTGGTGATGTCTCCGCGTCTAAGTGGTCAAGCCCGGGCGGTGGTGGTCTTTGTGGCTAAACTGTCAAGCCCTGGGATGGACTCCGTGGCTAAGTGGTCAAGCTATGGGGGATTGTGGTCTCCGTGTCTAAGTGGTCAAGTCCTGGGGTGGTTTCTATGTCTAAGTGGTCAAGTCACGGGGTGGACTCAGTGACTAAATGGCCAAGCCCTGGGGTGGAGTGGGGGGGGGGGGGGAATATCCGTCACCAAGTCGTCAAACTATCAGTCCGAAACTCTGTTTTCGGACTGCTCCGTTCGGACCACGACTACAATTTGTCCTGAAAAACCGGGGATCGTCATTGGGGTTCCGGAATTCGTGCTTCGTGCGATTTACCCAGTAGGCGGCAAGCCGTTCTTCTTATAGTAACCGAGCCAGATGGGTTAAAAATTGTTACAATGAAGTCGATCCTTTCGTCTGCAACATGTTTTCTGATTTAAATAAAGCAAACAGGGCTGAATTAACCATTAAGCAGTATAAGAACATGCTTACAGCATCAAGTGACAGGGGGCCCACAGAAGTTTTCCTTTGCTGGATTTCCAGTGCATATGGTTTCAAGTACCTAGGAAGTATAATATCATCAAATGGCAGATCAGAAGACGAGATCGAAAATAGGTGCAATAAGGCAAATCAACTCATTGGACAAATGGCACAAATACTAAAGAACAAACATGTATCAGTAACTACTAAGAAAGCACTTTACAACCCAATCTTCCTACCAACTCTATACTACCAATGCCAAACTTGGACAATGACAGAAAAAGAGAAAAGAAAAATCACAACAACAGAAATGAGGTTCCTGAGAAGAATACTCAACGTATCAAGAAGAAATAAGATCAGAAATTAAGAAATCAGGACTAAAGTGGGGGTTAAAGCAGCACTAGATTTTATTAGAAATCAAGTCAAATGGTTTGGCCATGCAAGTAGGTTACCAGTCAACAGCATACCACAACAAAGCAATGATGTACAGACCAGATGGAAACAGAGGAAGAGGCCGACCACGTAAACGTTGGACGGAGGGAATAGCAGAATCCATGGGAATATCAATATATGAAGCCCATAATTGGGCACTCTCACGAAGTTTATACTTCACCTCGACACCGCAAGGTACAAGAGGAACATGATGAGATGAGATGAGATGGTTCATGTAGTACAAAACTGCAATTGCTTAATGAAACGAAAAGGTAATTGTAAATCCAGTGGAGAAATAAACGAAACAAACACAATCAAATACCTGACTATGCCGCAGTTCAGGTAAGTAAAGGTCAATTTTACACGCCTGGGGTGCACTGGCCGGCTCCGTGGCAAAGGTGTTAGGGCGAAGTTCGTAATCTCGCATACCTAAGTTCGAAACACAGCTGAGGGTGATGTGGCAGCAGACCACCTTGCGTTGGTTGTTTTTACAAAATGTCATGGGTGCCGGTCGTTCAGAAAGCAATGACTAACTAGTGAACGTAAAGATCTTAAGAGACCACAACAGCAAAAAATGCTGGAGTTGACTGCAAGGTCCTATAAAGGATATGCAACTAACCTTTTTAAGGTGCATAGGGGCATACGGGCTAGACCCATGGTTTAATAGACCAAAGGGCGATCAATGGGAGATGTGGTCGGGATCACACAGACTGCTTTTACTTCCCAAGACATTTCCTGTTACCAATGTTAGGCTAGATCGACCTGGGAGGCTAGGTCAATGTTAACAAATTAGAAACCGCCGGTACGGGTCGACCTAAGACCACTGGTACGGCAGGCGTGTGTCTAGCTGCTAGGCTGCTGTGGCTCTCACCAGTCCAGATAAGCAGAATAATTAATGTTGGGGTAAACAGAGATCAATAATATAATAATGAAAGCGAAGATAAGTACGAGCAAAACTACACAACAGTCCGACGTTTCAGTAAGGGATATCGTTGCCAAGAACAACATAAACATTGATTTTAGTGAGCTCAGCATGACGGAATGGATAAAAGCGCTCGCTCTTAAACTTGCGATGTGCTGATTCCGTGGTAGCGGGTTCAACCGCTACACCGGCCAGCTGGACTAAAATGTTGACTTCTCGTTCTTGACTTGGGGACGTAAATATTAAGTAATTCAGAAGTCAGAGTGGGTTTACCCGTTGACGAGAGACACTGTTGATGATAGGGACAGCTAATCCACACGCAAAAATCAGTCTCGTGTGCTCGATGTAGTAGCAGGTTATGGATTACACTTAAGCTCAGAGCCAGCGAACGCAAAAATAAAAACACACACGCCACGAAGCATGAATCTGCTATGGGTGGGTCTGTAATGTGATAAAGCCATTAAATTTTGCAGACTTGAATGCGCGGAGGAATATATAACCAGTCTGTTCCTCTGTTGGCGGACGACGAACGAGGGTTCCGAACCCTCGACCGATCGCTCTTATGACATTAACAGCGTAGCTCCAGTCAACTACACAAACGCGCTCGCAAATAATAGTAAATGAATATGAAATTAAAACACACAATGCATGTATATTAAAACGCAATAGGATTGTCAACAAAGGGGATTGGTGAAGGACAAGTGCGTGACTTTGTACAAGAGATGCAGCTGAACATGGTTCCACAAACAAGGACTCCCACAATGAAGGCGATCGGTACGCCAACACCACAGTGTTAACATTGTAACTGTGTGGGTTTTACTGCCATTACTGCTTTTGGTACTTCGCGGTGAAGGGCAGTGGGGTCTTGAGCCTGAGGAATTAAGGCTGTCAAACTAGTGCAGTCGTCGCAAACTGTGAAGGTTAGGGGTTTCCTTTTGCCAGTAAAGCATGAGATCACACGGTTCAACTGTAAGCTCGTAGATACATTGTTTGTATTATTCTGTGTAACTGACCATTGCCGAATAATATAAAATACAGAATAGTGCAGTATAATTTTAAATACCTAGGGGCATTTATAACATCAGATGGAAGATGTACACCAGAGATTAAGAGCAGAATAGGGCAGACAAAAGCTCCATTTCAGAAAATGAAGAGTATCTTATGCAATAAGTCGCTAGCAATGAATGTAAGAAAGAGAATGTTAAAATGCAATATAGAACGAGTTTTGCTGTATGGCAGCGAATCTTGGAATGTAAATGAACATATTAGGAAGAACTTAGAAGCAACAGAGATGTGGTTTTTGAGACGAATGTTGCGAATTCCTTGGACTCCCAGAGTAACTAACAACGATTGCCTGAAAGAGGCTAATGAAACTAGAACACTATATACAACAATAAGAAAGAGACAATCAGCTTTCTTTGGTCATGTGATAAGAAGAGAGGCATTGGAGAACATCGTGACAACTGGAAAGATCGAGGGAAAGAGAGGCAGAGGCAGACCTAGAGAAATGATGCTGGATGGATTGAGACGGTGGCATGGAGGAATATCATCAGCAGAGTTGATCCAGAAAACCAAAGACCGAGATCTGTGGAGAGCCATGAACGCCTACGCCAGCTGGCAGGACATTTGATGATGATGATGATGATGATGATGATGATGATGATGATGTGTTTTAATTGTTTCAGCTTAAGTACTATTCATGTATTCACTTCACATCATACAGTGTGTATGTTTAATTACTGTGAGGTGTTTGAAAATGTTGCAGTTCCAAGTTTTGTATTTACCTTTTATGTTGCATGAACTCCACAGAGGGTGAATACACAACTTGGAACTGCAATATTTTCAAAAAACCCCACAGTCATTAAAAATACGCCCTATATATAATTCTACAGTATTCACCTGACGCGATGCACTGAAATATGTCAGGCAATAAATCGCGCAACATTTTGTTTGTGGCTAATGTGTTTAAATGAACCTAAGACCACCGAACCGGCAGACGAGCGTCTAGCCCAGTGGTTCTCAGCCAGTGGGGACTCCCCCCCCCCTTCCCCCAGGGGGGGGGATTTTAGGGTTTCCAGAGAGGGCGGGGATTAACATTATTTTAAGATTGCGTTAATACAAGAACCGATTACTTGATAGTGTTTTCCCCTCCATATTTTACAGTTCTGTACTTCTCACACTTCTGTAATTCATTTTATAACGTAAGTAGACCCCCCAAACCACGTTTTAGACGTCTAGACTTGTTCTAGTATGTGTTATAAATGTAGCTTCTAGTTTTACGTATACTGTGTTGAGGCGCGGGTGGGGGTGGGGGGATTTATAGGGAGGAAATTAGAAAAGGGGTAGGGGGGTAATGACGTTCTGAAAATATGGTGAAGGGGTGCACGGGCCAAAAAAGGTTGAGAACCACCGATCTAGCCTCTACGCTACCGTAACTCCTGGCGCACTCAATACTAAGAAGTAAATTCTGTGTCAGGCCTGGTAGTTTTCATACAGGATGACCGTACTTAGCATGCATCGGCGAGCTTCCATAGTGTGGCTATTATTATAAATACGCAAGTTGTGAATCAT
Organism: Cepaea nemoralis; assembly: GCA_014155875.1. Classification (NCBI taxonomy): domain Eukaryota; kingdom Metazoa; phylum Mollusca; class Gastropoda; order Stylommatophora; family Helicidae; genus Cepaea; species Cepaea nemoralis. Next base: position 559,398 of record JACEFZ010028465.1, read on the forward strand.
GACATTAGTTAATGTTTCACGACTCCGCTAGCGTTTCCCAACGCCATGTATTCTATCCACACAGACGCTGAGTTTTATTAGCAAGTGTGTTTTATTGTTTACATCTGATGTGTTGGCTGATTTCATTGAGACGAACGGCAAGTATTCATTTGTTGTAGTTTACTGTATGCTTGTGTTTAGGTATTCAATTATTGTAGTTTAACGTATGCTTGTGTTTAGGTATTCTATTGTTGTAGTTTACTGTGTGCCCGTGGTTAGCTTGTCTTAAAACTGAAAATTAAAGGAATTGATGGAAGGGCCGTTTGCACGAGGCTCTCGAGAGCCAATATATACAGGGATAACTGTCCGTGGCAGCCTAACGTCCACTGCATCTGTGTCCGTCTTCCTAGTCGTCTTGCCATGCTCGCCACTGGAGCTGGATGGACACAGACGAGAGAGCGGGGACGACGGAGTTGCGCGACCACTTACCTCGCTATACAAAACTAAAGCGCAAGTCATTCGTTCCTCATCAAAAGATGCAGTGTAATGAATGGTCCTCGTCATTCATGATGGACGAACATCGTGGTTAGCTAGAGAGGTCCGCATGTCGCCAAATTTTGTAATCGTTAAAATAATTACAATTTTACTTCCCAAACACCACAGCTGCCAAGCCGGCTAAACCCTGACTTGATTTCAAAGCTAAATTGTGTTTTAACCAGACTTAACCGATTCAATACCGAACAAAAAGTAGGTTTCGATAACACATGGTACGCAATCAAATGGACAAGTATTATAATGTAAATTTCCGTTCGCTGAGTATTGAAACTGCGGAAGGTACTAGGAAACAAAATAAATACGATGGTCCTAGTATGGCGATATATTGTCCTTCTGTCTAAATGGGAGGTCACACATGGTGATATATTATCCTTCGGCACCCAATCAATGAATATTTAAAATGTTGCATGTCCTTTGCAGGACGTTGCAAACAACCCCAACCTCAGGTTGATTTTTATTGGCAATTTTACGTTCAGTAGTTTGTCGTTGCTTTCTGAACAAAAGTCGACTCTGAAGTGCATCTTGTGGTAAAAGTATAGGGATAGAACCTCCTACCTCGCCATCAATGCACCGGAAGTTTAAACGCAAGCGCATTAAACCCCGTGACCAAGAAGACTTTTGGCCATAATATAGCTTTTTGAATGACATGGTTGAAGTTCATTCTAGTCCGACTGCACTTGTGTTCTAATTATCTGATGTGTACGTGACACGTAGAAACGCGTAAAGGGCTTTCATATCTTGACATTGAACTTTGTCTGTGAGGAATGAATACGTGATTTCAAGTGAAAAGATAAGGTAACCAGTACCGAAGTATTGTAAAGATGGATAGGGCACATCGCGAGGATGGACACTGGTAGAATACCAAAGGATATCTTTCTTTATGGTTGGGAGGTTGAAAGGGGGGGGGGGGGGGGGTGAGAATTCATTCATTCATCGGGTGCCATGCCGATAAGCGTAGACGATCATGTTTCGCCATCTCACTCGATCACCAGAGTCGCGGATCCAATTCAGTGTTCTTGTCTCGACAATGCCACGTGGTCAAGCCATCCAGGTATTTACTTCTCTATCTTCTGCTTGTTCTCTTCCCCTCGATCTTGCCAGTTGTCACCAAGTTCTCCAATTTATTTATTCTCATAACTATCAACTGTCATTTAATGCCAATACAGTACCTTGCGGTGTATGGCACGGGGGGGGGGGGGGGGGGGGTTGGTCTTGAGCCTGAGGAATTAAGGCTGCCTGGCTAGTGCAGCGCCGCGAACTGTGCAGATTTTTTTTTCCCCCCGACAGAAAAAAACACTCCACGTCTTACCGAGGATTCGAATTCGGGTCTCCCGAAAGAGAAACCGGCATTCTAGCCACTCGGCCAGCCGTTCCTCTTCACACAATGTGATCACAAAATTTTGACTGTCTACGTCTAATTTCTCTAATTAGTTTACGATTCTCATTTGTTCTTGTACGACTTGGTCATTGATTTTCTGTCTGTCCATGGTATTCTTTGCATTTTCCCCAGAAACCTGCCATTAGATATGTTTTAGCTTGTGTGCTCATTGTACAAGCTTTACATTCATACAAAAGTATAGGTTCTAGTAACACTTCAACACTCTTTTTCTCGCTGCAAATGACATCTTTTTATTGGTCAGTATGTTTTCCATCTTGCAAAAGGCTACCTTCGCCATGGCGATTCTTGTTCTAACCTCTTCAAGGCATCTCCCATCAGATCTTATGACTGTTCCGAGATAATTGTACCGATTCACTTGTTTAAGAATGTTCCGCTTTACAATATACAATATACGAAACGCATATTCTGTGTAACATTGTGGCTGCAATTTAGCAGTTGTAGAGAGATGGCCGACTTCATTGGGATTCCTGAACACTGATTAACTCTCTTTCCACCCACGCTGGTATATGTTCGATTACTGGATGTGCTAATTGTTCTACGTGTATAAGTTACTTGGTAAGTTTTTGTTTTCGTTTGCTGATAAAAGCATATAGTCAAAATGTGTGTGTGTGTGTGTGTGTGTGTGTGTCTGTGTCTGTGTGTGTGTGTGTGTGAGAGGAGAGAGAGAGAGAGAGAGAGAGAGAGAGAGAGAGAGAGAGAGAGAGAGAGAGAGAGAGAGAGAGAGAGAGAGAGAGAGAGAGAGAATTGTGAATTGTGGTAAAGCTGAAGTTTTTTACTTGTGGTTTTTCCACTTGCTATTCATTTGATTTTCACAGCATTTCCTCATTTATTTACATTCCATTTGTGTAACACTGGATAAACCCGCTTACACATATACATGTAAGGCAAGCGTCCGATAAATAATGTAAAATTGGGCAAAACCAATAATGCGGATACGGCTGATGTGGTTTAACGAATTTATTCTTACTTTTCCGCAACCTTATTGTATGCTTTGCGTGCATTTTATTGCACTTTCCGTGCAGGTATCATCATCATCATCATCATCATCATCATCATCATCATCATCATCATCATCATCATCATCATCATCATCATCATCATCATCATCATCATCATCATCATCGTCATCGTCGTCGTCGTCGTCATCATCATCATCATCATCATCATCATCATCATCATCATCATCATCATCATCATCTTCCACTTCTGTCGTCAAGCTTCATGGGGAGGAATAATTTGCCCTCCAGCGCTTGATGGACGGCACTGGATAGTGTCATTCCGTGTGGTTGTACACTGTCTTTGATGTCGTCAATCCATTTTCTTCTTGGGCGTCCTCTTGGTCTTATCGCAGATGATCTTTGATGTAAGGCCAGTGATGGTAGTTGGTGGTGTTGCATTCTAGCGACATGGCCAAACCACTCCATCTTCTGTCTTTCAATAAATTTGACACAAGGTGTTGATCCCACTGTCTGTCTGATAACAGCATTTCTTACTCGGTCTCGGATTGATAAGTTTGCAGCTCTCCTCAGGCATCTCATCTCGCAGGTGTTGATTTTGCGAAAGTGTGATTTGGATAAAGTCCAAGTTTGAGGTACCAAGTGCAGGTATAAATAGAGTAAAGTGTGTGTTGGCGTGGTTTCTACTCTCTAGGCCAGCAATCTTTGTGAGGGATGGAAAATGAGTGTGTATTTGTTGTTTCATCGCTGATTCTCAACATATTGTTTTTCCGATTCCGATTCCGATTCCATTTCAAAAACAAAAATTCCAAATTCGACCTCGTCTAACCTGCTTCATCAGCTGTGGTTATTGTTGAGGTACGTGGTTTTTGTGGGTTTATTAACCCTAATTCTTGTCTTGTGAGTCCTATCTCGGACTGGTTATGTAGCGTTTGTGTCTGTGACGTCAGCAGTGGTCGGCGGCTATCCTTTGTGCTCTTCTGTTGTTGTGGTTTTCTTTGTTGGTGTAGGCTCCCTGGCTCGTCTGGCTGCAGTCCTTATAAGGACTTTTCGTTATCCCACTCCAGCTGGGGGATCGGTCGGCGGCTGTCCTTTGTGCATGTTTCCACTTGTTTTCACATATTGTTTTGGTTTCATTGTGTATTTTTATAGCCTGCTCCAATGACACATTTTCTGATTTACTAGACAAAAGGGATAAATTACAATGAGAAACCGAGAGTGGAAGTGCTGTATGGAACCTATACTGTTATATGCATGTGACAGGTGGACAATCAGCAGGTATGCTGAATAACAATTTTTTTGGGATCGCTCGCTTTGAACCCGATCGTAGTCCACAAACGTGTTGCTGCAACTAATAGCGAGTGCACTGGATTCACACACACACACACACACACACACACACACACACACACACACACACACACACACACACACACACATACGGTGTGCTGTGCCGATAAGCGTGGGCGGCCATGGTTCGTCACGATCATCTGAGCCTTGATTCAGGTCTGTGTTCGTGTCCTAAGTATGTCATATGGCCCAGATATTTATCTCTTTGCCATATGCTCGCTCTTTCCCCATCAATTTTTCTAGCTGTCACTAAGATTTTTCCTCACTAGCGTACCACCAACATCTTGACCGTCTCATCTCATCATCTAATCTCATAAAATCTCATAATTTTATCTCATTATCTTATCTCATCATCTCATCTCATCATCTCGCCTCATCGTTTCATCTCATCATCTCAAGTCACCTCATAATCTAATCTTATCATGTCATTTGATCCCATAACCTCATCATCTCATCTCATCACCTCATCTTATCATCTCATCTCATATCATCATCTCATCTCATCATCGCATCTCATCATCTCATCTCATCATCTCATCTCATCATCTCGCCTCATCGTCTCATCTCAAGTTACCTCATAATCTCATCTTATCATGTCATTTGATCCCATAACCTCATCATCTCATTTCATCATCTCATCACCTCATCTTATCATCTCATCTCATCATCTAATATCATCCCATCATCTCATCTCATCAAATTTTGTTCATCTTGTACCTTGCGGTGTCACCTGCAGCTGGTTTCGAATGACCGTGTACGATAATTTCTCTAATAAATTTACGACTTTTATTTCTTTCTAGGAGAACTGTCTCATTTGTTTTTCTGTCTGTCCATTGTATTCTCTGGATTTTCACTAGAAACCACTGTTCCACGGCCTTTAGATGTTTCTGAGCTTGCATACTTATTGTCAATGCTTTGCATGTATACAATAGTGTAGGTTCTATATAATATTACAAGACACTTTTAATAATTGTAACAGACAACATGTTATTGCTGAGTATCTTTTCCAGCATGCAAAAGGCTACCTTTTCATAGCAATTCTTGTTTTAATACCTACAAAGTATCTTGCATAAGATGTTATGACTTCCAAGATGTACTAATTCGCCTGTTTGATAATTTTCCCCTTTACTTGCATATTATATAGTGGTCTTGAATTATGTGAATTGTCAAATCATAATTCTCCCCTTTACTTGCATATTATATAGTGGTCTGGAATTATGTGAATTGTCGAATCATAATTTTCCCCTTTTTTTGCATATTATATAGTGGTCTGGAATTATGTGAATTGTGGAATCATAATTTTCCCCTTTACTTGCATGTTATATAGTGGTCTGGAATTATGTGAATTGTTGAATCATAATTTTCCCCTTTACTTGCATGCTATATAGTGGTCTGGAATTATGTGAATTGTCAAATCATAATTCTCCCCTTTACTTGCATATTATATAGTGGTCTGGAATTATGTGAATTGTCGAATCATAATTTTCCCCTTTTTTGCATATTATATAGTGGTCTGTGTCAGGGTCTTAAACTTGGCTCGCTAACCTAACACATGTGAGACAGTACAAGTACAACGTGATTTGACTTAAGACTCAACGACACAACGTTCAATGGATTTATTTACAGATCATATACAGTACGATGATCACTACAAGATATACTTGATACTTCAATACACTTACATACACAATACAGCTCACAGTCTATCTCTCAAGATGTCCAGACACTCGACTTTCAGGCACAGAAACCACACAACGCCTTTCTCTCATCATGCGTCCGGTCGAGTCCACGTCCCAGAGCTGTCTGCCGATAGCTCGCAACTTGCCTCCCCACCTGAAGTGGCTTCACGAGGCATGCGTGCGTCTTGCGTCGTCCTTGCCTGACCGCTGGCCGTCTCGTTAGCCAGCAACCTCGCAGGCAGGTAACTACTACTCGCCTGGCGGCGTAACGAAGTTACGGCATCCCTGCTGGGGACTAAGTCGCCTGGCGGGCGTAACGATGTCACTGCATCACTGCACTATTCTAGACTCTGACATGCTCCCCCGGGCAACTTCATGAAAGATGTCATCTTTCATGTATAATATATGTACATACTGGGTTAATATTTTAACCTTGTCAGAGTCGACCCTTCTGTTGTTATATACATTGGTATCAGAATACATAGAAATACACATCTTGACATAGAAACATATAAGAAATGGAAGTTGTATTCAACGACATGTGGTGTTCAACCTTTAACACTTGTCAAGCTTCATCCTCTCGATGGCTGATTACCTCAATCGCATTATTGACCCAGTCAGATCGGTAGTACCAGCTTCCAAGCATCTACCTCGCAGCCTCAAAAAAAAAAAAGTAATAATATGGTTCTTGAAACAAAAACCATCTGGCTAGACCGAAATACGGCTTTATATAAGTCGTACTAAACGCTCAAACCCTGACCTTATTTGTCCAGGAGCTCTTGTGTTGGTCTGCAATGTCGGCAACACTCTGCCATGCCCAGTAGATGACTACTTGGTGTGTTAACAATCTGGCAACAACATGGCTATTTATATACAACACATAATCGTATACATTTCAAATTATAGCCCTTTGTGTAATGATGTAATAACAATTAAATGAAAGGGGAATAACTTCAAAATTTATGAAATATAATATTTTACAATAATTATTCTATTTCTTAGCGTCATCGCTTGATGTTTCTTCATACTAACGAGAAAAAGTCGGTAGTATGAATATATTAATCAAGATATGATTCTAAGATTACACTACATAAATATATAAACACACAATTCGTGTATTCAACTTTGTTGATTCCTAAAGATTTTAGAATCGTCATAGCTTTTTAAACTTTTATTTGTCGTCTGCTAATTTTGCTCTAAATTTCTAACTAATCCGGAAGTACACACGAACACTAAACAGCTGATGTTGAAACTTGTAGAACACACTTGTTGCGGTCTGATGTAGTTACGGAATGTACAATGTTCTAATAGTTCATGCGTTGGATGTTTCACTGTAAAACCTTCTGGATTTCGATTGACTGCAGTGGTGTAGCTGTCAATGTTTAGGTCACACTTTCACACACGGATTTAAAATATCACTGGAAAGTTCCAAACGCAGATACCACTGTCAAATTGGATAGTTTGCTTACGGTAAGTTTTTGAGCGTTAATGTGGCACTGTTCTTGTTTCATAATATATACAATTAATAAAGTTCGCTTTCTACCACATACTACACAATTATACACGACAATCACTACATTAATTAATAAAATAAGAACACTATATATATTGGGAGTAATCCCTATCACATCACATAGTAGACTTTACACAGCTTTTTGTGAATGGAAAAATAAAATATTCACTGATGGATGGCTGTGTTGATCTGAGTGTATTTTACACACTGCACTCAGACATTGGTGCTTACTGGGTCGGTCGGACAACGGGACAAAAGATCGGCAATCGTGTTGGTTCTGCCTGGGATATGTCGAACCTCGAAGCTGTAATCTTGGAGCTTAAGAGACCAGGGCGCTACCATCTGGTTTGAAGGTACACCTGAATTTATAAATCGCAACGGGCTGCTGTCAGACTCCACAATGAAATGGCGTCCTAGAAGGAATCTGGACAATTTAGTTATACCCACCACTAAAGCTAGGGCTTCCAACTGAGGTATTGACCAAGCCCGTTCTCTGGGTTTCAGTTTCCTGGATACGAAGTACACAGGGTGAAGGATGTTATTATGCTCTTGCAACAAGACTGCTCCAATCGCCACGGAGCTCGCGTCTGTACGCAATCTGAAAGGTAAATGAAGATTGGGCAATTTCAGGATAAGATTATTTAAGCTATTATCAGAAAAACACGCTAATACTTTTTGGAATGCAAATTTTAGGCATTCATTGCTTACAATTTTCTCCGGTTTATCTTTTGTTAGTAAGTTAGTAAATACTTCGGTCAGTTCAGAAAAATCAGGGATGAACTGTCTGTAATAATTTATAAGTCCCAACAAACTTCTGACTTGTTTTTTCGTAGTCGGAAGTGAGAGTTTTAGTATCTTGGACACAATGTTATCGTCCGTCGTGACAAAGCCATTGGATATTTTATCCCCCAAGAAGGATATTTCCTGGTAGGCTATGTCTACTTTTGCAGGCTTTACCGTCAGTCCGTGCTGTCTAATGCGTTCAAAAGTCTGTTCTAATGTCTTTATGTGGTCTGTCATCGTCTCTGTGTGAACACAGATGTCGTCTATATAGCAAATTATGTTAGGTATATCTACTAGTAAAAGTCGTGTCATACGTACGAATGTAGCTGGGGCATTGACAAGCCCAAATGGAAGTTTGCACCATTCGTACAGTCCCCAAGGTGTGGCAAAAGCTGTCAGATGTCTGCTCTGTTCGTCTACTGCTATTTGCCAATATCCTTTAGTCATGTCTACCTTCATAAAGAACCTAGCGTCTGTCAGTTCTGTCAGTAGATCGTCAGAGTTTGCCATTGGCTCTAGATCTAGAAGAGTTATTTTATTTAGCTTTCTATAGTCGACACAGAGTCTTATTGTGTTGTCCTTTTTGCGTACTATGACCATTGGAGATGAGAAGTCTGATTGGGATCGTCTTATGATGTTGTTTTTCTCTAAGTTAATGATCTCCTGATGTAAGTGTTCTTTGTAATGTAATGGAATGGTGTATGGTCTGCATTTTATGGGTGTGTTTGATGTGAGTGTGATGTGATGTTGTACTAATTCTGTTTGTCCTGGGTTGTTTGAGAAGATGGTGTTGTACTGTTGTATTAGATGTTTGCAACTGTCTGTTTCTGCTTGAGTTAACTTTGGGTTGATTTTAATTTCCTTCAAGCAGTTTGGTCGTGTCTAATGCAGGTGTTGGAATTTCGTCACTAGCCTCGTCATCTTCATGGTCTATTATCACTGTACAAGCTGTTGTATCGTCTTGTTCGTTGTCTCTGTTGTAATATGGTCTTAGCATATTGATGTGGAATATTTTGTGTTTGTCTTTTATTTGGATCTCGTAGTCTACAGGTGAAATCGGTCTCGTCACTTTAAATGGTCCTTGCCAAGAATCAGTCAATAAATGTCTGTCACTAGGTAGTAGAAGAAGAACGTCCTGTCCAGGTGTCAACGTTATTGTCCTGTTACCTTTGTCAGCATATTGTCTATAAGTAGCACCAGATAATTTTAGTGCATTCTTTGCAATTACACAAGATTTGATGATTCTTTCACGCAATGATGTAACGTATACGTATGATGATATGGGTTTAAGTACTGGAGTGGAGTCAGTTAACATTTGATGATAAATAGTCAATGGGCCACGTGGTTTGTCACCATAGATAAGTTCAAAAGGAGAGAAACCGGTACTAGAATGTGGTACCTCGCGATAAGCAAAAAGAATAGCTGGTAGATATACATCCCAGTTATTGGGGTGCTCTTGCGTGACTTTTGCAAGCATGTGCTTTAAATCGCCGTTAAATTTTTCTATAATTCCACTAGAGTGAGGATGGTACGGGGAATTAAAACATTGCTTCACGCCCAACATTTTGGTGAAAGCTTGGGTAGATGCGGCGATAAACTGAGTGCCCCTATCTGATTGGATAGTGTCTGGAAATCCTATCCGAGAAAATATATGGAAGAAAACTTCCATTATATCATTGGCAGTTATGTTCTTTAGCGGAATTGCTTCCGGCCAGCGGCTACATTGATCAATGACAGTTAGAATATATTTATTCCCTCTAGTTGTTGTATGATTAAGAGGGCCCACTATGTCGACAGATAATTTCTCAAAAGGTCGACTGGCTAAGTCAGTAACTTGTAACTTTGCGTGTGGGTGTTTACCTTCTTTTACCAGTTTTTGGCAGATGTCACAACTTCTGCAATATTGTTTAATGTCATTGCAAAATTTGGGCCAATGAAACTGTGTCAATAATCTTGATCTGGTCTTAGCGTATGCCATATGCCTTGCAAGAGGTATATCATGGGCAAGATGTAAGGCTTGCTTACGATAATTAGTTGGCAAAACAGTTTGCTCTGTTGTGTTGTCACCTCTGGTATAATACCTAGTGAGGATATCATTTTTCACAGCAAAATGCCATTTTGCATTCTTGGTTACCTTTGGCTTTTGGCCGATCAGATTAAAATATTTTGACAATGAAGGGTCAGCCTTTTGAGCTGTTACAAACGTCTCCTTCATGGTGTTAGTAGGTAGTGATACTGGGCTAAGCATTTGTATAGCCTCAGTTTGATTACTTTCATCTTGCACTCTAGCAGTAGATCTAGGTTACTGCGTTCACACATTCAATGATATCAGATGGTGATGAAACAATGTTATCAATGATGTCATGAGATCTTAGTGCTACATTAGCTACCATACATTCATTAGGTGGTGTAACATTATCAATGATGACATTTGATGGTGATGTTATGCTATCATCAATACAAAGAGATGTTATGTCATGAGGTTTATCATTCACCTCTGGTAAATTTCCAATTATAATATCACACACCGGGTTTGTTAATGCAGCGCACTTTACTTTCCCAGTGAGGAAAGGTGTTTCAATATATGCCCATGCTAATGGGTACTTTTCAATATTGCCTGAGAATGTTCTGCATGTTACGTGCCTGCCTGTATAGTCTGTAGGCATTATGAACGTTCTCTTCAGACCAATAAGTGAGCTTCCCGTGTCTCGAAGGACTGTAGCAGACTTGCCATTCACGTATCCCTGATGGACGTTTATCCTGCCTTTGGAATCTACTACCAAATTAGCTTCTTCATTGGCAATAGGAATGGAGTGGCCGCATGTTAAAATGCCATCTTCATAAAAGGTGTTACAAACAGTTCATTTATTTGCGTTAAACATGCCAAAAGCCTGTGCTGAGTTCACAGGATGTTTCTCTGATTGTTCTTCATCTGACGATGAACTGTCAAACAAGGCGGCATTTGCTTTGTTGGTCATTTGCCTACCTTTACAATCATGGCGATAGTGTCCGTACGCCTTACAGAGGAAACATTTACGCAAATTTCTGAAGGATCTACGCTCCTTATCTTGTCTGTTTACCATGTTTTGTAGATAAGTATGGTATGCGGGGTTCTTGTCGCACATCTCACCTTGATGGTGTGAACTTTTACAATATTTACAGTGATTATACTTCTCAGATGTAGGCTTATGAGGTTTCTGCCTACTATAGGGTTTGTCATAGTTAGCCGATGCTACAAAATTTATGTCAGTAGCTTCACTGGCAAAACAATGTTTGTTGGCTGTGTAATACGCCGAACCACGTCTCTCAATCTCATCTACACTAGTGCATTCATTCTCCTGCAAAAATTTTGAAAATGCTGATGGAATGGATGAAATGACTTTATCTCTAATGATCAGATCTTCTAATCTTTGATAGTTTTTGTCAATTTTAGCTGCTGAAGTCCATTTGGTAAATATATCTCGGACTAAGCAGAGGTAATCAGAGAACGTTTGAGTCGGTTTTGGGCTCAACTTGCTGAATTGTTCTCTGTAACCTGCCTCATCTAACATAAAATGTGCCATAATCTTTGCTTTCAGATAATGGTAATCTTTTCTGAGGTCTTTGGGGATGGTCTCAATGACTTTAAGAGGCTCCCCTGATAAACTCCTCATATAAACAATATTCCATTCAGACAGTGGAACCTGGTAATGTTCCATTAAAGTTTCAAAATTTTGGGTAAAGGCTGCGATGCAGTCACCCGAGGTATAATTACGTACGATACCTTGATATTTCTTGTACTGGTTTTCTTTCTCCAGTCTCTCAGATTTCTTAGACTCTTTGTTAATGGCAGTCTCAGTATCAAGTTGTTTCATCTTTAACTGTACATCCAGTTCTTCTCTCTTACTCTGAGCTGCTATTTCTGCCTTCTTAAGTTCAATCTCTAATTCGGCTTGTTTTGTCTTAGCAGACAGTTCTGCTTGTTTTGCTGCGGCTTCTGCCTCTGCTTGCCTTGCAGCTCTTTCAGTCTCTGCCTGCTTTAAAGCTCTTTCAGCTGCTCTTTCTTCGCGTTCATGGTATTCAGAGTATTTCTTCTCGCTCCATTTCGTTAACTCATCACCTGTCAACTGTAACTTTAACCCCATATCGATGAAATCATTTAATGAAGACATGATGGAAAATGCAAATGAAATACCAGCCACACAAATTGTTATAAGTGGTTAGTAAAGTAAACAATTTACAATTGTGTTTTATTGACAATACGTGCCTAAATTTGCATCCTAAAGTATATGAAAAGAAAACTATACTCAAGTGCCCTGGATGCGGTGAAGAACGGTTGGAACTCGGGCTAGGAACTGTAGGGTCGCTACTTCGAAACACAAATGACCTCTACGGCAAGGGTTTCAGATGGCACAGAAAACCTGCTTTGTTTTTGGAGGAAATAAATTAGCGTCTATTTGATGTGGTGTGCCTGCTTGTCACTAAGTATTGATTAGGTTTGTATGGCGTTGAGTGTAATTGTAGGTCGTAATTTTGTCAGTCAACAATTTTTTTTTAAAGACACAAGTTACTTTCTTTCCCAAAACTTTCTACTTTCCACAACTCAATTCACAAAGACAATCTACATATATCTCAACATTCTACAACATTGATGACACATCACTTACATCAAGATGACATTCAGTAAGGACATAGACATCAAGTTTACAAGATGGCGACAAGGTCACAATGGCGACAAGATCACAATGTCGACAAGGTCAAAACGGTGACAAGTTCAAAGTTCAAAGTTCAGTTGGCGGCGTAACGAAGTTACGGCATCCCTGCTGGGGACTAAGTCGCCTGGCGGGCGTAACGATGTCACTGCATCACTGCACTATTCTAGACTCTGACAGTCTGGAATTATGTGAATTGTGGAATCATAATTTTCCCCTTTACTTGCATATTATATAGTGGTCTGGAATTATGTGAATTGTTGAATCATAATTGTCCCCTTTACTTGTATATTATATAGTGGTCTGGAATTATGTGAATTGTCGAATCATAATTCTCCCCTTTACTTGGATATTATATAGTGATTTGGAATTCTGTGAATTGTTGAATCATAATGTTCCCCGTTACTTGGATATTATATAGTGGTCTGGAATTATGTGAATTGTTGAATCATGATTTTCTAAGCATCTGCAAAGAAGGTGCTCTGCCCCTGTTTTTCTTCATAGCAATGACCATCATATTGGTCGATGACCGTAACCATTGTCTGTATAAATAGAACCTCTGCCGACCGCCCGAATTCGAGACCATAACCAACAACTACCAGTCGGGTATTCCCAAGCTCAGTCCACAACCTGCTCCCATGGTTTCAAGTTACCCTGGATGCGGGGGCAGGGGATAAAGGGATATTCCATCTTACTCAAGGCTAGCAGGGGGAAGGAGGTGCCTTACTTCTATTTGTATTTTTTTTAAATTGCGTTCGCTCACTTTGAACTCAAGTATAGTCCACTTTTGTGAGTGGATTAACTTTCTCTGTTACCAGTGTCCCTCGCCATCAGGCCAACAGACTCCGAGTTCTGAGGTACTTGTAATTTACGTCCCCAAGACAAGAACTAGAAGAACTAGAACTGTTGCAGGCGAAGGCATACCACAGAGTAGTTGCAGACACAGACCACCCACTGCACGAGGCGCTGGACGCAGTAGAGTCAGCGACTGATAAGAGGGAAATCTTGGATGGTTCAGGCGGAGGATACGATCAGACAGGTGTGCCCCTTGGAGAACATTAGTCGAGAAGAGGAGTGGGGCAGAGTGCCAGCGGAGCAGTCAGACTTGTGCAGAGTTATAATCACATTAAGCCGGGAGTGCAGGGAGTGGCCAGTAGGGGTCACGGAAGTGGAAATCCAGCAACTAATTCAGGACAATGCTCACTCGGATGATGTGATTATCTACACAGATGGTTCGGTGTCAAGAGGTGAGAGAAGTGGCAGGGGGTTCATAGCCAAAGCTAATGGTCGACGTTTGGTGCAGGAGAGCCTGGCATATGATACCACAACATCCAGCTTAAGAATGGAGGTGAAGGCGGTCAGTGCAGCTCTCCGCTGGATGGAGAATACGACACACACACACACATCGTGATTGTAACTGACTCAGAAAGCATGCTGACGAGGGTGAGTACAGGCTGGCTTCGTGCTGAGTGGCTTGCTTCGCTTCGGAGGTCACGCGTGACAAGCATCGCCTGGATCTTTTCTCCGGGGCATGCCGGTGTTCTGGGAAATGAACAGGCGGACAGATTGGCTGGCTCTGCAGAACTTGGTGGAGTATTGATACATGACAAGGCAGACGTGGTTGCGGCCTTGTGGGTGCACGTGTACACCTCGGAGGAGCAAATGGATTACAATGGTCTGGCAAGAATGAGACAGCGAGGAGTGACGAGGGGATCTGGCAGACGCTCAACGCTCAGAGGAAAGGCGTGACGGACATATAATCAGATTGCTACGGGTACTATTAGTGTTGGAACTCTTCGCTGGCTGCTGAGGATGGGGACGGAGCGCTTATGGGAATGCCCCGAATGCTGTGATGTCGATTCCTAAATCAATCAATCAATCAATCAATCAATCAACCAATCAATCCTTACTTATATTTTGACAATGGAGGATTAAGAGCGAGCATTCTTATCCATTCGGTCATGCTGAACTCACTAATATCTATGTTTGTGTTGTTCTTGACAACGGTATCCATTACTAAAACGTCGGACTGTTGTGTTGTTTGGTCGTACTTGTCTTTGTTTTTATTATTATAATATTGGTCTCTGTTTACCCCACCACTGGGTGATTGTTTATCAGGACTAATGAGAGCCGCGGTTGCTAGGCGCACGTCTGCCGTACCGGTAGTCTTGGGTTCGACCCCTATCAGCGGTTTCTAATATTTTAAAATTGATCTGGGTTCCCAGGTTGACCTTGCCTAAAATAGGTAACAAGAAGTAAAAATGGCTGACACGGGAAGTGAAAGGGGTCGACGCGATACGGATCGGATCGCACACTGAGTCACGTTTGGTCTTTACTAATGTGGGTCTAGTCCTTAATACCCAATGATCGCACACTGAGTCACGTTTGGTCTGTACTAATGTGGGTCTAGTCCTTGATACCCAATGATCGCACACTGAGTCACGTTTGGTCTGTATTAATGCTAGTCCTTAATACCCAATGATCGCACACTGAGTCACGTTTGGTCTGTACTAATGTGGGTCTAGTCCTTGATACCCAATGATCGCACACTGAGTCACGTTTGGTCTGTACTAATGTGGGTCTAGTCCTTGATACCCAATGATCGCACACTGAGTCACGCTTGGTCTGTACTAATGTGGGTCTAGTCCTTGATACCCAATGATCGCACACTGAGTCACGTTTGGTCTGTACTAATGTGGGTCTAGTCCTTGATACCCAATGATCGCACACTGAGTCACGTTTGGTCTGTACTAATGTGGGTCTAGTCCTTAATACCCAATGATCGCACACTGAGTCACGTTTGGTCTGTATTAATGCTAGTCCTTGATACCCAATGCGCCTTAGGCGTGTAAAAGAGAAGGAACATATACTTTTATTTTCCTTACCTGGACGCACACACACGTACACACACAGGGTGTATTGTGTACATGTTTACCTCAGATGTAAATCTACAATATTTTCACAAATTACGACTGCTAAAGAAAATAATCATGCGACTATGGAACTCTTAATTTAAGGTTAAGCGTCTGTAGCATGGGTTCAACATATACAGATCATAGCAAGTTCGTTGGGTCTATCCCCTGAGGTGACGTCTAAAGGGACAGGAGGAGGAAGAAAACAAACCGACACACAACTCCAGTTGTCCTAAAATAGCGTTAGGCTGTATTAGTATTACTAACATTCTGTTTTCCGTTTCACCCAATACCCCTAATTGGTATATATGCCCAGTAGTAGTAGTAGTAGTAGTAGTAGTAGTAGTAGTAGTAGTAGTAGCAGCAGCAGCAGCAGCAGCAGCAGCAGCAGTATTAGTAGTAGTAGTAGTAGTAGTAGTAGTAGTAGTAGTAGTAGTAGTAGTAGTAGTAGTACTCTCTTTCAGCCCTGTAGAACTATAGAGTTTTGCCACTGGGAAGGCACGTGACAGCACCGCTGGTGACTATGTTGTCCATATTATCCCACAACAAACTAATTTCAGGCCGTCCTATACTCACCTATCCCTGCAGCTCCGTTCTTGTCCTCCCCATATTCTTCTGTTCTGTCTCTACTTTTCTTCACCATATGTTCGTGAGTCTTTCTCTATTTCTTTTGCCTTATGGATTCCAAACAAAGGTCTTTCTGTTTACACCATTCTCAGGTTTTCTCAATGTACTTGTATGTTCTATCCAGCTCCAGACCCCCTTTTCTCCTCTTGATTAACGGGTATTTGCCTAGTTCTAAACATCCTGTTTTCCCTAATTCTGTCTGGCATTCTACGGCTTTTCTGTGTTTCGTTTGTAATAGGGAGTCTCCGCGGCGGAGTGGTTACGCCACTTGATTCGAACTTCGAAGGTTGTGTGTTCGATTCCGGGCTACGTCATTTAGTTCACGAGTGCAATTTTCTCGGAGACTCCTAGGGGTCGTCGCTGGAGTTATGGAGTTCGTGCTTTATGCGACGCTTTCGGCAGGCCGCCCTGGGATAAAACCTGGTGCTATGAAGTCAACCCTCTTGCATTTTATACGCTTTTCGTGTGTAGTATTACTGATGACGAGGGCATTTTATGTTGCTTTGTTCTGGTTATTTCCCCTAGCAAGTAAACACTAGGATGCAAAGAGAGATCCGGACAGAAAATAGATGAAATTTAAAAAAAAACAGTTAGTTGCATATCCTTTACAGGACGTCGCAGTCAATCCCAGCATTTCTTAGCTGTTTGTGAGGTTTTGGCAAGTTTATGTTCAGTAGTTTGCCATTGCTTTCTGAACGACCGGCACTCATACCTTTGTATGAATCTGCGCAAGGCGGTCTGCTGCCAAATCGCCGGGAGCTGTGTTTCGAACGCGGTATGCGGGATTACGAATTGCGTCCGTAACCCCTTCGTCACAGAGCCGGTAGACAACATAAACAAATCATATTAATTCGGGGGAATTTACGGTTTTTCCTCCAAAACTATACAAAACATGGTTGGCTGCTTGACTTAGTCACAAATATGAGACACACGGCTTTGCAGTTGAAAACACTTGAGAACAAAATCCCCGGGAAAAGAAGCGAGGGAGTCATAAAAGCAGTTACATCACGGGGACAAGCAAGGACGTCAGAGTTCAGACTTAAAAGATTCAGTGCGAAATAAAAAGTAGGTTTCGATAAAATAAAAATGAATGGCGGAATATGGGGAGTAGGGATGTGTCACATTTATGATTTTAAAGTTGTTAACACGGCAGCAAACATTTTATATTAATATCAAATTTAAATAAGTTGCATGAGGAAAACTACCGTGTAATATTTTAACCGTTGTTTGATTTATAAACCCATGGCAGTTACAGGTAGTTTGAATAAGACGATTTATCATCCCATGGCATTTAACCAGTTAAGCTAAGCGGGGGGGGGGGGGGGGGGATAATGGGGGAGAGAACTGCCGAGAACGGGGGACAGCGGCGTGACCATGATTTGATGAATTCAACACCAGTCTTCTGAATGATGATGCTGATAAAATAATCGATCAGGTCTGCACAATTAAGGTTGGCTGCAATGGATCTCCAACAATGTCTGCTCACGCATTGATTCTACATTCTGCCAGACTGCTGTTCGCCAATCTCTTGGTGTTATCTTCCCACTTGAATCGTTACCTACCTCTTGCTCGCTTGCCTTCAAGCTTACTCTCCAGTATGGTGAAATAAACACTAACAATATTCACATGTGGTAGGTCAATAGTGGGTCTGTGTTTATACCGCAGTGTATATCTTTTGCATGCCCTATTGTCTGTTTGTGATGCACTAGACAATTTCACGTTCAGTAGTTTGCCGCTGCTTTCTGTAAAGTCAACATTCAAATTCATCTAACCAATGCGTGGACAAACCCAATACGCCAAGTCGGAAGAGAAAGTTTCAGCCCGTTAAACGCCCCAGCCACGCGGAGACATCTCTCACTAATGTTAATAGCCTCCAACATTTTGATAATTCCTTCCTGTTTCACTTTATCAAATGCAATGATGTCACATGTGTCCCTTTCGAACGAGGATGTCTAAAGATAGCCATTAACTTCTTCTTCTTTTGCACACGAGATTCATAGTAGAGTTTAGGTCCACAACTAAGCACTCCAACCGCTTTGTAGGCCAGTGCATGGTTTGTTGAATGTTGGCTGGTTTTTTTTTTTCCTACGGTGTGAGACAGCCAGTCTCAGACCAACCCTCATTAATCATCTTTTACGACACGCACAGGAGTCTTCTATACTTTTCACCCCATTTGAGACCCCAGTAACACATAGGCAATTGATTAGAGACATTAGAAGTAGACAGTCAAAATTGTTTGGACATGTTATGAGAAGAAATTAATTGGAGAACTTGGTGACAAGATCGAGGGGAGGAGAACAAGGGGAAGACAGAGTAGTAAATACCTGGATGGCTTGACCACGTGGCATGGTCGAGACAAAACGAACGAACGAACGGTCTTAATTTCAAGGGGTAACAAATTGGGCACGCAGGCCCGTCTTACATTTGGCCCTTCCAATCACTCATCTTTCATTCATCAATTGTGAATGTTACATTTAATTAGGAAAAAAAACACATTGTCAAATGGATTTTGTAAACACAAACAATGCATATTACCATGTTATAAGAAAGACAGACACACGTACACACGCACATTCATAAACATATACGCACTCGTACATACCTGCACACATACTTACATTATTTGCACAAACTCTCACAGTTATGCACAAAATAACATAAATCGCATACAGAACGAAGCTATGCGGGTCATTCTCGAATGCATCAGAGTCACCTCAGTAGTGTGTATGCGTTACATCCTTGGTTTGCCGACTGTTGCAGGTAGGCTCAAAGTGATGCAGGCGAAGGCATACCTCAGAGTAGCTGCAGACACAGACCACCATTTGCATGAAGCGCTGGACGCAGTAATCTATCAATCAATAACATACAAATGCACACTCCCTCGCATACACTGCATGCATGCACACATACCCACACAAACATATACACATACATGTATTAACATACACACACATGCACACACTTACACACTCGCACATACACAAACATCGCACACAAACACACACACCTATACACACATAGACACATAAACAAGCATACTCACACATACACACACTAACACACACGCATATACACACACACACACACACACACACACACACACATATATATATATATATATATATATATATATATATATATATATATATATATATATATATATATATATATATATATATATATCATTGGCACCTTTCCGTCTTGACAGACGATAGTTTGGTACATTGTGCTTCAAAAAGGCTTAATAACTACGATCCATGGCGGTGGCGAGTGTGGCTGGTAAGGCCAATTCTTGCTGCAAATGTTTGCCCATAGTAGGTGCATGTGAAAACATGGTCATTTCCACCATTTTGCACCATCTTACGTCTCTCACGCTCTGTGTGTGCTTTATCTGCAATCATTTTCTCCTTTGTCTTTATTCCATTTCTGATAGTTGCCCTCCATGCAACACGTTCAGCGGCGATGTGCTCCCAATGTGCATTATCAATGCCTGTATCAATCATGTCCCGCTTACACACATCTTTGTATCGTAGTAGAGGCCGACCCTGAGATCTCCTACCCGTCTGTAATTCACCAAAAAAGATGTCCTTTGGTATTCTACCATCATCCATCCTCCTAACGTATCCTATCCATCTAAGTCTACGAAGACTGAGCATGGAATACACCGTCACACAACCTGATCTTTCCAATACTTCAGTATTTGTGATTTTGTCTTGCCACTTAATACCAAGTAGTCTTCGCAGACACCGCATATGACAGCTGTTTAAACGTTTCTCTTGGCGTGAGTAAGTTGTCCAGGTTTCACTGCCATAAAGAAGAGTGCCAAGGACACAGGCTTGGTAGACGAGGACTTTTGTTTTGGCAGTAAGCTTCCTGTTCTCCCAGACTCTTTTTGCTAACATGTTCATTGTTGTTGCTACCTTGCCAGTCCTGATGTTGATTTCCTGATCGAGGGATAATTTGCTATTTACCTCTGATCCTAGATAACACAGATATACACACGCACATACCCACATACCCACATACATACGCACATACAAGACAGGAACACTGAGCACACCCACACACACATACATACGCAATTACAAGACAGGAACACTGAGCTGATCCACGACTCTGGTGATCGAGTGAAATGGCGAGTCATGACTGCCCACGCTTACCGGCATGGCACATGATGGATGGAACACATAGGCGTTTACTCTGCTGTCAAATTATCTGCCTTTGATTCGACCTGTACAAGAAATGAAATCTCTTCATATTTACTGGTTGCCACTATTGTTAATAGATTTTATCATTCCCACAAGACCTAGATACCCGGGTTCTCGGTTATCTTTTTCTTCCTGCTGTCCTCCATCGCAGTTTAATATCTCATTTTTTTCCGGATTTCCTTCATAAATCTTTCCTGTCGTTAAAATTACTTCGTATTTTTCTTTTTCTCCTGGCTAACTTAAAAACTGTTAACCACTCCCCTCGGATGTGTGTATAGATGAAGGAAATTTCCTGCGGTTCGTACTTTGGTCCATTTCAAACCGGTCTTATCGAGTACACATTCTGTAAAGCCACATGGCTCGGGTCAAGTCACTTTCTCGTATGTTAGCCAAAACTCGTAGTTCTAATTTAGAAAATAAACCAGCAGCTTCATTGAGAGTATATAACGGCGTGTGTTGGTGTTGCTCGCTTTAGTTTTTGCCCAAAACTGTCAAATTGCAAAGAACAAAGAATAATTTTTATTCATTGATCCACATAGTCGATATCATAGAAATCCAAACGCGGCCAAATGTGTCAAGTTACGCTCTACTCTCTACTACTATGTGTGTAGTCGTACGCAGTCGTAGTCTCCGTCTGACTCGGGCTCCAAAGGTTGTGGGTTCGATTCCAGGCCGCGTCCTTCGGTTCACGAGTGCATTTTTTCGGAGACTTCTGTGTGTCGTCGTTGGAGCTATGCTAGAGTTCGTGCTTTGTGCGACGCTTTCCCCGCTGCAGAAAGAGACTGCGCCATATGGGATAAAACCCGGTGAAATGAAGTCGACTTTTAAGTGAAGTTTTTATGTGTGTAGTAAACATAGTAATCTGCGCTCGTTTCAATGTTGCATTAAACTGAGGACATAGTTTTACATCACTTAATTCACAGTCTGTAGACGATTAGATAAAGAACCCAAGAACTTTATACTTACCAATTATGGAAAGATAATAGGGGAGCCTTCGTGGCGAAGTGGTCAAGCCGTTTGACTCGGGCTCCGAAGGTTGGGTGTTTTATTCAGGGCCGCATCCTTCGGTTTCACGAGAGAAATTTTTCGAAAACTCCTGTGGGCCGTCGCTAGAGATAGTAGATTGGCTATTCTATTCGGATAAAGACAAGAAAACAGGAAGATTTGTGCACAATACAAACGTTAAAAACCCTTCCGCAGTACATCTTGTGGCAATAGTTTCAAACTTAACATCATACCCAGTACTATATTACACAGTATGTGGTTTCTGGTATGCACACGTTAGCGTGCACTACAATGCTACGGAGCCGGTGCACAATGTTGCCAAGTAGCAGGTCAGACGAAATGACGTCAAAAAGGAATTGTAAGAAAATCTCCAACCAAAAGATAGGAGAAACTAGAGAAGTGGCGTGAGAAGGCAAGAAACGTTACAGGAGTAGACAACACCAACAACAACAGACAGAACTTGGGCTGACAGCTAGGAGGCAGCACGATTCTATTCACAGAAACAAGAGGAGTTATAAACTGGCAGGACATCGCACTGATGGCTAATAAATATTAGATGGAAGAGCGAGATTGTTAAGGCACGATTCATCTGAGCTAGAAACGACGGACAGATGCAAATGTATCAATTGGGACTTAGAAAATCATGGCAAGGTGATGCAGAGGCCGACCGGCAAGGAATAGTAGCTGACTAGAAGTGCTGAGACATTATATCTGCAGTTATAGAATAGATTCACTTAAGCAATATTCATGTATATTATTTCAATACTGTCCCGCCTGGCTGTATTGGCACGGTATTCTGAGAATTATTAATATTTATTATTACTATCACGGATATATGGGCACAAGCTTGAACACAGGCAATAAATGGAGCCTTAACTGAGATGACTACCGGCTTCGAGTTATTTATCAATGTTGGCCCAGTACTTCCCAAATCTGTTCAAATGGTTCTCCCTTGGACACTGGGCTCTTTTGCTGATGTTGATGGTTTTATCTTCACTAACCGTTTGGCAAATGTATTTAGTATAATTTATGGACACAGACTGGAAAACGTATGGAGGTCATGTTAAGTTAGAGGGCATGACTATGTTCTGTAGATGCATGTGTGGCCTCGTGTTTCACGGTGTCTGCAGTGTAGTTCAATCGGCACTCCGCCGGGCTCCGGGGCAAAGACGTTACGGACGCGGTTCATAATTCCGCTTACCTGCGTTCGAAACATCTACGACCGATTTGGCAGCAGACCGTGTCGTGCTGGATTTTTACGTGATGGTATGGGAGCCGGTCGTTCAGAAAGTTGCCAAGACATCAACAACAGCAGTGCTGGTGTTGACAGCGATGTCCTGTAAAAAAAATAAAGGATATGCAAAATAATAATAATAATAATAATAATAATAATAATAATAATAATAATAATAATAATAATTTATGGTCAGTTCGGAAAACGTCTGGAGGTCATGCTACGCCAAGAACACATGACTATTTTCTGTATATGCATGCGTGTCCTCGTGTTTCACGGTGTCTGCAGCCTAGTTCACACACCACGTCTCCAGAAGTCTGGGCTGTTTGTGTTTGCCTGTGTCAGAGTCCTAACTATTTGCTCCTTCTAGCTCACTGGACTTGGACAGGCAAATTACAACATCTACGACACATATACTAATAACACATGAATGCAATAGGAAACTCGCAGGAGCTTTCTCCTGACCAACATTTATTACAATATATATTACAGGCTGACAACATGGTCGCACTTCACGCTCAAACAATCGTTCGACATCAGCAGCCACGCGCTAGCTCACATGGGCGATATTTACACTGTCGCCCGCATGATCATTCGCAATCACAGCCTCACATCATCCCGCACATATCACAGTTAGTACATTCCTCGAATATCAACACACAACGTTCATCTCCATCTATCCTTCACAAACACTATCGTTCTATCGTTCTATCGCTCTCTCGATCTCCGCACGTCCGTCTCTATTCGCTGTCTCACACCCACTGCCTCTCTCCTCCTTGACCCATCACGTGGGTCTATTCACGGACTTCTTGCCTGACCTTCCGTCAGCCAAGCCGTGGTGTCTCTTACTGCCCTTGACCTCAGCTATGCTTACACTGACTCTCGCTTACATACCGGCACTTACACTATCACTTACATATCAGACCCTGACAGCCTGTCTGTGTTTTCTCCATATTTATATAGACCAATTCCTCCGAAGTCAGAGAGTGTCTGCCTGCACGGCGAGGAACCACCAGTCTGCACACCAGTAAGCCAGACATGGGACAGCGGATACTCACGCAAACCTCAGGTCCTGTATAACATCACACTGATGTTGGACAACAGGATGTCTTCGTCCGGCATACAGGACTTCGCGCTGGAGTTCACAGCCAGCGAACACAAGCAAGCAAGCATATAGACCAATCGGCACTCCAGAGAATGACGTGGCCAATATCACGCCAGCCGCATTTACTCTCCGGGACATTTCCTGGTACCAATTTTAGGCTGGATCGACCTGGGCGCCCAGATACATTGAAAACATCCGCTTCGATAAGAATTCGAACTCGTGACTATCGGGCAGACAGGCACGCTTATATCCACTACGCTACCTCGGCTCCCAGGACAGACGATATAGACATTGAAAACTAGTTTGGCGACGGTGGGATTCAAACCTGCCACCTTCATATGAGGCTAGCGTTTCACAGGAGCCCGTGTACTTAAATGAGTTGTCAACTTCTTCTTATAGTCCATGCCGTGTGGCTGTGGTGATTGTCTGTCTACAACCTTCCGTCTTGTGTAAAGCCAGTCTTCTTATAGTCCATGCCGTATGGCTGTGGTGATTATGTCTGTCCATGAATGAATCACCAAAAAAAAAAAAAAAAGGAGAAGTAGATTGTGAGCTAAACTGAAACACGATTACAAGAAACAAATTGGACGTTGCGGCCAAAGCCTTCGTCAGCACAGAACAAACAAACACACATCGACACATAACTACATGAAACACACTACATGACAATATTAAGGATACAGATAAGAATCTGTATCCTTGCTTGGAGCGACTTCTCTTATGTCTGTCCACATCCTTCTGTTTTGTGTAAAGCCAGTCTTCTTATAGTCCATGCCGTGTGGCTGTGGTGATTATGTCTGTCCACAACCTTCTGTCTTGTGTAAAGCCAGTCTTCTTATAGTCCATGCCGTGTGGCTGTGGTGATTATGTCTGTCCACAACCTTCTGTCTTGTGTAAAGCCAGTCTTCTTATAGTCCATGCAGTGTGGCTGTGGTGATTATGTCTGTCCACAACCTTCTGTCTTGTGTAAAGCCAATCATGTCTGATACTGATGTTCCTTCATGCCATGATGTCACACAGCATCTTCTCTCATGGTTCCCCCCTCACCCCCCCCCCCCCATCCTATTCCGCCTCCCCTCCCCACAACTTTTGTCACAACATACTCCGGCATACCTCGTCTCATTACGTGTATAAAGAATGTAGACTGTCACCTTCTGGTGCGTGTAACCAGCTCTCTGTGTGAGTTGACCTCTTTCAAGATAACTTCATTACTCTTCATATCCGTCCACGGTGTTTTTTTCATCATTCTTCTATAAAACCATATCTCCGCATCTTCTACGAAGTCGTATTTAATTCCGCACATGTCTTCTAACGTCTATAATTCTCTTCTGTACATCCGGATTGGCCCGATAAAGTTCTTCAGAACTCCTTTTCTCACCGCATTTGACTAAGAAGTATTGCAGATAATATTCTTCGTCATTGGGGAATAGTACTTTTAAGTGGGCTATTCTATTGTTAACCCCATTAATACATCTTCCATCGGCTGTTATTAAAGTACTTAAAAATATTGACTTGTTCCAGACTGGTTTCATCAATTTTAATGTTCCATTGTCGGTGTTGCATCTGTTATTTTTGTTTCTTCGCATATCCTTTACAGGGCATTGCAGTCAACACCAGCATTTTCAGCTGCTGTTGATGTCTTGGCAAGATTACGCTCAGTAGTTTGCCATTTCTTTCTGTGAGCGGCCGACTCACATATCCTGTTAGTAACCAACGCGGCGAGAACCGCTACCGATTCTCGCGCAACTGCGTTTGCTCACGTGGATAAACGGGATTACGGAGAAAGTCGCTAGCACCTAGGCCAGGGAGACCGGCATCTGTTATTTACACACCCCTTATATAATGTATCTTTACTTGCCAAGAGAGTAACAAGAGTCCATGTGAAACAGAAACAATTACTGTATTACAACACCTTTTAACATTCATTGAATGAAAGTGTCTGTGCTGATGTATAGTGCAAAAAACGTCAGTAAATCAATATTATGGTAGACATGCTGTACGGTTGAGTAAATACTGCATTAGAGGCACGATACACAGCTGAATAACAGCATTACGTTAGAAGCAATTTTACGCTTTACTGGGTTTTTAATAACAGATGTATGTTAGCGCTGTCAGTTTGACATACCTAATGATGCAGCCATGGTCTGTAGAATTTATTAGTGTCACGAAATACCACAATGTAATATAGAAGTAAATGATGGGACTATTCTTCAGCAAGTGAATCAGTACAATAATCTCGGAACAGTCATAACATCTGATGGGAGATGCCTTGGAAAGAATAGAACAAGAATCGTCATGGCGAAAGTAGCCTTTAGAAGATGAAAAACATACTGACCAATAAAAAGATGTCAATTGAAACGAGAAAAAGAGTGTTGAGGGGCTACATAGAGCCTGTTCTTTTGTATGGATGTGAAACTTGGACAATGACCAGTCAAACTGAAAAACATCTGATGGATGCAGAAATGTGGTTTCTGAGGAAAATGCAAAGAATACCATGGACAGACAGAAAAACCAATGACCAAATACTACAGGAGACAAATGACAATCGTAAATTGATTAGAGAAATGAGACGTAGACAGTCAACATTTTTTGGACATGTTATGAGAAGAAATGGATTGCAGAACTTAGTGACAACTGGCAAGATCGAAGGGAACAGACCAAGAGGAAGACCGAGAGGAAAATACCTGGATGGCTTGGCCACATGGCATGGACGAGACAGGAACACTGTGCTGATCCACGACCTGGTGATCGAGTGAAATGGCGAGTCCTGACCGCCCACGCTTTCCGGCATGGCACATGATTGATTCATTGAGTTCAGATAGATATCATTTATAGATGCATCTGTGTCATTTTGACATACCTAATGATGCGACCATGGTCTGTAGAATTTATTAATGGCAGTTCAGTTAGATATCATTAATAGAGTTGCATCTGCCGTGCCGTGTTCATTGATTCCATCCGCATCACGGCAGATTCAAATTTAAAAAAAAAACTGAGTTGGGCTCCATGTCGACTCAGCCTAAAATGGATACCAGGAAATGGATTGGAAAGTCAATGCGGCCGGCGTGATACTGACCACATCACCCCTGAAGTGTCACTTGATCTTAAAAAAAATATGGGATATCGATAATTGTTCAATGCACCTTTATGAAGACGAAGGGAGAGCGAACGATGATTTTAGTCCACCTGACTGGTGTAGGGGTTGATCCCGTTACCTCGCAATCAGCACACCGGAAGTTTTAAAAGAATGCACTCTTCATTCCGCCATGCTGACCACGAGTGCACTGACTATACTCCACAAGTTATGTTAATATCACACTGGTCGCTTTTACCTCCCATGGAATTTCCTGGTACTCATTCCAGTCAAAGTCAACCTGGCAGGTCAAGCAGTTAAACAACCAAATCTGCCGTGTTGGGGATTCTAAACACATGACCACCGGGTCGACAGCCAGGTATGCTAGCCACTGTGCTATACCGACTCCTCTCCTGCTCTTTTAGTATCTATCAGTTCATGTATTACTATCATGTAAGAGACTCGCCCACGTCTGCTCATTATTGTTTTTGCTGTTTGACTTGTCTGGAGAAACAGATTTCTTAGGTGACTCAGCATAATATGACGGGTTTAGTATAGTAACTCATGGTTGGCCACTCCGGAGTCTATCTTTGGCACGGCCAGTGGTTCCGCCAACGTTCACTGAGACGTACAATAGTGCTGCGCTGGCAAGGCCAGAAATATGTGCGAGTCACAGGTGATAATAGACAGCCGCTCTATGGTAACCTGAATGATCTACAGAAATATGTGCGAGTCACAAGTGATAAAAGACAGCCGCTCTATATAACCTGAATGATCTACAGAAATATGTGCAAGTCACAAGTGATGATAGACAGCCGCTCTATGGTAACCTGAATGATCTACAGAAATATGTGCGAGTCACAAGTGATAATAGACAGCCGCTCTATATAACCTGAATGATCTACAGAAATATGTGCGAGTCACAAGTGATAATAGACAGCCGCTCTATATAACCTGAATGATCTACAGAAATATGTGCAAGTCACAAGTGATGATAGACAGCCGCTCTATGGTAACCTGAATGATCTACAGAAATATGTGCGAGTCACAAGTGATAATAGACAGCCGCTCTATATAACCTGAATGATCTACAGAAATATGTGCAAGTCACAAGTGATGATAGACAGCCGCTCTATGGTAACCTGAATGATCTACAGAAATATGTGCGAGTCACAAGTGATAATAGACAGCCGCTCTATGGTAACCTGAATGATCTACAGAAATATGTGCGAGTCACAAGTGATAATAGACAGCCGCTCTATATAACCTGAATGATTTACAGAAATATGTGCGAGTCACAAGTGATGATAGACAGCCGCTCTATGGTAACCCGAATGACCTACAGAAATATGTGCGAGTCACAAGTGATGATAGACAGCCGCTCTATGGTAACCTGAATGATCTACAGAAATATGTGCGAGTCACAAGTGATGATAGACAGCCGCTCTATGGTAACCTGAATGATCTACAGAAATATGTGCGAGTCACAAGTGATGATAGACAGCCGCTCTATGGTAACCTGAATGATCTACAGAAATATGTGCGAGTCACAAGTGATGATAGACAGCCGCTCTATGGTAACCTGAATGATCTACAGAAATATGTGCGAGTCACAAGTGATAATAGACAGCCGCTCTATATAACCTGAATGATCTACAGAAATATGTGCGAGTCACAAGTGATGATAGACAGCCGCTCTATGGTAACCTGAATGATCTACAGAAATATGTGCGAGTCACAAGTGATGATAGACAGCCGCTCTATATAACCTGAATGATTTACCAATGTGTCGCATTTTCTTTGCAGGACGTTGCGGCCAACCCCAATCCTAGAATGAACTTCCCAGGCAAGTTTACGTTCAGTAGTTTGTCAGTGCTTTCTAAACGGGAAGTCAATGCTCAAGTCCAAAAGACCAGTGTAGTTAACGATTACCTCTACCCCCACCTGCACCGGAAGTTCAAAGGCTGGAGCGTATTCGCACTACCGAATGATCTAAAAGGATGCAGTTCAAACAGACGGAGGTCATGGATGGTGCAGGCTGAAGATTCCAACAGACAGATTACCCCAGTCAAGCAAATACACGGGGTAAGAATGGGTTGTCATCGGCAGGCACAAGAACAACTTTCATCAAGTCAACTACAGGCGCTACATCAAAGAAGACTGACACGAGAGCAAGAGGACACCTGAGAAGAATATTGATTGACAACAAAGACAGTGTACAATCACAGGGAATGACACTGGTGTCACAAATAGAGCGATGAAACTTCAACTATTCCTCCCAACAACGATTGACGGCAAACGTGGAAGATGATGATGATGTATATAATTATTTGCAGACAACTACAAGATCGCGATATCGAAGGAAACACAGACTATTATTTCTCAGAAACCAAATCTTTGGTTACATGGAATGTCACAGTGGTTTAGACATAGCAGCCGTGAACGGCTTGTGTTCTGACAGACGAGACAAGAGCATAATCTCCTTGTTTGTGTCTTGACAGACGAGACAAGAGCATAATCTCCTTGTTTGTGTCTTGACAGACGAGACAAGAGCATAATCTCCTTGTTTGTGTCTTGACAGACGAGACAAGAGCATAATCTCCTTGTTTGTGTCTTGACAGACGAGACAAGAGCATAATCTCCTTGTTTGTGTCTTGACAGACGAGACAAGAGCATAATCTCATTGTGTGTGTCTTGACAGACGAGACAAGAGCATAATCTCCTTGTGTGTGTCTTGACAGACGAGACAAGAGCATAATCTCCTTGTGTGTGTCTTGACAGACGAGACAAGAGCATAATCTCCTTGTGTGTGTCTTGACAGACGAGACAAGAGCATAATCTCCTTGTGTGTGTCTTGACAGACGAGACAAGAGCGATCAACACAACGGTGGGCACAGGGCATTAAAGGCAAATTGCGCATGAACATGCAAGGAACAGGGATCTGGCTAGGATTTAGAGTCTTTTCGGTATCGTATTGAGAGCGATATACTGCAAAGCACTTACTGCCTGATGATAATGATGAATATTTTTCTTCTTCGTTCTTTTTCCTAGGGAGTGCGTCTAATTTTTAATTGCACCTCAAAGGTCAGCATGTCCCACTTTGGTATGCATTTGTGTCAGGTCCTGGCTGGTCTCTTTGCCAGCACTGTGGCGAATGGGTTACAAACGCAATTCGTAATACCGTGTTCGAAACACAGCTGAGGGCGATTTGAAAGCCTCGCGCTGGTTTTCATGCAATGGTATCATTTCCGGCCGTTCAGAAAGCAATGGCAAACTACTGAACGTAAACGTGCCAAGAAATCACAAACAGTCAAAAAATGCCGAGATTGAATGCGACGTCCTGTAAAGGATAGGCAATTAACTTCTTACTTACTCTAGACCAGTGGTTCTCAACCATTTTTGGCCCGTTCCCTCCTTCACCATACTTTCAGAACGCCATTCCCCCTCCCCCGCCCTTTTCGTATTTCCTACCTAAAAATTTGGCCCGTGCCCCCCTTCACCCTATTTTCAGAACGTCATTCCCATCTTTCGTATTTCCTACCTAAAAATCCCGCCCCGCCCCTACAAAGTATACGCAATAATGGAAGCTAAATTTAAAAGCGCATACTAAAACAAGTTTAGTCGTCAACATAAAACATGATTTGTGGGTCTACTTATTTTATAAATTGAATTTTAGAAGAGTGAGACGTACAGAACCGTACAGTATGAAGGGAAAAACAATATCAAGTAATCAGTTCTTGTATTAACGCGATCTTGAAATAATCTTAACCCCCCCCCCCCCCGGAAACCATAAAATTCCCCCCTGGTGGGGGGGGGGGGGGGAGGAATTCCTTACCGGTTGAGAACCACTGCTCTAGACCAACCCTATCCAAGGCAGCGAGTTCCACCTAGCAGGTTTTATTCTCTAACAACTTTGCCAGGATAGTGGCCTACGGTCTACTATTCACCATGCGCAACTGCCGTGGGATATTAAACTTGCCCACGAGACCTCCTGTTTGTCCTCCTTATCCGAGAGGGCGAGGTACCCGATCACACTATCCAAGAGATCTGTTGCGCGTGCGATATCGTGTTCAGCCAATGGTTCTGGTAAAAGTAACCAGTTCTATGCTAAGATCCGAATCAGGTGTCCGCTGATCCAGAGGCAGACTCCATAACCTCTAAGCCACACATTCCCCTGATAAATAATATCGTTACAGTCTATATCTGTTTTTTTTTTTTTTTTCACATATCCTTTACAGGACATCGCTGTCAGCACCAGCATTTTACCGCTGTCGTTGATTTCTTGGCACGATTACGCTCAGTACTTTACCGTTGATTTCCGAGAGGCCGGCTCGCTTATCCCGTAAGTTACCAACGCGACGAGAACCGCTTCCAATTCTCGCGCAGCTCACTTACCCTGCGTGGATAAACGGGATTACGGAGAAAGTATATATCAGGGAAAGTATATTTACCGAGAAAACCCCATACTGTACGTGATCTGTATACAGCCTTTGACATACGCACACGAGCACGCACGCACACACTAACTAGCGCGGGCGCATACTCACGCACAATATTGTACACACTTTACAACATTTTGCCACTTGTATTTCACATTTTCCACACTGGCGCTGGAGAGAGAAAGCAATTTCACAGCAATTGAAAAGCTATAAATAAACAGCGACATCCATTAAGCTATTCAAAAAGGAATACAAGTACAAGCTTATGCCACAGAAGTGTATGTGTTAAAGTGAGTTAGTCAACCGAAGATAATTCGGGTACATCGGCTGGGATATTACTAAGATAAATACAAACTGTGTTCTTGTTTGTCTTTATCTAGCCACCTATAAAATATCGTGTTGTTTATTTTTTTATTGTTTGTTTGTTCACTTGCTGTGAACTCAAGCGTAGTCCATACACGTACTACTTACCAGGGTGTATTTTTAATGGCTGTGCAGTGTTTGAAAATATTGCCGGTCCAAGTTTTGTATTCACCTATTATGTTGCATGAATTTTACAGAGGGTGAATACACAACTTCGACCGGCAATATTTTCAAACACTGCACAGTTATTAAAAATACGCCGTATAGTGCACTGAACCGATGTTTGTGTGTGGATTAGCTTTCATTATTACCAGTATACCTCGCCCACTGCGACTTCTGAGGTACTTGTAATTTACGTCAAGAATGAGACGTCAACATTTTAACCCAGCTGACCGGTGCAGGGTTTGAACCCACTACCTACATATCTGCAAACCGAAAGTTTAAGAGCGAGCACTCTTATGCACGCTGACCTCCATGTTGTTTGTTGACTGCATATCACTTCTGTAAAACACAAGAAATCATCATCATCATCATCATCATCATCATCATCATCATCATCATCATCATCATCATCATCATCATCATCATCATCGCTATCACGAAGTGAATTGTGCTGCACTGTTTCATTATGTCTGTGGTTGAGTACATTCGACTTTCGCATACATGTGTGTGTGTGTGTGTGTGTGTGTGTGTGTGTGTGTGTGTGTGTATACTGTCCCCAGTTTGCCTACAATGTAGCAGGTGTGTGTCTCTCTGATTCCTATCCCTTGAGCTACCAGGCATGGGGGGGGGGGGAAACCAGTAGCTGCGTTACAGTGGGACTAGCCCTTGGGGTCATTGGAACACGCAA
Organism: Cepaea nemoralis; assembly: GCA_014155875.1. NCBI lineage: Eukaryota > Metazoa > Mollusca > Gastropoda > Stylommatophora > Helicidae > Cepaea > Cepaea nemoralis. The sequence goes on from JACEFZ010028465.1 coordinate 592,119, forward strand.
ACCTCTCTATCCCTATAAGGTGGATGCAAAACAGAGGAAACACAAGACACGAAGATCTGCTCAACCGCTGAGAGAGCAAGTCCATATAGCGCTGCAAGGTCCTTGCAAAACAGAGGGGAAACACAAGGCATGAAATCAGGCCAGGAGCTCAACCGCATCCATCCAAAGATGCTAGTTAGTTAGTTAGTTATTTAGTCAGTTAGTCAGTTAGTTAGTCAGTTAGTCAGTTAGTTAGTCAGTTAGTCACTTAGTTAGTCGAGGTTCCAACTTCACGGCAATGGGTCGTCCCCATTATGCTCCGTTCCTGTGCCAGTAAATATCAGACAAAATGCTCCCCACTGCCCAATGTGAAAAGTGGAACAGACAGGAGTCTCGGCGATCCAACAGCTCGCACAGGCACACTGTAAATAATGCCGCCGCCAGAATGCCAACACAAAAGTCATCCACGAAAACCACAGTCCATCGTCGATGGAATCGCAGTCACCAGAAAGACCTCATTGACCCGGGTTTTCTCACATTGCTCTGTCTCTATCCGCAGGGTGACCGGCCGAAAGCGTCGCATAAAGCACGAACTCCGTAGCTCCAGCGCCGACTCCCAGGAGTCTCCTGAAAAATGCACTCGTGAACCGAAAAGGCAAATCAGTCATTTCAGCAACAACCGGTAGCCATTGTTCCGAACATGCAGGTCACTGTACAAACAAAAGCGGACATGTAAAAGTATTCCACGTGAATATCACAGCTCACAGAGTCGCACCACGCACTCACTCAGTATCAGGGCGGCGGAACCATATACTACCAATCCAAAATGAGGAAAATGTGAAATGCAAACCGCAGCCACAAAGATAAATACTCCAGAGGCCGTAGCGGTTCAATGCCTAACCGCCATGTTGGGGACCGGAAGTCCATCCACAGATGCTAAGCTATGTCGTACGGTAGCTACTCACTGCAGTAACTGGGAGTGAGTGAGCCGATGTCAGTAAAGTAAAGGGCTATTTTACCCGCTTTGTGGCTATTGGATATATGGTGCTGTCCCCATGTTTTAAAGGCCCAATCGGCAGGCTTGGCCATGGGAATCCCATGGGAAAGGTCCCATGGATGGGATGGGACAGGCATAAATTACCACGCAGTGTAAATTATGTCCCAAGGACAAGCCTGCCAATCGGCACCCGGTAGGTGATGTGGTCAGTACTTAGCTGGCCGCCTCGATTTTTCAGGTCAGTTTCTGGTATCCATTTAAGGCTGGGTCAACCTGAGGAGCTTACGCTTGTCTAAAATTGACAGCAAAATAAAACAATTCAATTGCCTGCTGTCATCACCATCACAATCAATCATCGTAACCGTCATTTGCTACTTTTTCTATCATTCTCCCAACGGATAATAGGCTTTCAACCATTCAACCCAAGCACTTTTTAGACTTGTTCACGGCTGTTTAGAGTTTTCTGCGTGTTGAGTTAGTCAATCTCACACCAACCCCCCTTAGTTGCTTCTTACGACCTGCATGGTAATAAATTACAGTGTTACTATTCTTTGCCTTCCTAACAGGCCTCATGTAACGCACAGGCGCCCGTCGTCAGTGTGAGGCAAAACAATCACCTGCGGGTGATAAATTTCTCATTGAAGACAAATATAGACACAGACAACAGACTTACACTTCACATGCATACAACAATATAAGATTACAGTGTTATTGGGTGACCAAGACCAAGCGCATGTGTGTTATCTAATAGCTAATTTCCCTCTTGATTCAACACTTTGTTTCCACGTAATTAACAGATCTCGTGGCAAACTAAAATTAGATTTGTGCCCAACAAAAAATGATGGCGGAAAATGGAAAATATGGGTGTGTCACGTTTATGACCTACAATTTGTTAATATGAATATGTTAGCAGACAAGTCGTTTTATACGAGGGGAAGTCAATAAGTAAGTCACATATGGCTGTAGAAAAATAACTAAATATGATAACAACTTGAAACCAGTTTATTTTTATACATACATTGTCCCTTTTTTTCTCAACATAATTTACACCAACATTGATACACTTATCCCATCGTTTTATCAGTCCTTACAAACCGGTTGCATATAACTGCGTGCTCTGTTTTCTAAACCACGTTTTCACTTCACATTCAACTTCGGCGTCATTCGCGAAATGTCTCCCGCCAAGGTGGGTTTTCAGTGGCCCAAAAAATGTGGAAATCGCTTGGGGCTAAGTCGGGGCTGTAAGGTGGATGTTCCAGAACTTCCCACCGTAGTTGGTTATTTTCTCCTGAGTTAATCAAGCCGTACGTGGTCTGGCATTGTCGTGAAGAAGCAACACTCCTCTAGTAAGCAGTCCTGGACGTTTTCTTCGATCATGCATTATGTTGTTTGCTGAACCATGTGAGCACCCTATTGCAGATGCTACAGAGTCTATCGTTACTCGCCTGTCACCTCTACTCATCTCCTTCACACGTTGCACGGATGCTTCTGTTGCAATCTCAACAGGACGACAAGATCGGATTTCAGCAACAATTTTAGGGCGTCCTTGAGAAAATGTTTCTTTACGGGACAAACATTTGTCAGAATAAACAGGAAGCATTTCATTATGAATGTCCTTTGCAGGCAGTCCTTTTGCTCACACACACACACACACACACACACACACACACACACACACACACACACACACACACACACACACACACACACACACACACACACACACACACACACACACACACACACACACACACCCACCCACCCACCCACCCACCCACCCACCCACCCACCCACCCACCCACCCACCCACCCACCCACCCACCCACCCACCCACCCACCCACCCACCCACCCACCCACCCACACACACACACACACACACACACACACACACACACACACACACACACACACACACACACACACACACACACACACACACACACACACACACACACACACAAATGCACAATATCACGATGCTCTTTGGTTGTACACTCCGTAAGTAAAGTCACCATTTTTTTTTGCGCTGCGCATGCGCATGAGACATCTAGCGCCACCTGACGAATGGGAATATAAAGTTCGATGTTGCCGTCACCTAATGACACTTGTAGAAAACACCAACTACATTTACCTGCCATCCAACAGAACTGTGTGACTTACTTATTGACTCGCCCTCGTATATCAAATTAAAGGAAGTTGCTTAGGGAAGGGAGTCTCTGTGGCGAAGTGGTCAAGCCGTTTGACTCGTGCTCCGAAGGTTGTGGGTTCGATTCCGGGCCGTGTCCTTCGGTTTACGAGTTAAATGTTTCGGAGACTCCTGTGGGTCGTCACTAAAAGCTACGGAGTTCGTGCTTTGTGCGACGCTTTCCGCGCTGCGGAAAGAGACCGAGCCATATGGGATAAACCCGGTGCAATGAAGTCGACCCTGTCGACTTTTAAGCGACTTTTAAGCGACTGTATTGATATTTTAATTGAGACAACATTTTGCAATGACAACATTTAGACGATATATAAATCCATGGTAGATATGGAAGTCGCTTAAGACGATTGATCACCCCATGGCACTTAATCAGCTAAGTACGTTTATAGTCCCTTGTGTTTTTTTTTCATTGTTGGTTGTTTCCTGAGTAAGGTTATGTCGCCGCAAATTTTAAGCTTTCCCCATGTGACAGTTTCTGTTCTTCACAGCCGACATATTATTTTTAATGAACTTATTTAATAACGATTAGTGATAAGAAGAGACAATGCAATGCCCAATATGAAGTGACCATAAATGGGAATGCCTAATGTGCAGTGACCAGAAATGGGAATGTCCAATGTGCAGTGACTAGAAATGGGAATGCCCTCTGTACAGAGACCAGAGATGGGAATGCCCAAAGTGCATTGATGTCTTTGTTCGAGATAATATAATGACAAGTAAGAGCGGCACGTCAAGTGCACGAGTTTACTCGTCAATCTGACACAGTTATCATCTTACGTTGTTCCATATACCATGCAGTGAACCACACACGTGTTCACCGACTGTTGTGTTGTTTCCATACACCATACAGTGATAAGTACAAGTATTTACCTACAGTTATATTGTTCCACGCAGTTTCCCTTTAACACGCCTGGTGTTTTCTATCCATAAAACAAGACACACACAAGAAGGCTACGCATTACAAAGAGTCACTGTGTCATAGTGGTTAGAGTGCGTGCTTCCCAAGACTGAGGTCCCCATTCGATCTCCAACAGTTGCAGGATTTTTGCCCAATACAACAAATACTGTTCTTAATTCGAACTAGTCTCATAAAATGGGTCATCATCATCATCGTACCGCTGGTCCTTTCATAAAGTTGCTCTCATAACGACCCAGGAACCACCGCCTCCACCACCGTTCTCTCCAAGCCAATGTGACGTATAATTCGGCCGAAGTATTTCAGTTTCTGAGGCGTGATACTGTTTATGGGCCATTTGTCTGCCATGTTCAGATAATGTGGACCACCCGGGAAGGTTAACCCGGTCAACAAATGCCCGCAGAAGTCGGATGTGTCGATCGAAAGGCGCAAGTATTGTAGCTCTGCTGTAAACAGGCACAACGCAACTACCTCTCTCGTTGACCTTCTCTTGCCAGTCGTTGATTCCAAGTGATTGTAGAACTGTATATATATATTATCTCTCCACCGTCTTCTTGGTCTACCTCGGGGTCTATGGTCATTTATTTCCTGAGTGTAAGCGAGTTTTGTTTCCCTATTATCTTCCATTCTTTCTACGTTCGAAAAAAAAACAACACTCCGGATGAACGAAGAAGAAGAAGAAGAAGAAGAAGAAGAAGAAGAAGAAGAAGAAGAAGAAGAAGAAGAAGAAGAAGAAGAAGGAGGAGGAGGAGGGGTAGGAGGAGGAGGAGGAGGAGGAGAAGAAGAAGAAGAAGAAGAAGAAGAAGAAGAAGAAGAAGAAGAAGAAGAAGAAGAAGAAGAAGAAGAAGAAGAAGAAGAAGAAGAAGAAGAAGAAGAAGAAGAAGAAGTTATGTAGCACCTGACAAGTTACGCAATGATTTTAGGGAAAGGAAACCGGCAAGGAAGTGAACTGTTAAACCCACATCATTATGCCGAAATATTTAACATATGAAGGACAAACATTTCACACTTCATTGGTAGTCATTGTCTGTCATGGTCCTGCTTTTATCTATTACAAAATACATGTTATGCATTGCCGCTTGTTGAGAAAATTAATGCACTATTTATTCCCGTACAATGGAAGTGTTATTATTTAGGTAGTAATGTAAACATAGATTGTGGGGGGGGGGGGGGGGGGGGGGAAGAATAGATATACAGAGTATATTTTTTAATGATGTGCAGTGTTTGAAAATATTACCGGTCTAAGTTTTGTATTTACCTATTATGTTGCATGAACTTTACCGAGGGTACATACAAAACTTGGAACGGCAACATTTTCAAATACTGCACAGTCGTTAAAAATACACTCTATACTTGGGCAGTATAAAACATCACAGTGGCTTGGAGAGAACGGTGATGGAGACAATGGTTCCTGGGCCGTTATGGGAGCAACTTTCTGCAAAGGACCTGAGACACATGATGATGATGACCCATTTTATGAGACTAGTTTGACCTATGCTGAACTGAAAGATAAAGCGCGGAAGAGGAAGAAGAAACCCGTTAAGCCGGTCCGGTGCGCTGTGCGGAATCATGACTAGGTTAGATCCTAACATTCCTCTCAGCAGATGTGAAGTTCCTGTACTGGCATGCACACCCCCTCTGGTCTCTGAGCTTGGAGAGGGGACAGAGAGCTCTGCAACCCAGTTCCCCCCTAAAGATGGCGCTTTGGCACCGGATCGGGAGAAGTCTCTACTTCAGTCTTACTCCGACAGATGCAGGCCCATTTCAGAGATCAGACTACCTGAAAGTCCTTTACAACGTACTTGAGAAATAAGAATCAGCCTTCCAAAGAATTCATAACCAACCAGGCAATGTAAATTAATCACTGGAAAGATCTCTTCGTTTTCAAACAAGCCAAACAACTCAACAGAAAATAACATAGGGCATTGAATAAGTCTTGTGAATGGCGGGATATCGTATATCTGTTGCTTTCCTACCCACATAAGATCGTCACCTTATTTATCCTTCTTCCGATTTTATGTACACACTAGTATTGTGGAGTTGCCGTTACACGATCACGCATCAAAAGGATCAGAAAAAGACACGAGGAAATTTTATGGAGCACATCAACAGACGAAGTGGTACAGAGAAATTAGCCTTACGTAGGAGGATATTATGCAAGACAGCGACAGAGAAAGATGTATGTCAGCAGTGGTGTAGTCGTACCACGGTACACAAGGGCGTTGTCTATGTGCTTTCTACTGACAGTAAATAAATAATTTTCAAATTTGCTTTAGGGGCTGATTATTCCCTGGAGCTGGCTGGTACATAACTACAGTCTTCTCCAAATTGATATTGAGCCCAAAGTTGGTACAGGCATGTGAGAAAGCTGAAACATTGTGTTGCATGTCCGCCTCTGAGTTGGCGTATAGAGCGCAATCATCAGCAAACAGGAGCTCTCTGACGGTGTCGCTGTTAATTTTGGTTTTAGCTTTCAGCCTTCTGAGATTGAATAACTTTCTATCCATGCGGTAGTTGATGTTTATTCCAATGTCGTTGTTCGTCAACATAGCTGAAACATGAGGCTGAACAGTGTTGGTGCCAGGACACATCCTTGCTTCACTCCATTGGTGACAGGAAAGGGCTCAGACAGTTCACCATTTTCCTGTACTCTTGCCTGCATGCTATCATGAAATAGCCGCACTATTTGGACAAACTTTCGTGGACAGCCATATTTTGCCATAATCTTCCACAGTCCTCTGCTGACTGTATCAAAAGCCTTGGTAAGGTCAATGAAAGTGGAGAACATTTCTGAGTTCTGTTCCTGACATTTCTCTTGCAGCTGCCTTGCAGCGAAAATCATGTCAACAGTTCCACGTTCTTTTCTGAAACCACATTGACTCTCAGGAAGAAGACCTTGATCGAAATGGGCCGTGAGGCGATTGAGAAGAATTCTGGCGCGTATCTTTCCTGCAATTGAAAGCAAGGAGATGCCTCGGTGGCTGTCACAGGATTGGCGGTTTCCTTTTCGTTTGTAATGGTGGACTATTGACGCGTCCTTGAAATCTTGTGGCATGGTCTCGTTCACCCATATGTTTGTAAAGACTTGGTGAAGCTGCTCTGTTAGGACCGGCCCACCTGCCTTGTATATCTCTGGCGGGATGGAGTCCGGACCAGGTGCCTTGCCGCCGGAGAGTTGCTGGATGGCTTTGTTTACTTCCACTATGGTTGGCAGGTTATCAAGTGTATTACTGATGGGAACTTGAGGAAGGCAGTTGATGGTTTCATCATCGATGAAGGAAGTTGCATTTAAGATGTTGCTGAAATGTTCTGCCCAGCGCTGATGGATTTCTTTCTTATCGGTGACCAATGTTCCCCCATCTGCACTGAGGAGGGGAACTGTGCCTGGTGATGTAGGACCATAGACTGCTTTCAGTGAGTCATAGAAGTTTTTCATATCATGTATGTCAGCAAAGCCTTAAATTTCATCAGCTTTGCTGCTCAGCCAGGAGTCCCGCATGTGCCGAAGTTTCTGCTGCACTACTCTCTGAATGTTCTTGAAGGCATCTTTTTTTTATGTCGACTTCGGGTCATTCAAATGTGCCTTGAGGAGAAGATGTTTCTCGGCCAGCTATTGGTTGATGTCTTCGGAATTTTCATCAAACCAGTCTTTACGCTTTCAGGGGGGGGGGGGGGGGGGGTTTGTTGGACCGTGGGGGGGGGGGGGGGGGGTTGGACCCAGGATTTCCATAGCAGTGTTGTAAATTATGTCCTTTAGGGCTCTCCACTCTGTTTCGGTATCCTGTTTAGCTGCAGCAGTGGGCTTGAGGCGGTCTTCCAGCATATTTTCAAACGAAAGCTGCATATTCTTGCTGTTTAGGCGGGTGACATTTTGTTGTTGTTGCATTTTCACCCCTTGAGGACGTCGTGGTGGTTTGATGTGTATGTTTATTTTTGAGATAATGAGACGATGGTCTGTCCAACATTCGGCACCGCACATGGATTTTGTCACCCAAACGTCTTGTCTTCTTGACGATGACATAGTCAATGAGGTGCCAGTGTTTCGATCGAGGGTGCAATCACGATGTCCTGTTTCTCATGGGGAGACGGACAATTGTGTTGGTAATCAGGAGATCGTGTTCGGCACATGTCTGAAGAAGGAGGAGTCCATTGCTGTTACAATTTCCGACTCCGTGCTTTCCAATAATGCCACTCCAAGAGGTGGTGTCCGTGCCTACTCTGGGATTGAAATCCCCAAGGAGTATAAGTTTGTCTCCTTTGGGAACACATTAGTATAGACAACCGGCACTCGCTGGCTGATGTGTTGGTACTGAACACACATTTGTATACACAACAGGCACTCGCTGGCTGATGTGTTGGTACTGAACACACATTTGTATACACAACAGGCACTCGCTGGCTGATGTGTTGGTACTGAACACACATTAGTATACACAACAGGCACTCGCTGGCTGATGTGTTGGTACTGAACACACATTTGTATACACAACAGGCACTCGCTGGCTGCTGTAGTCATTGTCAGGCCGGCCACCTTTACTTCCAGGTACTCATTTTAGACCGGGTCCATCTGGGAGCCCATACACATTTGATAAATCCATCCCCGATGTGGATTCGAAGCCACGACCCCCAGACCCACAGGCGAGTGTCTGGTCACTCGGTGGCCGAGTTTCCAAATAACGATACAAGCACTACCAACTTCATCAATATGGCAGGTGAGGTTTGCATGGGCGAATGGAGAAGAGCGCGCGTTCTTAAACATCCGGTGCCCTGATGCCGAGGTAGCGGGTTCAACCCCTACACCGGTCAGCTGGACTCAAATGTTGACTTCTTGTTATTGACTTGGGGACGTCATTTACCGGTATCTCAGAAGTCGGAGTGGATTCGCTTTATGGCGAGGGACACTGGTAATGGAGAAAGCTAGTCCACACGCACAAAACTGCCCAGTGCCCTCATTAGAAGTAGTACTTGTATGGACTATGCTAAGTTCAAAGCGAGAAAGGGGGGGGGGGGAGGGGAGACAGCAGATAACAGAGACTATCGCAGAGTCATAATCGCCGATGCCTGCTCCAGGACATGCGCCTGAAGATTATTATTTCCAATTGATGTATTAATTTAAAATTCCAATATTGTTGCTTCTTACAGTTAGAAGTTAATTGCGTGTTCTTTGTAGCCAGCCACATTTGTAGGCTATGTGTGATTTTTTATTTTTTTTTTTGGCATATCCTTTACAGGACATCGCTGTCAACATCAGCGATGATGAGTGTGTGATTTACCTGGCACTATTACGTTCAGTAAGTTGCCATATGCCGGCTTCGTGGCTTAGAGGTTATGACTTTTCTTCGTAATCTCGTATACTCTCGTCGGTAACGTGATGACGGTGAGAATCAGCAGTGGTTCGAATCGCATCGGTAACTTACGGGGTATGTGAGCCTGCCGCTCAGAAAGCAATGGCAAACTACTGAGCGTAATCTTGCCAAGAAATCAACATACAGCTGAAAGATGCTGGTGTTGACAGCGATGTCCTGTAAAGCATATAACAACTTGGGGGATGCGTGATCTCGAGGTATGGTGTCTGCCTCGAGTGCTGGAGGTCCCGGGTTCAAACCCCGGTTATGACCGGGTTTTTTTTCTCGTGGACTTTTAGTAAATAAGATTTCCCCTGGTCTCTGGGTAGTGAGATCGAACACCCGTGTGTATTGTGCACGTAAAAAATCCCTTGGCAGTTGGAAATCGAAAAAGAGTAGCCTAACGGCGCTGCCCGGGCAACATTTCGAGATAAAATCTACCCAAAGTATTTAAGGATTCTCGCAGTTGCTACAGAGTTCGTGCACTGAGCTGAGTTTCTCCAGACTCAGGTTTGAGTTAGGAGGAGAACGGAGCTTATGGGTTACGCCCGTGTGCCGTGATGTTGATCCATCGACTAAACAAAACTAAACTAAACTAAGCCATATAAATAACTTACATTATGCTGATGACACCGTCTTGATAGCAACAAGTCAGAAGGAAATTCAGGAAATTATAAATACGTTGGTTGTAGGAAGTGAAAAAAACGGGCCTTAGTTTGAATAATAGAAAGACAGAAGTCATGGTGATATCACAGAAACAAATTGTACCTAATTGTGCATTAAAGTACAGGACGTTATTTTGGGGTAAGTGCAGATATTCAGATATCAGGAACATGGATAACATCAGAAGGAAGATGCATTACTGAGATACAGAACAGAATAGGACAAGCAAAGTCCGCATTCTTTAAATTGCAAATCGTTTTGTGCAATAAGTTACTGTCCTTGAAAGTTCGAAATTCTTGCATTTTCTTAGAACCCATTTTAATATACGGCTGCGAATCCTGGACAATTAGAAAACAAGAGAAAAAAAATCCCTGGAAGCCTTGGAGATGTGGTTTTATAGAAGAATGCTTACAATTAATTGGGCAACCATAATGAGCAATCTGGACATTTTGAGGGAAGCTAAGTCGCAGAGACAACTTATCACAAACATCAGAAAAAGGCAGCTATCGTTCTTTGGCCACGTGAGAAGACAAACACTCGAACATGTGACAACCGGAAAGATTTGTGGAAAGAGAGATAGAGGAAGACAGCGTGAGACGATTCTTAACAGTCTTGTGTCATGGCATGGAAGGGAGTCAACACACGAATTGATCATTGACGTCCGAGATCGTAGTTTGTGGGGAGGCATGATCGCCCACGCCAGCCGGCAAGGCGTTGGATGATGAGTTTGCCATTGCTTTCTGAACAGCCGACGCCTCGTACCATAGAAATCAAAGCAAGCCAATCTGCTTCCAAATCGCTCGTGGTAGGTTACGAACCCTCGCCTCGGTGTGTCTGTGTTTCACTATCCCCCTAAGCCACAGACCCGGTTTTATGACTACACCACTGTAGGTCCTACACGTAAAACGCATACAAGACAACACATACAGTATATAAACCACACCAACTTCATCAACATTTCAAATATCAGAGGACTTGAAAGTGGTGGTAGTCGGTGACTGCCCCAGAACACACACATCTAAAGAAGATTATTTCCGAATTAGCGTACAAGTTACAAACGTCAACATTGCCATTTCTATACATCGAAATATTCTCGGTAAAGCCGGCAGCAACGGCTCTCCCCGCCGGCCACACCTCACCCCGATGTAACATGACGATGCACTTTTCAAACGAGCTCTGCACTGGAAAGTATGAGACCTCACTCGCGCTCCTAACGGTTATCGTACCATGGCTTTAACGGTTAATCGTCGGTGCGGCTCGGGGATAACAAGAGTAAATATTTAACAGATCAATACATCTCATTTTAGCAGGCGAATATTAGAGCAGCGTGTCCACCAGCTGTTTGTTATAGTCTTATTTGTTATTAGTTTTATTAAAGCTAGACAAACGATCAACGGATACAAATACCACTGATCAGTCGTTTAGTTAGTATTGCAAAATGTGTTATGTAATGAATAATTTATCATGTCCTCGGGAAAGTATGATACTGGCAACGCGGAATACTATCAGCTTTGCCAGTAGTGGGTTGTGCTCAATCTTCAAACCTCAAATCCCGAAATAACCAAATAAATCAAAGTATGGTACCTTAAAAATAATATGGGGCTGGCACCATGTTATACCCCATACGCACTGAAGCGTGTAAAAGGGTCGTTTTCTTTATATTAGTTACTAATATATATAAAAGTAGAAGTAACGAATGTTTTGTTAAGTAGTTTTCATTTTAGGCGGTTAAATACGAATGATGGAAGTTCCTAAATATAACACCCGGACACACTTCCACTTTACAGGGGCGGAGAGAAAGCCCAGCTTGAGGGACTTTCAAGGTGAGATTTCTTCCAGGTGTCTGGCCTGAGCGCCGTCGTCGTGCAGCAACATGGCGGCCGTGTGTGATACCCCACTATGGGTAAGTAATCTCCAGATAAGAAGAGTGAAGACAATACATCATCATTAAGTGTCGTGCCGCCAGTTTACGATTATACAACTCTTTAGTAATTTAGATCTGTGGTGTGCTTTTCGATGCTTTTTGTGCTAGTATTTCTGGGTCGTATGCGGTTTATTTAATTTTGTTACATCTTTTGCCCTCCTCGACACGATTTCCTTATTTACTATCACTATGAACACTTGAACCAGGTTGAACTAACGTAATCTGTCATTTATGTACGTCAAATACATATATGGACTGAAATGAGGTAGCAAGAAATACTTTTATTCTGCTAAATTGCCCATCAAGCGACAACTTGTCTCAAGCAAACATGTTATCAGTTATTAATTAATTCCAGTAGGCCTACATGATAACCAAACAACAATGTCTATACAGTGTAACATAGTGATGTGTACTTAAACAGAAATTTGAGTTACTGTGGAATCATTTAAACCACCAATACAGCACATACATTTTTATGTTGTCAAATATGTCCTCTAATCTCCACTTCTTTCTTCTACTTCTGTAAGTGCAAATCAATATTTGTGGTCATGTTTATATACTTTCAACACGTTCACCCCCACCTACCCCTTTGTTCCCCAGTCACATTTCCTTTACGCTCAACAGTTCCTGCCCCTTCCCTTGTGAGATTGATGGAATTCCCCATTGTATTGTCAACTTGACATTTCCCATTAAATTTTACGGGCATTGAGACAGAATACTTAACATTTCTTAATAGTTGCATAAATACAAAGTGCTATTTTTACAACTAATGGTACAATGACAATTGTATTACACAGGTCTAAAAATGTGTAGTACTCAAGGGCAGTGAAGAGTTTGATAGAAAGCATCATTGGTTGTCATGGAAATTGTGGCCATATTGAATTGTTTGATGCTTTTTATTAAATAGTTGAATTTTAAAATTTAGTAGATAGTTCTTTGTTTGAATATATTAATCACACAGTCTTCTTCTGTCTGCCAACTCCCAATGGAATATAAAACCCCACTGTAAATCAACACCCCCATTGTCAACTTAAGACATTCCCATTAAATTTTACATGCATTAAGACAGAATACTTAACATTTCTTAATCGATGTGCAAAAACAAAGTACTATTTTTACAACATGGATGCACAAAAACAAAGTGCTATTTTTTACAACTAATGGTACAATAGCAACTGTATTACACAGGTCTATGTGTAGTTATTCAAGGGCAGTGAAGAGTTTGGTAGCAAAGCATCATTGGTTGTCATAGAAATTGTGCCTTTATAGAATTGTTTGATGCTTTTTATTAAAGCAAAAAAAAAAAAAAATTAAATTAAATTTTAAAGCTTATTAGATAATTCTTTGTTTGAATAGGCTACATGAATTACACTGTGGAACTTTTGTCAGAATATCTCTGATTTAAAGTTAGAGAAGCTTGAAATATATTCACTACAAGAAATGTAACACCTTTCCAATATTAAATCTCAACATTTTAATCAACTTAAAAATTTGAAAAACAAAATGACAGGAATCCCAGACACAGGGTGTAACAGCTCACTGACAGTCTTCTTCTTCTGCTTGTCAACTCCCAATGGAGCATAAAACCCCAAACAACTCCCACCATGTCCTGTGTAGACTTGTTCATGGCTGATTGGATCTTGCAGCTAAAGTTCAATGGGACATGATATCTGTCTGCAGGTCCGCATGGCCGAATGGATAAGAACAGTGTTCTTAAACATCCGGTGTGTTGATGCTGAGGTTAGCGGTTCATCCCCTACACTGGACAGCTGGACTAAAATGTTGACCTGTCGTCCTTGACATGGGAATGTACATTACAAGTACCTCTGAAGTTGGAGTGGGTTCACCTGATGGCAGGGGACACTGTCAATAGGGAAAGCTAACCCACACACAAAATTCAGTCCATCACTGCTATAAAAATAGTGTGTATGGGCTATGCTTGAGTTTAAAGCGAGCGAGCGCCACAAAAAAAAATATATAGTTTCTGTCTCATGCCAACCCTCCTTGGTTGCCACTTATGACATGCATGGTAGGTTACAGCATTACTGTTCTTTGTTTCCTTTCTGGCCCCAGTAACACACAGTTATGTATTAGTTAGTTGCATATCCTTTACAGGATGTAGCTGTCAACCCCAGCATTTCATTGCTATTTGAGATTCCTTGGCAAGCTTACATTAAATAGTTTGCCATTGCTCTCTGAACGAGCGGCACCCATACTATTTCATAAAAATCCAACGCAAGGTGGTCTACTGCCATTTCGCCCGCAGTTGTGTTTTGAACTGTGTCCATAACCCGTTTTCCACAGAGCCGGTCAGTTACTTGTAGATAGTATAAATGCCAAGTTTGATTGTAAATACTTTAAACAATTTCCATAAGTCAGTGTGAAGGTCAGAGTGGCTGAGAGGTTTAGCATGCTTCAACTTTATCTTCTGGCCGTGGCCTAGTGGCTAAAATGTTAACTTTCCATCCTTGGTTTGAGGACGTAAAAATACATATACCTCAGAAGTCGGATTGGGTTCACCTTATTGCGAGGAACACTGGTAATAGGGAAAGCTATTCCTCATGTAAAATCAATCCAGTGCCTTCACAACTGGTAGTAGCATGGATTATGCTTGAGTTCAAATCGAGCGAACAGGAATAACAAAAGAAGTCAGTACAACTGCTTTTGATATCCGCTTCAGTCCACAAGATCTGAAAGGAGCAATACACAAATTGATGAGCAATAACGCCAGATAGAAAATGAGAGAACTGGTAAGCCAGCATCAAGGACAAAAGTGTTGCTTTCATGGTTCATCAACAGAATAGGGAATGAGGGACAGCTACCGGTAACATGGATAACTATCACCATTACACCCTTTCTTTGGAAAGGAAATCATCGGGAAGTCCAAACAATTTATTTATAGGTCTGTTTTCCTGACCTAATTTTTAGGCAGACTAGTTGAGAGAATGTCAAACAGCAGACTGCACTAGTGTTTAGAAAGTAAAAAATCTCCTTGACAACAACCAAACAGACTTTCGATACAAGTGTTGAACAGATGACCCGCTCTTCAGATTCACACAAAATGTGATTGCTGGACTGCAAAACAGAAGAGCACAATAGTTGCCCAGACATGGTTTGAAGAAAGGGTCTCTTTTTGAGGATGAGAAGGATGGAAATGCGAGGGCAAATGGTCAAGTGGATACAGGCCTTCTTGACAAACACAACCATATCTACCAGACATGACGGCACTACTGGGTGCAAAAGAACTCTGAGAAAAGAACTTTCCCAGAACTCTTCCTTAAGCTGTACCCTCTTCCTCCTCTTTATCAATGATCCAACTAAACACATGAGTGTATAAATGTCACTCTTTGTGGATTATCTCATTACCTAGATCACTGATAACGATTCTATCTTGGCAAAAGCTAAGATCACACTTCTTAAATTCTCAGCATTTTTTGAACTGTAAAAACCACAAATCAGTGCTCAGAAAATTGTATAAACTATTTTCTTTTACAGCTACAAATAAGCAAATGGAGCATGAAACATTAGACAATGAATTATAGCTAGCAAAAGAGATGCCAGCAAAAGAGGAATTGCCAGTCTACATAGGAGTACAACTGGAGAGCCAGATGAAACTTATGGGCATATCAGAAAATGAGGGAAAAATGAAATAGACATCTCAAACATGCCAAATGGTTTGCTAGCACCACTTAGATAAAGCAGGGAGCAGATAAACACACATGGCATCATCTATACCCCAGCTGTGTTAGGTCAGTGATTTATTACAACATACCCCTTGAGACTGATGATCATTCGTACCACTTGGGGAGCAAATAAACACCTGGCATCACCTATACCCCAGCTATGTTAGGTCAGTGATGTATTACAACTAACCCCACCAGACTAAGGTGATCCATCTTACCTCTGGACCACTTGCAGAACTGGAGTCTCAGATTTATTTGTGGAGGAATAAAATTGACCCTTGTAGTTGCATTTTCAGTAGTTACCAGCATAGAGCCAATAGCGAGAGCACCGACTGAAGCTGCAGAAAGGTACGGGGGACAAGAGAAGGACCATCCAAACAGAGCAATGATTGATGCCTGCAAACAAATACAAAGATTGGAACAGCAATCTCTCTTAGATTAGGCTAAAGAAAAAATTGACAAACTGCCTTCCACAAGAAAGAGAGAGAGAGAAAGAGAGAGAGAGAGAGAGAGAGAGAGAGAGAGAGAGAGAGAGAGAGAGAGAGAGAGAGAGAGAGAGAGAGAGAGAGAACAAATGAACGATCAAACTTTATTTTCAAAGGGTTACAAATTGGGCACGTAGGCCTGTTTTGCATTCAGCTTTTTGAATCACTCATCTTTTGTACATCAATTATCTATTGTGTATGTTACATTCACATAGGAAAAATACATTGTCAAATGAATACTGTATTATTTTGTACAGAGAGAGAGAGAGAGAGAGAGAGAGAGAGAGAGAGAGAGAGAGAGAGAGAGAGAGAGAGAGAGAGAGAGAGAGAGAGAGAGAGAGAGAGAGAGAGAGAGTAAATATAGATATATAAATATATTTTATACTAGATAGTAAGTTGTACAGTCATGCAGCTTTAACGCATAATATCGGATGACTCAATTACATCTACAAATAAAAATACCAGTTTGAAAACACTGTTAACAAATATATCTATGTCTTTTTTTTTTCTACATCATAGGATACCAATGTAACATGGGAGACATCCGATCCAGACTTCACACCTTGTTTTCAGAAGTCCATCTTAGCTCTTGTTCCATGTTTTTTCCTCTGGCTTCTCATACCGTTCAGAATCTTGCAGCTGTGGCATGCTCATGCGGGGATTATACCATGGAGCTGGCTGTCCGTGTTGAAGATGGTAGGACTTACCATTGTCTCTGTTCTTCTATGCTACAACTGAGAACTATACCAGTATAACAAATACATTGGCACTCTTCCGACAGATGGGTCTAAATAGTTCTGCAGTGAATAAGTGATTAGGGTTAGGATTAGGGTTAGTGTTAGTTATATAAAATTATTCACTGCAGAACTATTTAGACCCGTCTGTCGGAAGAGTGCCAATACATTTGTAGTAAGAATTGTTTTGTGTTCTTTGATGTCCCAGTGTAGACTTTTTAATTTGGAGTCTGCAGTGACTTATTGGCGTGGCTGCCGGTCTGGTGATCATGTGCTCAAATTCCCAAGGAGGTGGGGTTTTGAACACAAATTTAGACTATGAATAGAAATCCAGACAAAAGTGAAAGGAATATTTGACATGGAAGAACAGAACAGTGTACAATGCAGAACTGCGTACAACACAGAACAGCTACTCACATTTTCCTTGATGATGAATACACATGTGCAAATGTGGATTGGCGCCTCAGACAGCAGATCACATACTCCAAGACTGCCCAAAATACAGCATATTTAGGCAAACCTTCTAACCTAGAGAAACAACAGTGGAAGATAAACTCTGTGAACCAGTGAGTGAACTAAAAAAAAGACCAGTTAAATTCATACAAGAGACAAAATTGCAATTATAGACAAATTTCAAGCGAAGAAGAAGAAGAAGAAGAAGAAGAAAAAGAAGAAGAAGAAGAAGCAGAAGCAGAAGAAGAAGAAGAAGAAGAAGAAGAAGAAGAAGAAGAAGAAGAAGAAGAAACAAAAATTGACTTGGGTTCTCAGGTCGACCCAAACTAAAGTGGGTACTAGAAAATGTTCTGGAAAGTAAAGGCTACTGGCAGTATATTGACTCATCATCATCATGTGACATCCCAATATGAATGGGCAGTCATGTTTCGCCATCTCAGAAGATCACCAGAGTTGTGGATCAGTTCTGAGGTTTTGTTTCACTTATGACATATGGCCAAGTCATCCAGATATTTACTTCTCTGCCTTCCCCTTGTTTTTTTCCCCTCAATCTTGCCAGTGGTCACCAGGTTCTCCAGTTTGTTTCTTCTCAAAACGTTTCCAAAATATCTTGACTGTATACGTCAAACTTTTCTAATTAGTTTACGATTTTTATTTGTTTATTGATGGACTTGCCCATTGGTTTTTCTGTCTGTCCATATTTTTTGCATTTCCCTCAGAAACCACATTTCCACTGCCATTAGATGTTTTTGTATCTTGTCTACTCATTGTCCACATTTCACACCCATGCAAAAGTACAAGTTCTATGTAGCACTTCAACACTCTTTTTCTCTTTGCAATTGACATAATTTTATACAACCTTTGCTATAGTGATTCTTCTTCTAATCTCTTCGAGGCACCTCTCATCATATGCTGTGACTCTTCCAAGATAGTTGTACCGATTTACGTGTTTAAGAATATTCCCATTTACCCGTACATTACATTGTGGTATTTCTTTCTTCTTAGAGACAACTGTAATTAATCTCTATCTTCTTACAACTTAATTCTAACCCTAGTTGTTCACTGTGTACAGTTATATTGACCACATGAGTGCTGATTGGTCTATACAAATAAGGGGTTAGCACCATGTATCCAGCGTATCTCGAGGCGTGGAGTTGAGCTGAGTTTAGTTGAGTTGAGTTGAGCTGAGTTTAGTTGAGTCAGCTAAGTCAAGCTGAGTTGAGTTGAGTTGAGCTGAGTTTAGTTGAGTCAAGCTGAGTTGAGTTGAACTGAATTGAGTTGAGTTGAGTTGAGCTGGATGAAGTGAGTTAAGTTGAGTTGAGCTGGATGAGTTGAGGTGAGGTGAGTTGAGGTGAGTTGAGTTGAGCTGGATGAGTTGAGGTGAGTTGAGCTGGATGTGTTGAGCTGAGTTGGATGAGTTGAGTTGAGTTGAGCTGGATGAGTTGAGGTGAGCTGAGTTGAGTTGAGCTGGATGAGTTGAGTTGAGCTGGATGGGTTTAGTTGAGTTGAGCTGGATGAGTTGAGGTGAGGTGAGCTGAGTTGAAGTGAGTTGAGTTGAGCTGGATGAGTTGAGGTAAGTTGAGTTGAGTTGAGCTGGATGTGTTGAGCTGAGTTGAGCTGGATGAGTTGAGTTGAGCTGGATGAGTTGAGGTGAGCTGAGTTGAGTTGAGCTGGATGAGTTGAGTTAAGTTGAGCTGGATGGGTTTAGTTGAGTTGAGTTGAGCTGGATGAGTTGAGTTGAGATGGATGAGTTGAGTTGAGTTGAGCTGGATGAGTTGAGTTGAGCCAAGCTGAGCTGGATGAGTTGAGTTGAGTTGAGTTCATAGCACCACGTACCCAGTATATTTCAAGGCATGGAACTGGGTTGAGTTGAGCTGAGCTGAGCTGAGTTATGTTGAGTTGAGATAAGTTTGATAGCACCCATACCCAGTGTATTTCAAGGTGTGGAGTTGAGGTGAGTTGAGCTAAGCCCATAAGCACTTCCTCATCTTCAACAGCCAGCAAAGAGTTCTATACTAATAGTGCCCATTGCAATCTGATTATATGTCCCTCTTGCTTTACCTCTGAATGATGACAGTCGACCAAATCCTCTGACTACCCCCTGCTGCTGCATTCTCTCTAGACCAGTGGTTCTCAACCTTTTTTGGCCCGTGTCCCCCTTCACCATATTTTCAAAACGTCATTCCCCCCCTTTTGGATTTCCTACCTAAAATCCCCCTCTCCCGCTCCTGCCCCTACACAGTATGTGTAATAATGGAAGCACATACCAAAACAAGTCTAGACGTCCACATAAAACGTGATTTGTGGGTCTACTTACTTTATAAAATGAATTTTAGAAGGGGTGAGACGTACAGAACTGTAAAGTATGAAGGGAAAAACAATATCAAGTAATCAGTTCTTGTATTAACGCGATCTTGAAATAATCTTCATTTCCCCCCCTGGAAACCCCAAAATTCCCCCCTGCATGATAAAGCATGGAAAGGGATCTTTACATTCTTTCTACTTATAATTTTAATAACTGGCTTTTAATTGGATAGATATCTTGTGAAAGTGTCATCGTGATCATCATGTGCCATACCAGTAAGCGTGGGCGGTCATGTTTCACCATCTCATGTGATCACCAGCTCTGTGAACTTATCTCGACCATGCCACGTGGTCAAGCCATCCAGTTATTTACTTCTCTGCCTTCCTCTTGTTCTTTTCCCCTCAATCTTGCCAGTTGTCACCAAGTTCTCTAATTTATTTCTTCTTATAACATGACCAAACAATATTGACTGTCTATGCCTAATTTCTCTAATCAGTTTATGATTTTCATTTGTTTCTTGTAGGACTTGGTCATCTACTGCCTATAGTACTTTGCGGTGTAGGACAGGGGGTGGGGTATGTAGGGGGTCTTGATCCTGAGAGTTAAGGCCATCTAGCTAGTGCAGCCACCGTGAACTGTGCAGGTCAGGGTTTTCTTTTTTCCTATCGACAGAAAAAATCCACACCTTACCAAGGATTCAAACCCAGGACTTCAAAGGAGAATCTGGCATTCTAATCATGCAACCAGCCACTCCTCCAGATATTTTGTAATGTTGATAATTGTCTTAAAGTAATTTCAGGCAACAGTTATATGCCTAATAACATTGTCATCTGTCTTATACTTTTATACAATTTTATTCATTCATTCAGTAGCATGTCCTTTGCAGATACTCGCTCCCATAACAATCTTCTCTGAAACTTCTGGTCGTAAGCAAGATGTCCTGCGTCCGATACATTCATCTGGAGATCATCTGCCACATCCTGCACCCATCTTCTCTTTGGCCTTCCTCTTCCTCTCTTCCCAGGCATATACCCCTTCATTATTGTTTTCTCCAAACTTTCATGACATTTAAAGTGACCAAAATATTTCAGATTAATTTTTTTTATTGTCTTTAGTAACCAACCTTCTTCAATATTCAGCTCTTGTCATATGGATGCATTTGCTATTTTTTGTATCCAAGATATTCATAGAACTCATCTATAACTTTTATATTTAAAGGCATTACAATTTTATGGTACAATAAAATAATTTTTGTCTAATCCCACAACAAGGCATGTGGACCAAGTGATAAGCCAGGTTTTTTTTTCATAATGTGAGTCATGTCAAATATTAAATGCTAATGGAGGTAAATGTGCTGGATTTTCAGGCGGTTGCTGGTGTGCTGTTTGCCTTTGCTACATACGAATTCTGTTTTGTCATTGCTGAAGCAGCAGACGGAGAAAGAAAACCACCAATAGAATTTCTGTCTCCTTTTGCTGTTTTAATAACAATGGTAAGCTTGCTGTTTCTGATTTTGACATTACTGTGTATTTTTATGAATTTATATATATATAATTTCCTAATTTTTCCAATTCTTTGCTGCCTTTTAACTTGGTGGAGGAGTTTTTGTGTGACCTCATGACCTCTGCTATGTTAGCAGTAATGTGACTGTTATTAGGGTAACCAATTCAGACAATCTGAAGATCAGTACTAAGAGAGATACAAACTTGCTGCCTTACAGGCAGACCAACAACACTGACATTATTAAGTACATCATCAACAACGGAAAGTGGAAGCGGTCAGCTTAACAAGAACACAATTGCAAGTGACTAGGCGGCCCTCACCACTGCACAAAAGGCAAAATAACTTATACAATTACATTAACAAATTGCCAAACAATGAATTACTTAGCTGAGGTTTTAAAGTCATCTGAAAATTACGCTGAAGTTTAGGACACAAAATCAATGAGGGCCATGATCTCTGTATATCAGCTGAACAGAAGTGATGTAACAAATGAAGTGAAATTAAGTATGGATTGGGCACAGAGCCATGAAAAGGAAGAGTGCATAGTTAAAAAAGTAGGAATAACAGAGGTGCTAGTGGTGAGAGGATAAGGGTAAAAGAAACCTATGTTTTATTACAGTTAACAGACTGATTGACTGACTAACTGACTCAATAACTAACTAACTGTTAACCACCTAATTTAGATAATTTCAAGAAACACTGATGTCGAAGCACTTGCGAAATGTCTATATGGGTTTATCTCCCTAAGAAAATGTAGAAGAGCATGCATAATTAATTATATGTTCAGTAGCCAGTTGGTAATGCACATATCTGCTTCATTCTCTACCGTGATCTTTCTTGCTAGTGCCAAAATGGATTTCTAATTCCATCAGTCATTGATGAATATAGTCAGATGGGTACAGTTAAAGATGACTGAAGGCAGACCTTATGGAAATCCTTGTTAAAATTGGATGTACTTGCTATAGTCTTGATGAAACAGCGCAACATAATCAATCTATATGATGTCTGAAGGAGTACAAAGAAGATTTAATGATTTTGTCTTTCTCCTTTAAATGATTTAGATAGACAATGAATGAAAACACTTCATTAGGAAGCCAAGTGCATGGAAAAAGTGTTTTCAGTTCAGTTCAGTATTTACAACAAAAAATAAAAATTTTGCCTCTGCTTCTTCTGCGTGGGTTATAATTGCGGTCCATTTTTCTGTGGATTTTGATTATCTTTCCTTTCTTTGCTCTCTTTCAAGTTAGTCCTAAACAGGACTGGTTATATTTTCTCCTCTGTGTTCATCAGGTACAGTTGGGTCTTTTGGGGCTCATGTTGACTGGCATTTTAATTGCCAAAAGAAGTGAAAATTAATGTAGAATTTATAACAAGTGAAAAAAATTATACAGGGGTAGTTAGTGAAATACCATTTCTTGCTTAAAGCATGGGACATGGGTTAGATTGTAAGGTCAGGTATAGACAATATGGTAATAGAAACATGAGAAGGTTTTCTGCACCTGGTCCTCATAGTGTGCACAGCTTGAAACTTGTTGTGTTGAATGAGAGATGAGCCACTGTTCTTGCAATACAACGAACGAACGAACAAACAAACGAATGAAAATATTTATTTTCAAAGGGTTTAGAATTGGATACGCAGGCCCGTCTGACATTCTGCCCTTCTTCTCTATTTCCTCTCATACATTCTTTCATTCAACATTTCTTATGAAGCAAATCTTTGACAACAAAAGAACAATAAGCATTAAAACGCATGAAAAATAATTACTAATACATGACTCACTGAGGCAATGTTTAACATGGGCATTATAAATACCCAAGGAAGATGTAACCTGCCATACATATGAGAATGATTTTTGGCTAGTTGTCGTTCGAGATAATTTACCATTATTATTGTCTTTGTTGTTGTTTTTTTTAAATGGGGGAATGTAGTCTGTCCTGAGGTAGTGTTCAAACAGGTTGCGACTGTATGTATAATGATTGGTGGTGTTTTTGATTTCTTGTGGAAGATTGTTCCACAACTGAGTGGCAGAGTATGCTAAGCTTGTTTTATATAAGTCTATCCCAGGTTTAGGGACATGAAGTATATTTAGTCGTTCGCTATGTCTTGTGTTATATTTAAACAATGGCCAAAGGTAGTTTGGAGCATTTTGAAATAGGATTTTGTGAATTAGTTATGCCTTACCATACACGTTCAATGAGGTTAAGTTGTTCCATGTGTTAACAAGAGGACCAATACATTTCACAATATTAACTAACAGTCTTCAAATTTCAAGCATTATATCCCATGGATGAACAACATATAAGACCAAATATGAACTAACAGTCTTGAACTTCAAATATAATATCCCATGGATGAACAAAATATAAGACCAAATATTAACAAACAGTCTTTGAATTTCAAATATGATATTCCATGGATGAACAACATATAAGGCCAAATATTAACTAACAGTCTTTGAATTTCAAGTATAATATTCCATGGACAAACAACATATAAGACCAAACATTAACAAACAGTTTTCAAACTTAAAATATGATATCCCATCCCATGGATGAACAACATATAAGACCAAGTTACACACCTGTGGTTGTTGTTTATGCACCATTTTTAAGTTGCATATCCCATACCATGCGTATCCATTGCAGTCAACATCAGCATTTTACTGCCATTGTTGATGTCTTGGCAAGTTTTTACATTCAGTAGTTTGCCATTGCTTTCTGAACAACTGGCTCCCATACCAACACGTTAAAACCAGCGTGACACCGTCTTCTGCCAAATCGGTCACCATTGTGTTTCGAACGTGGGTAAGCGGCATTACGAATTGCGTCCGCAACACCATCGCCACGTTTGTGCACCATTACAAGATCCTGATTAGTCAGGATTGTAATCATCACACTCCGGACAGATCATAATGGGGCTCTGATCTCCTCCTTAATATCCCTGCCAGCGTGTATTGACTGATCACACAAGTTCTGTGTAGTTAATTAAACATCTTGTGATCTTGACCAAATGTTCATGTTTGGCGGCTCCCTGCTTCACTCTCATCTCCTTAATGCTGGACATGGAAACAAATTCCCAAGGATCCTTAAGGTCATCATCCAGCATCTCTTATGGCATTGATGATGTCTAGCCCATCCATTGCTCTTCCTACCTCAGTAACTGCCATGTTCACCAACCAAACAGCTTGCTCATTGCCTTTCATGCCTCAGTTCCTCTGTACATAGGTTCCCCTTTACAGTTGTGCAACTTGAGCTGCAAGATTCTAGATACACCAAAGACTATTGGTAATGGTGTCAGCAGCAAGTGATTGTGTCTCCACTTCTGTGATTGGTGAATCCTGTAAGATCCACCTGGGTTTCTCATGTAAATTATCTGAATATATCTAAATTTTACTCTCATTTGTTCTTTTAATTAAGATTATTACACCACTCCCTGCACAAACATAGCACTAGTATTGACAACAATAATTAACACCACTTGTTGATACAACTGATCATAGTTTGCCATTGCTTTCTGAGCGGCCGGCTCACATACCCCGTAACTTACCAATGTGATTCGAACCACTGCTGATTCTCACCGTCATCACGTTACCTACGAGAGTATACAAGATTACGGAGAAAAGTCGCTAACCTCTAAGCCACGAAGCCGGCTTATTCCTAATTACTCTATATAAAATATTAAGGCCAAAAACTAACTACACAGAGGAATTTCTATATGATGACCAACATGACCTGTCACTGAGTGGTATCAGTCTCAGCCTCTGGTCACTGAATGGTCAAGAGCCTGATGATCAGCTTGCTCAACATAAAGATCATTGCATGGTTCAGTGCTCTGCATTGACCCATGTGCTCTGCGTGACCCATGCTCTAGAAATTTTCTGCTCAGTTTTGCTGATCCAGGTCAGTCACATTGTAGTGACTCCAAATGGGTTATGACAATGAGAGATTAGACTACCTGGCAACATAAGTTTATAAAAGTTGGTATCCACCAATAATAGGTTTCTGACAAGGTGAATATTACTATATTTCCTTTAAAGATAAAGTGCATTTGAATGTTAAATTTTGTACATTACTTTCTATTTCCCTCACAATTCAGATTCTGGTTATGCTTCTTCTAAATCTGGAGCGCAAGCGTGGCATGAGAACATCAAGTATCCTAACATTGTTTTGGCTGCTATTCTTGTTTTGTGGAATCATCCGCTTGCGATCAGTCATTAAAGAAGCCATGAGAACAGTAAGCAAAAATGGAATATTTCTCTCAAACCCTTACAGTTTGTCATATAAAACCCTAGTTGACTTTGTTACTGAATATTCAGGATATAACACAATGGATAAACAACTATGTTGAATTTGATTCAGTTAGTGTATATAGATAAATTAGAAACAGATAACTATTGAAGTAAATAAACTAGGAGTCTATGGCTGAGAAGTTATGTTCTCTGTTGCCAGCTCAGAAGGTAAAGGGGTTTGATCTCAGCACAGTGGTGGGAATTTCTTCAAGAACCATTTTTATCTAATGATATCAAACAATCCTCTCATCTCAGATTAGGGCCGAAGAACAGGATGTCCAGTGTGCAAGTTGCTCATGTTAAAATTGCCACGGTAATTGGGAATAAGAAAAAGTAGGCTTTAAAGCCACTGCGCTAGCAAAATTGTTAGGAAAGAAAACCTGTCCATGGCTAGATACAGTCTGTTACCTTGGATGGAACCTGTCTGGAAGAAACAAACCTGACACAATTCTGAAGATAGGACACACTGACCATGAGGTGCATAACTGCATGTTGTTCACTACCCTTGAAAGAGAAATTAAGAAGAGGAAGAAAGGAATATGCTTATGATTGGATACTTGTCTTTTGAATCTAAAAAGGAATAATTAATTCTTAAAATTTACATTTAAGTAATTTATAATTTATAAGTTAATATTAATTTTTAGACTGCTTTCTTCTTTCGAAATGTCTTTGTAATAGTTACTCCTGGAATAAACTTATTCAAAGACCATATTATCCTGCTATACAGTTTCTTCTGAATTATCACAATAATATTTTTATGATTCTTCAGGGGAACATTTCACCATCATTATTTGTTCACTATCCCTGTTTGCTGTTTGCAACCATCCTGTCAGTCTTTGTTGATCAGAAGCCAGAATTTGGATATCAGGATGAGGGAGAGGTAAGTACATTATGATCATCATCGAGTGTCATCAGCACATTGAAAGTAGACTGTGATAAGTCTCCACCATCCACTGTCCTTGTGTTCTAATACAACCTTCTTCCAGTCCATCTCTTGATACAGTTAAACATTAAAAGGGTCCAAACAAATAAAAATCCTATGGTGTAAAGTCTGGACTGCATGCTGAATGTTTCAAGCCATCATATTTCAGAGCATG
The DNA here is from genome assembly GCA_014155875.1 of Cepaea nemoralis. Lineage (NCBI taxonomy): Eukaryota > Metazoa > Mollusca > Gastropoda > Stylommatophora > Helicidae > Cepaea > Cepaea nemoralis. The sequence goes on from JACEFZ010028465.1 coordinate 618,693, forward strand.
CAGTGTATCCACTGTATGTGCTACTGCCATGAGTCGGGTGGACATAATAGCAGGTTATCAGTAACATAGATAAATTAGACAGTAAGAGGGATGAGATTAATTATGGGGAGCCAGAGGAGAAGGATACACCGGTAGACGGCTGAAGATAGTAACCAATGAAAGACCAAGGCGAAGGCCACGTGATCAGAAGGGTCAAGGGGGACCTGCAAACAAAGAGAGGGAGTCGGAGGTCGGATGCCATCACAGACAGATCAAAAACCAGAGAATTGAGTCTGTCGGGAGACGGAGAATAGAGCCGACAGTGCAGCCATAGAGCGTCTGGAGAGATTAATGGCAATAAAGCAAGTCATTCTACATCTTTAAAGCGGGCGATGATGGCTGATAAATTCACCACCGCGACCAGGCGGCGCACATGATAATTCGACCACCAGGTCCAGCTGTGTAGTGTGCGGGCAGTTGACCGCCTGTAATAGCCTGAGGTCACGTTAAGCGGGGCAGGCGTAAGTAGTTGTTATAATAACTAGTTTTCCGGGGCTAACGTGCAATGTGTTTAATGGCCAGAGTGCCGATGTCGCCAAACTGGGCAGTTCTTGTTGAGAAAATAAAGTGTTATATGATGCCAGTCTACTACTCAGAAACAGACGTTACTTCACTGTGTTTTAACGCACGTTTTGTGATAATTGTCAACGCCGCTTACACGCAACCCTAAAGGTGTGTTGGCAGCTACCATATGCGGATGGGTGTTGTGCAGCAATCATATTCCTTTTGCGAGAAAGTCCCTGTGTTTCATTTATATCTCAGGCTTCAATTTGTTTATTAGAATGTCACTGTGTCAAGCAGTAATCATAGTTTCATCCCTTTCCAGGAAATGCACCAATATAGGGCCATTGATATCACAAAAGATGGTCATCTTGGCTTTCTGAGCAGATTTCTGCATCTTGAATTTTTTGACATTTTGTCTTCCAATATGAGAGCTTTCTACTCATTCATACACTCTCCTCTGACTAAAACAACTATCTCCTTACTGAACTATCATTCTTCTGTATATTTCACGTGGTTTCACACCCTCTGACAAAAAAAAATGAATAACACCTCATTGTTCTTGCGTGGCGCAAGTCGATAATGGGGCAGCCATTTTGTAATTGCTTTTGTGCATACACAAACTGTTCGATCCTCATGAACCCTACATAGAGTATTGGTTAAGAACCTATTTGTGTCCTGAAATAAGATTTTCCATTATCCATACTCTTTCATGCACTTATATATGTTTGTATGGACCTGTAGTATTAAAAATGCCTGGAAAAGAAAGAGTTAAACATATAGGCCTAAGTCCATTTTCTCAAGGCATCTTAATGGTTCGTAAACAGACATTATTACTGTAAATTTTTACACACAAGCATACATGAGTGATGTTGATGTTTTGAGTGATGTTGATGATTTGAGTGATGTTTATGATTTGAGTGATGTTTATGATTTCAGTCATGTGTGTATTTTGAGTAATGTTTATGATTTCAATGATGTTCACACTGTCATCAATGTTCATGATTTTCTGATATTCATGATTTGAATGATGTTCATGATTTGAGTGATGTTCATGTTTTGAATGATGTCCATGATTTAAGTGATGTTAATGGTTTTACATAAACTGTTTCAGAATCCTTGTCCAGAAAAAGATGCTTCATTCTTGTCCAGTATTACCTTCTGGTGGTTTACCAGGTAAGTTTTATATTTATACAGAGAAGCTATACAACAAATTGCAGTTTATGGCCAGGTATTTTGGGTGCTGCAGTAGCACACTCACTAACAAGCTTGCCTGTTTGCCTGGTAGTCATGTGTTCAAATCCCCATTGAGGCAGATTTTAATAATGTATTTTGGGTTCCTGGTCGACCTAGCCTAAAAGTGGTACCAGAAAATATTCTGGAAAGTAAAGGTAGCTGGTGTGACATTGGCCTTATAACTCATCAAGTGGCCAGTGATCTATACAAATATAGGGCCAGCAATATATACTCAATAAACCTCAAGGCATGTGAAGAGTTCTTTACTTTAACTTTTATTTTTCGCTTTATCTCATCTACCACATACTACAGAAATAAAATAACGTGAGGGTAACAAATGAGTCCTTTTGGCAGTTATATAAAACACACAAAGACACTAACACTCAAATGTAACCTCCTGTATTATCATGATGGCCACAAAATGACTACCATGTCTTTCTTCCACCGCTGGTGTCTACCACAGTATAAACATAAAACATTGGACAGTTTGTAGCAGCTCTGGTAAGACAGGCTGTTATATTTTAACATTAGTATCTATTTATGCTTTGTATTTAACCAAAATTGGGGAACTTGTTGACAGCTGGCAAGATCGACGGGAAGAGAACAAGGGGGGTATGGTTGAGACAAGAACACTGATCTGATCCATGACTTTGGTGATTGAGTGAGATGACCGCCCATGCTTATCAGTATGGCACATGATGATGATGATTTAATGAAAAGGATTAACATTTTGTTTTCTTCACATTATTTTATTCTGTTTGTATAATCGGTCTCTGTGGCTAAAGGCTTGCGAACGTTGTTTGTGAGCCCGTATACCCGGGTTCAAAACACAATGATGCTGGTTTTTTCGAAAAAGGTATAGGAGCCAGTCATTTAGAAAGCAATGGCAAACTACTGAACGTAAAATTTGCCCAGGAATCATGAACAGTGAAAATGCTGGGGTTGACTGCTATGTCCTGTGAAGGACATGCAACTTAATTTATTTATGTATACATCTAATGAGATACAGTGAAATATGTCAGTCAGTGAAATGTGCAATTTGTTGTTGTGGTTCTTTGTTTTTAATGTTTTTGTGGTAAAACAGAACTTCATTTAATTGTTTAGAAAAACTTATAATTTGTAAATTCTATATTGTAATTTCATGCAGAAGTTATGTCTGTATGATGTATGGAAGATAGAGTCAACAGGATTCACATATAGAGCACATTTCATTGGTGTGACCAAGAAGACAAAGAATTAGAAAGAGAAGAAAAAGAGTAAAGCATAAGCAGTGTAGGTTTTCATCTCAAGGGTATTGAACAATAGAGGCTGGGAAAGTTAACCCGGTCAACAAACGCCTGCAGAAGTCGGATGTGTCGGCCTAAAGGCGCAGTATCACAGCTCCTCTGTAAACAGGCACAATGCAATCACATCCAAAACAAAAAAAAAGACTCAAGATGAATGCAGTAGAAGAAGAAGAAGAAGGAGGAGGAGGAAGGAGGAGAAGAAGAAGATGAATAAAAAATACCGTTACTAGCAAAAGCAGTAAGCATGGGTAACTTGGGGAATTGTAGATGGAATGGGGGGAAAAGATGACATTTTTAACTTATTCAAGAAGATATACATTTATTATTTTAAAAAAAACAAAAAAACAATTATTATGGCATTTGGTATATTGTTGGTAATTACCAGGAGGGATTTTCTGGCCTGAGGATTTCCAAGCAGTCACCAGACAGTGTATAGGCCAGGAGTTTTGTTTCAAGTTCCGATAGATAAAATCCATGTTTATACTGGAGATTAGAACCTGTGTCCTGTGATGTGTGAGATGTGTGTATCCTAATCTATCAGCCCCAACTCCTCTTAAATGTATTGCAATCTGTTATAATTAGTGTTTTTGTGTAAATCATGGTACGGTTAAATATGAAAGTTACCAAGCCTTATACACAGACAATATAGAGACAATATACAGACAGTATACAGACACTATACAGACAGCTGGGGGTCTCTGTGGTGAAGTTGTCAAGTCATCTGCCTCACAAACTGAAGGTTGTGGGTCCAAATAAACAAACAAACAACTTCATCAATATATCAGAGGACAGATAGGATTGGATAGTCGTGGTTGCCAGCGTCTGAGCCAGGTCAGGCACTTACAGAAGAATTGTCATCAATGATAAAAAAAAGTCGCTTAAAAGTCGACAGATTCGACTTCATTGCACTGGGTTTTATCCCATATGGCTCGGTCTCTTTCCGCAGCACAGAAAGCACGAACTCCGTAGCTTTTAGCGACGACCCACAGGAGTCTCCGAAACATTTAACTCGTAAACCGAAGGGTGCGGCCTGGAATCGAACACACAACCTTCGGAGCACGAGTCAAATGGCTTGACCATCTTCGCCACAGCGTGGTCATCAACATTATCACTCTATAGACAAGTCCATACATACTCTGATCTCTTGATCATCACCGCCAGCATGCTGATTGCACCAGTTCTGTGTTGATGAATCACGTGCCCTGTGTTTTTGCCAAATTGTCCGTATCTGGTAGCACCCCGCCTCACTCCTGTTTCTCACACTCTGAACAAGGAAGCAGAATCCCAAGTGCTCTTAAGGTAATCTGCTCATCCTGCATCTCTTATGGTATTCATGATGTCTGGCTGATCTGTTGCCCTTCCCTTCTTGATCACCACCATGTCTGCCTACAGGTCGACTCCTTCGCTACCTTTCACGACTGAGAGTCTAGTTATCATCACCATCAAGTGCCGTGCTGGCTGGTGTAGGCATTCATGACTTTCCACAGATTTTGGTTTTCTGGATCAACTCTGCTGATGATATTCCTCCATGCCACTGTCTCAATACATCCAGCATCATTTCTCTTTGTCTGCCTCATCCTCTCTTCCCCTTGATCTTTCCACTTGGCACAATGTTCTCCATTGCCTCTCCTCTCATCACATGAACACAGAATGCTGTTTGCCTCTCTGAGAGCCTAGTACTTAGATGAAAGTTAGCTGTACTCATTGTGATATCCTGAGTGTGTTGAGCCACCTGTGCCATTTGAGACAAGTCCGGACCATCTTGAGCATGCTCATTAAGTCACTCAGTATTTGTGCACATTGAATACTATCATTGTTTCCATGAAAATTTTCATGATTATTTCATGATTGTATCAGTGGAAGTCAGCATGGCCAAATGGATAAGAGCACTTGTTCTCACAAACCCGGTGTGCTGATGCCAAGGTAGTGGGTTTAACTCCTACACCGGTCAGTTGGACTAAAATGTTGACTTCTCGTCCTTGACTTTGGGACGTAAATTACACGTACCTCTGAAGTTTGATGGATTCGCCTAATGGCGAGGGACATTTGTAATAGGGAAAGCTAATCCACCCGCAAAAATCAGTTCAGTGCACTAAAAGTACTTGCACATGTTTAGACTAAGCTTCAGTTCAAAGCGAACAAATGCCAAAAACAATTATTGTATCATTTTTATTAGATGTAAGCTCAGTATTGAATTAAAAAATATATTTGTTTAAAATCTGATTTCTCATTAACGCTAATAAACCACTTATTTAATTTCAGTTTAGTGGTCAAAGGATACAAGAGATCCCTGACACAAGCTGACCTCTGGTCCTTGAATAAGGAAGACACTGCAGAATATGTGGCTCAAAAGTTTTACAAAAAATGGAATCTTAATAAAGAAGTGTAAGCAACCACATTTCTCATTAGACATTACTTTCTTTTTAAATGCAACTTATGGTATCTAATTAGAAAATTGTTAGATTTAATTCAAATGAGGATAATGGCAGAAATATAGTTTCTGTGGAAAATGAACTCAACACTATAGATCAATAGGAAGACAAATGAAGCATTAAGTTTAGAAACACATGAAAACTGCATGTTTATTCAGAGAAGAAATAAAAGGAAATAACACTTCATACCTTTACGTCAGATCTGAAATACGATTACCTATATATAATTTAAAGAGATCAAAGTTAGTTGCAATCACCATTGATCTTCACTGTTCTTATCTCTTGGCACTGTTTGAGAGGAAGACTGTATCACCTGCATATCAGAGTTTGAAAATTGGTTTTTCACCAATTATGAATGAATGAAAATTGCCACAGGTTTCTTCATTTTATAATTCTCATTCTATTTAATGCGATTCACAATCCCATATTTTAAATCAGCTGAGGGCAATTTGGAAGCTGACCACCTTCTGTTTATTTTTAATGATGGTATGAGCACCAGTCATTCAGAAAGCAATGGCAAACTACTGCCTAATAAATCACAAACAGCCAAAAAATGCTGGGGTTGATTGTGAAGGCCTGTAAAATAACATGCAACTGACTTAATTTCTCATTATATGTTTTGTGTAAATGTTGAACAGTTATGCAGAGACAATACAGTCCTGTCTTACTCCCCTTTGCACCTCAGAACTAGTGTGATTTTTCACCATTATCTCTGACAGCAACTTGTTGTTCGTGACATGATATCTCAATTAAGTGGATCAAATGTGCTGAATATCACATGTCTCTCATGATGTTCCACAATATTTAATGTTGAACACAGCTTAAGGCCTAATTTTAGTCTATGAAACAGCATGAAGATCTACATTGTACTATCTGGATTTCTCAAAGATGGTTCTCATATTGAAAATATGTGATCTGTGGTACCTCTGCCCTATTTGTGATCCACCTGCACTTATAGTAATTAATATTCTAATTTCTGTATACTAAATCATAAGCTTAAAATAATGTCTCTCTCATTTCTAGCACTGGCAGTAACATACATTGTTACATGCTTACAATAAAGAGTCTTTAATTTCCAAAACTATTGTAACATTATATATTATTATATTCTTAAAAGATTATTTTCATTTCTACAGCATTAGAAACATTATAAATAATTATAAGCTTAGCATAAAGTGTCTTTCGTTTCTTACAGAGTTTCTTTCATTGCTTCACCTTTGGTAATATTATACATCATTATATGCTTAAAATAGATAGTCTTTCATTTCTAAACCTGTAGTAACATTATGCATTATTATATGCTCAAACCAGAGTGTCCTTCATTTCTACACCTGTAGTAACATTATACAGGGTGTATTTTTAATGACTGTGCAGTGTTTGAAAATATTGCCTGTCCAAGTTTTGATTTGCCTATTATGTTGCATGAACTTTGCAAAAGGTGAATACAAAACTTGGACCGGCAATATTTTCAAACACTGCACAGTCATTAAAAATACACCTTATACATTATTATATGATTAAAATAGAGTCTCTTTCATTTCTACACCTGTAGTAACAAATGTGTCTATCTTTTCTAGTCTTGTTAATGCTGTTGCCAATGGCGGTATCCATGAGACAAGTTTCATTTTCAAGGAAGGAAGTGCTATCCTGGCAACTTACAATCCTGGCGTTGAAGAAGCCAAATCTCCAAAGCGTAAATTATTTTCAGCTTTAGTCCGGACATACTTCTGGTTCTTTCTTCAGGCAGGGCTCTTTAAATTGTGTCAAGACATACTGACATTTGTTAGTCCTCAGTTGCTGAAGTGAGTATCAAATAAAAGTGATAATAAATAGCATATTCAAATATTTGTTCTTTGTTTTTCCACCCTTTGCAATGTGATCACAGTATGCATTATACCATAATTCTATCTTATGCTATCTTTATTTTATTCTTTTAAAATTTCAACTTTATGAAATTTTCATTGCATTTGTATGTCTTCTAATTCAGTTGTAAAGTTCAGTATACATTTAAATTTTGCTTTTCATTCTCTTGTTGATTTATTTAATTTTAATTTCAATGTATTGTATTAACATACCATTTTCTGTATACCTTTTCTAGTTATTTTACATTATACATATTTGAATCTGTTGCTTACGGAAATACATTTTACTACCCCAATTGTATTATTTCTTTCAATTTAGTTTACCTTATTTGATCTAATTATATTATTATTCTTTGAAATTGTCACATTTCTACCTTATTCATTCTGAAAACAACATCAGTTGTTTTGTGTCCAATAACAGCAAATATATATTTGAGTTTTTTGGCCAACATTCAATTTCAGCAGTTTTCTTAGATTAGATTTACCTCCCCTTTTGACCATACTCTCTCAGCTAAAATGCAGTTCTGCAGCCTGTTTCCAGGACCACCACTTGGAGGTGAAGTCTGATTATAGCTCTCAGAAAGTCATATCAGTTGTCCAATTAAAGGAAATAATAATAATAACAAAGACACAAGTGCATTACTGTCAAGGACATTTACTCATTTTCACTGAATTTAGCTCGATTATAAATATCTAGGGTGCATTCAGTCCACAACACAAAGAGCTTGAACACTTGATGACAAGGCTTAGTTTCGCTGGGGACTAACAAAGTCTTCAGCCTTGTTGATTGGCCACAGTCCACTGGTCTTATGTTGATTAATTCTACCTGTCTTACTTGAGATAAGGCAACTCTAGATATATCTGTCTGTATGTCAAATCCAGTAATCAGTGGCTGGGGTTCAGCTTCTAGTATGCTCTACGAGGTGGATTTATAATCACTCTTCACTTCAGCACTTTTGGTTTTTTACAAAATGGTATGGGTGCCGGTCATTCAGAAAGCAATGGCAAACTACTGAACGTAAACTTGCCAAGAGATCACAACAGCAACAATTGCTGGTGTTGACTGCAACGTCCTGTAAAGGATATGCAGCTAACTTCACTTCAGCAAGTTTTCACTTTCTATCATCAGTTTGGTGTTAACAGTTAACGTATAGCTATCTAAAAATGTTTCTGTCAAGTTATTAAGTCATCTCATAATATGCTGTCATCCTACCATAATTCCAACTTTGTAACTGTCCGAAAACTTACTCCTGGTGAATTAATGTGGTTATTTCCCCTTGCCTGCCCTGGGATTGTCTAGACTTTTAGTTATACATTTGTTCCTGCATGAAACATTGTAAAATACCAATAGGTCTTTACAAATATGGACCTACCACCATATGCCCTTTGTGCATTAAAGCATGTACAAGGATCTTTTACTTTTTATATTATTTAAAATGTCCATGTTTCTATGTTTCCTAGGCTTCTAATTCAGTTTACAAGCTCTACTGAACACACCTGGCGTGGATACTTCTACACAATCCTGCTGTTGATGGTTGCCTTGGTACAGTCTATTTTGCTTCACCAATACTTCCACTGTACATTCTTGCTGGGAATGAGAATTAGGTCTACAATCATTGCTGTGGTCTACAGGAAGGTAATTTCCTTTGTTTCATTTCTTTTTGTTATTTTTAAAATGTAGGTTACAGTTTAAATTCTTAAAGGACGTGAAAGTTTCCCCTGACTGGCACAGGGTTTTCTCTTTTTGCAGGTTTTCATATAGGGCATTATCCTCTGTATGGCCTAACAGCAGCACGTTTTCACCTGTGCTTGAAAACTTTGTGCCTGTTCCTGTCCATCCTGTTTTAATTAATCCCAAAATTACAATGTCGTAGTATTTAATCTCCTCCACCATTTGTACTGTCTTACCTTGATTCATACATAGTTCTAACCCGCCAAGTGCCAATTCTGGAAATTTTCCTAGGTGAAAGGAAAACTATCTGTTACCCAGACTCCTTGCAGCTTTCTTCGCATCGCACCATGTCTCTTCTAGAAACGCCTCCGTTCCTATTGGTTGGCTCTGTTTATTTTATTTTTTGGTTATTGGATTTATTCATTATTAGTTGGATTGTGTGGCTAAAGTTTTTCTACAGGTTGAGGAAGCCAGCCCCAGGCCCACCCTCCTTTGTCACCTCTTGTGACCGGTATGCTATTTTACATTGTGATACCATTCTTTGCTTTCCTTAAGTATCCCGGTAACATATAAGCTGTACCCTCCTAAGTCACTTCTTACGACATGCATAGTAGGTTGCAGTGTTAATATTCTTTTCTTCCCTTTAGGGTCTTAGAGGAGTGGCTGGCTGAGTGGCCAGAATGCCGGATTCTCCTTTTGGAGACCTGGGTTAGAATTCTTGGTAAGAATTCTCTGTCGGTCGCAAAAAGTACACTCTAACCTGCACAGTTCTCGGCGATTGCACTAGCCAGGCTGCCTTAGTTCCTCAGGCTCAAGCCCCCCTGCCATACACCGTAAGGTACTATATAGGAGACAAATTACATTTTGACAGTTGACAGGGTCCTGTTAACACACTTGGTATCATTATCTTCGTTTGAAATTGAATATGATAAATATTCATTGCAGACTCTAAGGTTATCAAGCGCAGCAAAGAGATCGTCTACCGTGGGAGAGATTGTCAATCTAATGTCTGTTGATGCTCAGCGTTTCATGGATCTGACCACCTATATTCACACAATTTGGTCAGGCCCGCTACAAATTTGTCTGGCTCTGTACTTTCTGTGGCAGACCTTGGGTCCTTCAGCTCTGGCTGGGATAGCAGTGATGGTTCTTCTCATCCCCATCAACGCCATCATTGCCCACAAGTCAAGGAAGTACCAGGTAACATTTGTATCATTTGACATGTAGGACACTAGAATTGCCAAGATGACAACACATGTTGACATTCATTTGACATGTAGGACACTAGAATTGCCAAGATGACAACACATGTTGACATTCATTTGACATGTAAGACACTAGAATTGCCAAGATGACAACACATGTTGACATTCATTTGACATGTAGGACACTAGAATTGCCTAGATGACAACACATGTTGACATTCATTTGACATGTAGGACACTAGAATTGCCTAGATGACAACACATGTTGACATTCATTTGACATGTAGGACACTAGAATTGCCTAGATGACAACACATGTTGACATTCATTTGACATGTAGGACACTAGAATTGCCAAGATGACAACACATGTTGACATTCATTTGAGACATTCAGTCATACATTTTACAGCATTTTGATAAGACACTCAGTCATCACTATTACAACATTTTGATAAGTCACTCAATAATCAGTTTTACAACATTTTGATAGGCCACTCAATCATCAGTTTTACATTTTGAAAGGACACACAATCATCAGTTTTACAACATGTTGATAGGACACTCAATCTGTTTTACAACATTTTGATTGGACACTCAGTCATCAGTTTTACAACATTTTGATAGGAAACTCGGTCATAAGTTTTACAACATTTTGATAGGACACTCAATCATCAGTTTTGCAACATTTTGATAGGACACTCAATCATCGGTTTTACAACATTTTGATAGGACACTCAAGCATCAGTTTTACAACATTTTCATAAGACACGCAATTATCAGTTTTAGTCTAAATATTAACATTTAGAGATGACATCCAAACATCAATTTTACAATACATGTTAGCATTAAAACAATACATTCACATAATTTTACCCTAAATGGTAACATTCAGCTCATGCGGCATGTAAGATTTTTTCTTACTACCTAGTCTTAATTTGTTTCTCAGTACATTTTGCAGTGTGTTGCAGTAAGCATAACTAGTTTATTTAATACATTGGATTTTATGCATTTAATTATTTTAATTTCAGTGTATTTTATGTGCTTGCTTTTATATACTTTTTGTGTGAGTGAAAGCTTAGATATTTTGCACACCCAAAGGGGGCATGCCCCACAGGTTAAGAATCACTGGGTTAGTGCACTTGCTTACCAAGGCAGTGGTCAAGGTGCATCCCACTCCTCCACCACCCACCCACCAAGTGACAGGAGTATTTGTTTCTGACCAATACAGCTCTCATAAAATGATTTTTCAGAATGTTTTGGAAGGGAAAATTGGCAAGGAAGGGAAATGACCACCACATCTCTCTATGTTGTGGCCTAAAATATGTGAAGGACTGACATATTCTGTTCATTGTGCCATGATGTTGTTTGACATATCATAACATGAGGTCAGCATGGCCGAATGGATAAGAGTGCGTGATCTTAAGCTTCTGGTGTGCTGATGCCGAGGTTGGGAGTTCAACCCCTACACCGGTCAGTTTGACTTCTCGTCCTTGACTTGGGGAGTACCCCAGAAGTACCACAGAAGTCAGAGTGGGTTCATCTGATGGCGAGGGACACTGGTAATAGGGAAAGATAAGTGCCAGGGTCTGTGTCTGGGTCTATCTGAATGAGCTACTATCAATACTTGTGTAGCAACACTTCTCGTGTCCAACAGGGGATGATTCCTTCTTCTCTTCTTCTCCAGTCAGAACCCTGGTCATCTCGCAGCATATATGAGTATATCATGGTTACTCGATCATACGTCATAAACCTCACCCACTCGAACTGCAGTTAACTCGAACAAGAGTCAACACAAAGACTGTTATAAGTTTCCTACGTATAATATACACAATCACATAATCGAAGATATCATCACTTATTCGACAGTCACATCACATTATACTACATCACAGATTAAATGCGTGGCTCAATATAGAGCCATAACGCTGTCTACTTTTCACCATGTCCACACAGGACGATGGATCAACGCCGACTGCCTTGGCCCGAGCTCACTTCCTGTCACCTGGGAAGTGAGCTCCAACGTTTTTCACGTTGTGTGGAAAGCCCCTGCTTTCCACGTTCCCGTGTTCAATTCTGAACACAGTCGCAACCTGTACTCTGTGACCCAGGCTATAACTGAACCATGCCATGACGTCGTCAGGCTCATGGCATTCCCCCCTTCCACGGGTAAAAATTGAGAATCAATTTTTGAAATATCAAATTTTTAGTTATGTAAGCAATATTAATGTAGTTCTAATTCTAATTTAACTATCTGTCGTCTTTCCATAAACCTTGTTAAGTTCTTGTCACTCTGAAATATACAACTAGTTAATTATTCTCATCAACATATAAAGTACATCCAAATGCATACCTCTATTTTGTCCTACAACCTTTTATCAAATTACTATATAACAATATCAATGTAACTGTTCTTTGTAACATTGAATCAGAATTTCTACATCTAAATTCTAATCTGTCTATATATGAACCCTCAGTTTGTAATATGACTCCGAGAATTAATATTTCCATTCTATTAATGCTGTGATGGTATCATAATCAATTCCGCGTTTTGTTGGTAGGTAGCGTCTATAGTGGTCATACAAGACTGACCATCACTCAGCTTCATCTGCTCATCCTCACCACTCATTTGCTAAGCCACTCGTCCCAGGTCTAGAAGATCAGCTGTTATCGCGTTACATACAAGGCCACCTGTACAACGCAAGCCAGCGTTCCCATGGTAGACAGACTGATACCCGACTGCAAGGATTACCCAAGGAAGATACTAAGTTCCAAGTACCGCCAGCACATCTTTGCTGTTGTCGCGTTACCATACTTGACCACCCGCATCCCCAGTCAGTCAACCACTGCAGCCACAGCCTTCCACCACCGCCCATGCCTGTACCAAGTTCCAAGTACCGCCAGCCTAAACATCCTCTTTGACTCTGTCGTTGTAGACCCAGCGTCTAGCAATGAACATAGTTGCAGCTAATAAGCCTGAGAGCATCTTATGTTACTGGCCGTTTCGTTCCATTTGACCAACTCATTACGCTTCAACTGCCACAGCTTCTATTGTGTCTTCATCCTCTATATCGTACTCTCATCGATTTCATTAATGATTCCAATACTAAGTATCCTATACATCTAAACAATTTGTTCTTAAATTAATTAACATAAATCAACAAATATCAATAAATGCAACATAATAATAAATATGAACACCAATATATGTCTCAATCAATCAATTAATAACAAAATTAAATAATATCTATACTCAACCAATAACTTATATTCTCATTACTAGAATTATATAGCATTTACATAAATAGTTCACAATATTTCATTAATACGTATAAATAATAAATATGTAATAGTAATAATAATTTTCTACCACCAAACATCAATCATATAATTATATAACATATAATATAATGCTATATTTGCAATAATAACGATCACTGCTTATAATTTATGTTCTCTATTCCATAAAATAATTACTAATCAATCTCTATATAATTACATAATCATACTCATATTGCAATATAGCTTCCTTTCCAATAACATCTCTTCAATTTCAATTCTAACTCAACCTGTATGGCTATGTGGCACCATGACCACGTGTTAGTAATACATGCAATCAATCATCAAGTTATTTACATAGGTTAGTTCTGTACAGTCAGTTAATTCATAGTGCCTCCATACATGAGTGAGTCTCCATCTGCCACTAAACCACACATATTAACAACCTGCAATGCGAGACCGCCATCACACAGCGAGCACACACTCAGCTCACCCGGTGTTAGCAACCCCACATTAAATGATGCCAATACCCATATGGTTTTACCTACCCACTACTGTTGTCAATCACAAAATCTTTCAAAATTAAAATATAAACCTAACAAATATCGAAATGATCTGTGCCGCCGGTCCCCGTCACGGATTATCATTTAACACATTCATTCCATTCACATCAACCACCATAACCCGTATCAGAGATCAGCCGCCCACATGACGTAACTTATCATACTATCAATATTGACAAAGTCATCTCCGGTTTCCATCCCAACTGATGTTTTCTCCCAGCGATCTCTGCCAATGCCGTGCTAGAGTCGACAAGTCTGATGTTACCAAAGAGAACACTGCACTGCCAAACACCGCTCGGATATCCACCCATTTGACATGAATTCCCATTCACTAAAGATAGTATTAACCAAAATCCACTAATGAAAATTAAACCAACTACCACACTCAACCATAGCATGCAAGACATGATGATGTTAACCTAAATAATTTTCCATGCCACAAACTCAACTTCAAAGAAATTTATACAGTGGAAAATATGAACTAAATGCTTAGAAATTATGTTCCACCATAGCCCAAAACAATGTCGCGTATCATAACCCAGAGACGCGACACCGGTCAGGTGTTGATGTAACACAACCTCACAAGCTGTTATCATTTGTTAGCTATTTTTATTTCTAGACCACTCTTTTCCGCAACAACACTCTGTTGTGTATCATTAACCCATACACACAACAACAGTTAGTTGAACCTACAATCAATATGCCCAACACCCCGCATAGCAAGTCCCCCGCCACATAACAATTACCCATGCCATATGCCGGAAGGCTGCTCTACACGATGCGAAACACATTCTTGAGAAATGCTCTTGTCGGCACAGAAAGATTACCCACGAACCATGCCGGCAATGCACGTCTCCAGTTGTAAACAAACTCACTCATGCGAAATTCACTTCGCCAGGTGTTTATTCCCTATCTGTTAATTTTCCACTGGACAAACAATTGCCAATTCTATTTTAAATAACAATAAAATACCTGCAGAAGAATAATAATATCATCCTCAAACCTGCATGCAAAAAATGATGATGATCTAAATTAACCAAACTTCTGCATGCAATAATTCATTAAGAACCAAACAAAATAATTACTAAAATTATAACAAAATTCAGAAATCATGCATAAAAGTAACCTATAACCAAAATTAATTATAACAACATAACCATGAAATATTCTACAGTATCGTTCACTAATTATTACTATCATCTTATTATCGTATAATGTTCGTTAATATATTGGTTTCCACACATAAGTACTAGTACTCCTTAACTATTATTACACTAACTGTGAACTAGTAAGTTGTTCAATAATTATAATTATAGTTATTTCCTAACGTAGGCTGCCCTCCAATTATTACATAATGCTACTACCAAGTAATTTTATATGCATTCGTTAGGTTACTGTCACATAAAACAAATTCACAATTACATATCTAACACAAACTAAACAATAACAACATAGTCACAAATATAACTGCACATGCCTAATAATATAGACTAATGTTAAATACTAATTGCACAACGCTAATGGTTTCTATATTGCCTGTTCTTAGCTTAAACTGTCCTGCTGTTTGTTTACCATTTTCCTAACTTACACTGTCTAATCACACAGTTAAAATATTTAACCTAATTTCAGTTGATCCAATAGCCTACTTAATGTTTTTACGGCAGCTATGAACTACACACACACCAGGCCCCACGAATATAACACGGTGTTCTGTCAAATACCGGCACTTTACAAGTTCACTCAGTTCCGGTGTTTATTAGAAAATGTTCCCGTTTTACAATAGTTTATTTCAGCCTGGCTGATCACATCCTGACGTCTCAAATTGTTAACTTGTGTGTCGTTTCTTGAATTTACACGCTGTAGCCAGCTATGACTGTCGCTTCTCTGTTGACCATCTGTTCATCAACACAGTAGACCTGTCGACCGTCTGACCTCGCTTGTTGACACAGCAAGCCTGTCACAACACTGTAGGCCTGATTCATATTTTCTCTTGCTGTGACCTGGTTTTAACAGTTCGTACGGGGAATTCCCGTCACATATGTCTATTGCCTCATTAGCATAATCAATACTTGCTGTTGATTTGTCTTTATTCACACTTATAATAATTTCACAGTTCAACTTGTGCACACTCATTGTTACTAGTGACACATTTATAGGAAATAAATTTCTCTTGGTCTTTAAAGTCTTGCACCAATATTAAGTCAATCTCTTCAATCACATAGTACTAACTGTTTATATATTTCACATAGTCACATTTTCAATACTTGATAAGACATTTAATTATTACACTTGTTGACTACATCTTTTTGCCGAATCTGTTCAATTGTTCACATGCCTTTTGTAATGCGTACAGTTCAACGCCTGTTTTGTCATTTCAAATTCATTATGATAGCAGGAGTTGGTGATTATGTTTCTCGTTTCATCATGTGTGATATCCACTTTTCCGTTAGCCAATTCTCTACTTGTAGAATGATACTTTGTGGCTTAAACTTTACGTTGGCACGTGTTACGTATGTAAATCATCATCTGTGGCCTCAGGTTTCATATGGACGATAAACCCCCAAGTGCCAGGGTCTGTGTCTGGGTCTATCTGAATGAGCTACTATCAATACTTGTGTAGCAACACTTCTCGTGTCCAACAGGGGATGATTCCTTCTTCTCTTCTTCTCCAGTCAGAACCCTGGTCATCTCGCAGCACATGAGTATATCATGGTTACTCGATCATACGTCATAAACCTCACCCACTCGAACTGCAGTTAACTCGAACAAGAGTGAACACAAAGACTGTTATAAGTTTCCTACGTATAATATACACAATCACATAATCGAAGATATCATCACTTATTCGACAGTCACATCACATTACACTACATCACAGATTAAATGCGTGGCTCAATATAGAGCCATAACGCTGTCTACTTTTCACCATGTCCACACAGGACGATGGATCAACGCCGACTGCCTTGGCCCGAGCTCACTTCCTGTCACCTGGGAAGTGAGCTCCAACGTTTTTCACGTTGTGTGGAAAGCCCCTGCTTTCCACGTTCCCGTGTTCAATTCTGAACACAGTCGCAACCTGTACTCTGTGACCCAGGCTATAACTGAACCATGCCATGACGTCGTCAGGCTCATGGCAATAATCCACATGCAAAAATCGGTCCAGTGCATTAGAAGTAGTAGAATATGTGTGGACTACACTTGAGTTAAAAGTAAGGGGACGCAAAAATAAAAGACAACAAATCTACACCTTTATTAGATTTTTCATAAATTTGGACATTAAAATAAGATGTGCAGTTACTATATTGATCAATATTGACCTTCAAGAATACACTGTTTTAAAATTTATAATAAATGTTCTCAGTCTGCATCAGAAATGACATGTTTGTTTTCCACAAGATTGAGAAATAAATGATGAGCATTGTCTTAGTAAAGTAAAGTAAAGTAAAGTAAAGTAAAGCAAAGTAAATAAAGATCCCTTTTACACACCCTCTTTGTATTGTAAGTGGATAATTCTAAATACCTAGGGGCACTTATAACATCATATGGAAGATCTACAACAGAGATTAAGAGCAGAATTCATTCATTCATTCAGTAGCATGTCCTTTGCAGAACCTCGCTCCCATAACAACCTTCCGGAAAACTTCTCGATCACAAGCAAGATGTCCCGCGTCTGATACACCCATCTGGAGATCATCCGCCACATCCTGCACCCATCTTCTCTTTGGCCTTCCTCTTCCTCTCTTCCAAGGCATATACCCTTCCATTATTGTTCTCTCCAAACTGTCGTGACGTTTCAAGTGACCAAAATACTTCAATTTTCTTTGTTTTATCGTCTTTAATAGCCATCCCTCCTCAATATTCAACTCTTGAAGTATGGATGCATTTGTTCTTTTCTTTACCCAAGATATTCTTAGAACTCGTCTATAACATTTATATTCAAAGGCATGTATGCGCTGTTCAGCTTATTTAGTAAGTGTCCATGTCTCACAGGCGTATGTTGCAATGGGAAAGATGCATGCTCTTAAAAATCTAATTTTTGTAGTTCTGTCTGTCCCACACCATAATTTATTCATCTGTTTTAGTCTTTGAAGAGCAATGGATAGTCGCCATTTAATTTCTTTCATTGTGTCACCGTTATTGGTAATCAATGACCCAAGATATTCAAAATTTTCCACCACCTCCAATTTTCTCCCATTAATGTATATTTCTTTCTCCATAGTAGTTTTATCTGTATGCATTATCTTAGTTTTTGCTATGTTAAGATATAAGTTGTGATTTTCACTATTCAATTGTGTTGAGGCTATTAGGTTTTCTATGCCATTCTGTGTTGTGGATAGTAATACTGTATCATCAGCATATCGAATCTCTGGTATGTCATGACCGCCGATATTTAGGGCATCATATGGCTCCCTGTTTATATCATCTCTTACATTTCTCATTATATTTTCAGCATACAGGTTAAACAAATAGGGTGACAGCACGCAGCCCTGACGGACTCATTGCTTGATGTTAAACCAATCTGATGTCTCGCCATCTATTCTAACTGCTGCTTATTGGTCTAGATATAGCATTTTTATTAGATGTACTACATAAGAGCAGAATAGGACAGGCAAAAGCCGCATTTCAGAAAATGAAGAGTATCTTATGCAATAAGTCACTATCATTGAATGTAAGAGAGTGCTAAAATGCTATATAGAACCAGTTTTGCTGTATGGCAGCAAATCTTGGAATGTAAATGAACGAAAGAACGAACGAACGAACAAACTTTATTTTCAAAGGGTTAAGAATTGGGCACGCAGGCCCGTCTAACATTCTGCCCTTCTATCACTCTCTTTCATACATTATTTCATTCACACATCATTCAAGGCTAACAGAGAACAGCAACAATATAAAAGATATGCATTATAAAGGCATGGGCAAAATGCGAACATCAAAACCACACGACTTGGTAACATTAGCGAATGGTGTGACACTTGTTATTAGCCATGTGGAATATACTGGCCTACCAAAAGGGGATTGGCTGTTATACTAGGGTTTTGTTATTATTATTATTTCTATTATTAAGGGGGAAGGTCTTAGGAAGAACTTAGAAGCAACAGAGATTTGGTTTTTGAGACGAATGTTGCGAATTCCTTGGACTGCCAGAGTAACTAATAACGATTGTCTGAAAGAGGCTAATGAAACTAGAACACTACATACAACAATAAGAAGAGACAAACAGCTTTCTTTGATCATGTGATAAGAAGAGAGACATTGAAGAACATCGTGACAACTGGAAATATTGAGGGGAAGAGAGGCAGAGGTAAACCAAGAGAAATGATGCTGGATGGATTGAGATGGTGGCATGGAGGAATATCATCAGCAGAGTTGATCCAGAACACCAAATACCGAGATATGTGGAGAGCCATGAACGCCTATGCTAGCTGGCAGGGCATTAGATGATGATGATTCACACTGGGCATTCAGAGTTAGACCCATAGAATTTTAGACTAAGTCAACCCAGGAGCCTAGGTCAATGTAAAGACATTTCCTGGTACTTAATTTTAGACTAAGTCAACCCAGGAACCCAGGTCAATGTAAAGACATTTCCTGGTACTTAATTTTAGACTAAGTCAACCCAGGAGCCCAGGTTAATGTAAAGACATTTCCTGATACTTAATTTTAGACTAAGTCAACCCAGGAGCCCAGGTCAATGTAAAGACATTTCCTGGTACTTTATTTTAGACTAAGTCAACCCAGGAACCCAGGTCAATGTAAAGACATTTCCTGGTACTTAATTTTAGACTAAGTCAACCCAGGAGCCCAGGTTAATGTAAAGACATTTCCTGGTACTTAATTTTAGACTAAGTCAACCCAGGAACCCAGGTTAATGTAAAGACATTTCCTGGTACTTAATTTTAGACTAAGTCAACCCAGGAGCCTAGGTTAATGTAAAGACATTTCCTGGTACTTAATTTTAGACTAAGTCAACCCAGGAGCCCAGGTCAATGTAAAGACATTTCCTGGTACTTAATTTTAGACTAAGTCAACCCAGGAACCCAGGTCAATGTAAAGACATTTCCTGGTACTTAATTTTAGACTAAGTCAACCCAGAAGCCTAGGTTAATGTAAAAAAAAAAAAATTAAAAACCGCCCTGATGCGGATTGAACCCAAGATCCCTGGGAAGGTTAACCCAGTCAACAAACACCGGCAGAAGTCGGATGTATCGGCCTAAAGGTGCAAAATCTGGCGTAACACAAAAACGTCTGAAAAAACACTCAGGATGAATGCAGACAAAGAAGAACCTAAGACCTCATGTATGACAGGTGAATGTTTAGCCACAACATTCTTGTGTCTCCCTTATCTGAGTCTACTAATGTATAAATGCCTGACTGGGCTTTGTACTCCAAAGGTTTGGGTTTGATTCTGGATTCCATTATTTTGTTCACTAGAGCAGGTTTCTTGGAGACTGCTGGGGGTCATCGTGGGAGCTACAAAGTTCATGCTTTGTGCAATGCTTTTGGTAAGCCATCTTGCGGAAAGAGGCCAAGCCATATGGGATAAAACCTGGTGCAATGAAGTCAATCCTCTTGTCTTTATACTTTCAATCTTTAATTCCTGATATTTATTGAATTACATTTTAGCCAATGCTGACAATTATAGCTTACTTGTTAGTAAATTGTTGATTTTTATTGATTATATTTGTCCTTTCCTTATGTGTATTTCACTTCTGTATGTACCAGACTATACAAATGAAACTGAAAGACTCAAGGATCAAACTAATGAATGAGATTTTGAATGGTATCAAGGTGAGCTTGTTTGTAGTCACATGAAGTGAATATTGTTTGTCTTTACTCGTGTCTTTCTTCTGTAGAGCTTCATAGTCATATAGTGTTTATTTTTTTTTGATATCAGCACGATAGGTGTCATCCCTAATTTCAGTAGCATGTTACCTGCCCACTGATCTGGAAACAAGCCATCTCCAGATCCTGTTTTTGTCATTTCACACAAGAGTGACAATCTCAGTTATATGTTATCATCATCATCACCCTTTGACTTGTCTTGTACAGAACTTAGACTTCAGAACAGACTTTTGAAATTTGTCTCTGTCATAAGCCAGATTTTCTGCCTTTTGCAGGTATGTGTAAATTATCTATCACATCTTGTACAGGGTACTCAACAGCAATATTTGATTATCTATGCCATTGTATTACATAACTCAATTTTTAACTATTCAAAGCAACTACAAGAGTTGAGTCTCCAAGCAGCAGACGAGAATGTTTATAAGGTTAAACAAAGTAAAAGTGATGGTAGATACTGGTAAGGATTTGCTTAGTTGTAAAACTTCACATGTACTAGGTCAGAAAATTATAAGTTGGGTGACTACTTGCCTTGTTCACTGTCTTTCTTTCCCAATTAAATATCTGGTGGCCATTTTAAGAGAAGGTCAAATCCAGAATTAAATGTGGACAGTACAAGATTTCTAAACTGTTTATTCAACCCAGATTTCTGTATTGGCAAGCAAAGGAACTATTTAATATTATTTTATAATTCACTTGTCTATTAGGAGTTGTGATGACATAGTTGGCACACTTGCTTACCAAGATAGTAGTGTGGGTTCAACCTTGTAGCAGGATTTATTTTTCCTACCAGTAGGTCTCTGGAGTTGACTCAGTCTCATTAAATGTGTACCTGATAATCGGCTCCCTAAACAAATTTTTTACGGCGAGTTGCATTGTGGTAAACGCTCCCAAGGCGGCCAGAGGAAACGCTTTAAAGACACTCTGAAAATCTCACTGAATGCTTTTGGAATTCATCATGACACCTGGGAGACTGCAGCCAGAGACCGAAGTGCCAAGTAGCAGGTGTGACATAATGACGTAAATAGAAAAGATCAAAGAATCCCAGAACCACATCGCTAAGAAAAGAGACGCACATGACGAGACTACACAGAATTGTCACACGGCAATGTCTGTAACAACAAATAGACTGACTTGGGAGTTTCATCAAGGCGGCAGCTTATGTTAATTCTGTAACAATAGGTCTGCTAGATATTGGCTTGATGGCGCTTCAGTGGCTGAATGAATACTTGGAAATGGATGAGACAATCTATAGAAGTAACGCTTATCATAGCCACGAATAATCAGGCAGGCAAACGCGGAAAACTAGATGTCTGTGAAGCGGCACAAAGGACACTTGGCGGATTGAGAGAAGAATTCCGTGAGGACGAACAAGGACATTGTTGATCTTCTAACAGGGATGACTTGCAACATTAATCTTAATTATATTATTCTTACTGCCCAACCTGGACAGAACAGGTACTGTAAGCTATTAGTCATTGTTTATTGTTGAGACAAGCCTGTATGCTGCGACATTAAACAGCGTCATAACTGATAAAACTTAACAGAGTGGACTCAGTCATTTTAGTTTGTTTGGCTTCTAACCTGCTATTGCTTTCGAGCCGAGTTCATTTATACAGTTATTGTTGGAATTATTTCTACACCCCGAGATATCGCATGGCACGAAGTTCGTGGTGTGCATCATTACGCAAGGGTGCAGTAACTTGTGAGGCAACCAGGACTGCAAGAGCTGTGAAGAAAAGACAGAACAGAAAAACCACTGCAGGAAATCCTCCTCCAGAAACGCCAAGCATTATTTGTCCACATTGTCAAAGAACATTTCGAGCCAAAATAGGCCTTACCAGCCATCTTAGAACTCACGGCTCCATACTTTCAACCCCACTGGATGATATGAATGGTCATCATCATTCTTGATGGACAAACAACAACAACAACATTACCTGATAATGTTAAGAATTTTGTGGGTATTGTCCAGGAACAAAAGGCGGACAGGAAGAGAACTGGCCACCTCATTATGAGCATGTGAAGGCTTCATACTTCGTACCACCAGTGACAGTATTTGCTGTGGGACTACATTTACACTGATCTTTTATGCATATTGGATGCTCATAAAATGCAGAACTATAGAATTACCAATAATATAAATCCATTCACCACCTAGGTGTTACCGGGGTCTATAAGGGAAGCAAAGAATAACAATACTGTCACCTAGCATGCATGACGTTAGAGGCAACTAAGGAGGGTTGGCTTGAGACTGTATCTAATCCCACAGAAAACTTATCTGCAAAATCCAGTCAGTCGTGAACAAGTCTTCAAAGGACTTGGCATATGTTGGTTGAGGGTATACGCTACAGTGGGAGATGAAAGGAAGGAGGAGGAGGAAATGCATTTAGGTCTGACAGTAGCAGGCCTCTGTAGATTGAAGCAAAACATTAAAGTGAAACATATTAAAGATAACTTTAAGACATGATAATGTTATGGATACTACTGTTAGGCATATTCCAATGACCCCAAGAGCTATGCTGATGGTAGTGCAGCTACAGGAAGGGTCTCCATTGTCAGAAAGCTCAAGAGATAAGGACCAGACAAAGCGATATACAAACCTTCTGATATGTAGGTAGGCTAAGGACAGACAAAGGCTAGGGAAAGCAAACCTGGAAGAAAAGCAGATTAAATATAATTTTAAAAAACTGTTGTATAGAGGTATAGAGTAAATAATGATAAGCAAAAATGTCCAATGTCTTCTACATTTTTTATGCACAGGTTCTAAAACTGTATGCTTGGGAAGGCTCATTCCAGGAAAAAGTGCTTGATATCCGCAATCAAGAACTGGTGGTGCTAAGAAAGATGGCAATACTCAATGCCCTGGCAGTGTTTTTCTGGACCTGTGCTCCAGTCCTGGTAAGCTATTTTAAGTGTTATATTTTTTTTATGTCATTATAACATGTTTGTACAAAGTCGCAAAGACAACTTATTACAAACATCAGAAAGAGGCAGTCATACATTTTTGGCCACATTATGAGAAGACAAAAATGTGAACATGTTTGACATCCAAAAAGATTTGTGGTAGGAGAAACAGAGGAAGACAGTAAGAGAAAATCCTTGACATTCTTGTGTCATGACATGAATAGGAGTCAACACATGAAATGATCCATGCCACTGGAGATTGCAGTTTGTGGTGAAGCATAATTGCTGTCCATGCTGCCAACAAGGTACTTGATGATGATTACATGTTTGTCTTGCAGTTTTATTTATCAACATTTCTGGTATTTTTAGGTAAAATAAAGTTAAAGACCATTTTTCATGCCTAGAGGTGCATAGGGTATATGGTGCTAACCCATACTTTTCCCCACCATTTGACACATGTGAGAGATTGGCTGGCCAAGTGACTAGAATATCAGGCTCCCAATTGGGAGACCCAGGTTAAAATCCTCGATAAGGTGATGGATTTTTTCTGCTGGGGCAAAAAGAAAACCCTAACCTGCACAGTTCGTGGCGACTGCACTAGCCAGGTGGCCTCAATTCCTCAGGTTCAAGACCCACCCTGTCCTACACCACAAGGTATTATAGGCAGCTATGACAGTTTTTAATTGATGAATGACTGGTCAATATCAACCAAGTTATTTTTAGGCACCGTGTGTTAATTTTGTGTTCATTAAATTTAATCAGGGAAATCCTCTGTGCTAAATATCCAGATTTTGCCAATCTGTCATAATTTTTTCTTATAATTATTTACCATATTTTTAAACTAAGTTGATGAAATACGTGGAAGTGAAATTTGACTTCAACCTTTACTTCAAAGATTTTTTTGAGCATATTTCAAAGGTCTGTCAGCAATGAGAATAATGACAGCAACCAAAATCGAGGGACAACTGCATGTCCTTCTGTACTATGCACTGGCCCTCTAAATCGTGGAATATCGCTTGACCATTCTTATTCTTGGTAGCCATGATAGCTTTGTGGCTAGCACACTTGACTACCACCTGGCAGTCATGTGTTCAAATCTCTATCAAGATTCATTCATTCATTCAGTAGCATGTCCTTTGCAGAACCTCGCTCCCATAACACCTTCCTGAAAACCTCTCGATCATTAGCAAGATGTCCTGCGTCCGATACAGCCATCTGAAGATCATCCGCCACATCCTGCACCCATCTTCTCTTTGGCCTTCCTCTTCCTCTCTTCCCAGGCATATACCCCTCCATTATTGTTCTTTCCAAACTTTCGTGACGTTTCAAGTGACCAAAATATTTCAATTTTCTTTGTTTTATCGTCTTTAATAGCCAACCTTCTTCAGTTTTCAGCTCTTGAAGTATGGATGCATTTGTTCTTTTCTTTACCCAAGATATTCTTAGAACTCGTCTATAACATTTATATTCAAAGGCATTTATGCGTTGTTCAGCTTGTTTAGTAAGTGTCCAGGTCTTTGGGCGTATGTTGCAATGGGAAAGATGCATGCTCTTAAAAATCTAATTTACATTGCACACTTGCATGATAATGACTACATGACCCATCAAGTGCCGACTGGTAAATAAAAATGTGCGGCTAGCACCATATGTCCAGTATACATATAAAAGATATCTTGATTTCATTATGGCTAAATGGATAAGAGCGCTCGTTCTTAACCATCTGAGTGCTGATGCTGAGGTAAGGGGTTCAACCCCTACACCGGACAGTTGGACTAAAATGTTGATCTCTTGTCCTTGACTTGGGGATGTAATTTACAGGTACCTCTGAAGTCAGAGTGGGTTTGCCTGATAGCGAGGGACACTGGTAATAGGAAAGCTAATCCACATGCAAAATTAAGTCCAGTGCTACTAGAAGTAGTGTATATGGACTACACTTGAGTTTAAAGCAAGCAAGCGCCCCCTAAAAAAAAGAGGGCTCTTTATTTTTACTTTTAACTTACTCTTTAAGATCATTGCTCAGAATTTAGTGTTTAATAAGTAGCAGTAGGTGGACAAGAAAGATCAGAGATTCTTCTTCTCCTTCTCTTCCTCCATTTATTTCAATGAAGTGCTGGGGAAGATGTAAAGATATTTTATGCACTCTTTCTAATTCTCTTTGTAAGCTCGTATTCATTTCTCTAAGGTTGTTTTTGATACTATCGTCTCCATCTTTTATGTTCTTTTCCTCTTGTTCTGTATCCATCATATTTCTTCAATGTTGCTCATTGTGGCAGGTGATACCAGGCCATTCTTCTGAGGCTGCCAAACCATTTAATCTGTTGTTCTTTAATGAAGTGCATAACTGGTTTCAAACCTAGTCATCTTCTAATTTCATCAGAGATTAATGTTACTAAATAAAATGTCTCTATCTTTATCAAAACAGGTTTCTCTGACTACATTCGGGGTGTTTGTACTTTCATCCCCCGATAATGTGCTGGATGCAGAAAAAGCATTTGTGTCATTGGCCTTGTTCAACATCCTACGTTTTCCACTGTCCATGGTGCCGAATGTCATCACCAGTGTGGTGCAGGTAATGCTTATAGATATTGGTACTCTTTCTGTACGCCTTGTGTTATCAGCACCCATATAGTAAGCACAGAATAGCAACACTTACCATGTATGCCATAAGAGGTGACTAACGAGGGTTGGCATTAGTTAGTCAACAGATCATCCTCACTGCATATCCAGCTATTGGTCCTTAAGTACTCGCATCCCTCCTCAGTATCTCCCTCAGCATAATGATGACACCAGTACTGTGGTGGTTGACTATTCTCTAGTCTAAGAAGGGCAAGTTGTCAGATGGGCCTGCGTGCTAAATTTTTAATCCTTTGAAAATAAAGTTTGTTCATTTGTTCTTTTGACTCGATGTTCATGCACTCTAGTCCAAGTTCAGGAACTTTATCCATCCCTTGAGGGTTGTCATGAGAGTGGCTACCTCATCCATAGAAAACTCATGAACAAGACTACAAAGGACTTGGCATCATCTCTTTGAGAGACATTGCCCCACTGAGAGATGAAAGGCAGCATAAGAAGAAGGAGGCCTTGTCAGCAGGCAGACAATTTCCATAATTTCTCAGTGACCTTTAAGTAACCTGTTCTCCTAAAGATCTCTTTTCTGTTTCTTTTGTCTCAAAAGTGTTGCAGTGATAATGTATTCAAGTTTGTTTACGCATCTGCAAGATTGTTTTGCATTTCAGAAAAAGATTTCCAACAAATATGTTTGTACTTTATATAAGTATGACGAGAGAAAAACTGCAACATCTTGTAGCAGCTAAGTTAAAGGGAAAAAGAGGCAGAGGAAAGCAGTAAGAAAATATTCTGAATAGTCTGGCATTATGACATGGAAATACGTATATCAACAAAATAATTGATGCACACTGTATGAGAATGGAAGTAGTGAAGAAGCGTGATCACTTGTGCTAGCTGGCAAGACACTAAATGATGATAATGATACTAACATGTCATATGTATCTTGGGGGAATTAAAGTGCAGATAGATCTAAAGGTAAATAATCTCCTGACAATAAGAACATGACATACTAGGTGGTGTGGATTTCATTTTCTACACCTTTCCTTTTTAAATACGTATTTGAAGTATGTTTTTATGACTCTTTCTTTTTTTTAAATGTGTTGCATTTGTAAAATGATGCCATGGCCACACCTTTTTCTTTGCAGCCTTTAATTCTGATATAACTATTTAAATTCTGATATAACTATTTTAATTCTGATATAACTATTTAATTCTGATACAACTATTTTAATTCTGATATAAATATTTTCCCATATTAGTGGGTGTCTAGATGTCAATGTGCATTGTGGTTCAAGGTTAGAAAAACTCTCTGTGCAGTCACACTGATAATATCATAGCAATGGTTTATAAAGAAGGCCATCAGACAAGGACGTATTGGTTTCATTGTACAGTGAACATTTAAAGAGATCTACAGAAAATATGTCAGGGATCCTGGTCAGCGGATGTAATATAAATAACTTACATTATGCTGATGACACTGTCTTGATAGCAACAAGTCAGAAGGAACTACAGGGAATGCTAGATACAGTGGTTGTAGAAAGTGAAAAGATGGGCCTTAGTTTGAATAATAGGAAGACCGAAGTCATTGCAATATGAAAGAAACAGATCATGCCTAAATGTATAATTTTAGTAAAAGATGCTATTTTGCAGCAAGTGCAGAAATTCAAACATCAAGGCACACGGAGAACATCAGATATAGCATGCATCACAGAGATAAAGAAGAGAATAGGGCAAGCAAAAACTGCTTTTATCAGACGAAGAACACTTGAAGAGCCCAGATACATTAAAACAAAATGTGCCCATTGCGGATTTGAACTCATGTCATGGATTATGAGATGGGATGACCAGTTCACTTCCTCATCACTTGTCCTTCTGAAACCATTTTCTGAACATTTAGAAAATTGTCTGGTATCCAATTTTCAATAGCAGCAGTGAAGATAATACAGCTGTAATTGATGATGATGATTGCCGGGACATTAAACTTAAAGACTGAAGCAACTGCAGAACAAGTGGAGATGTCTGCTTCTTACAAACAATGTTCACTTCTTACATTGTCTATTTCTTACAAACAATGTCCACCTCTTACAATGGCCACTTCTTACAAACAAAGTCCACTTCTTACAGTGTCCACTTCTTACAAACAATGTCCAATAATAATATTAGTTTAGTTTAGTCGATGGATCAACATCACGGCACACGGTTTAACCCATAAGTGTCCCGCTTTCCTCCTAACTCAAACCTGAGTCTGGAGAAACTCAGCTCAATGCACGAACTCCGTTGCATCGGCGAGGATCCTGAAATACTTTGGGTAGATTTTAACTCTAAATTTTGCCCGGGCAGCGCCGTTAGGCTACTCTTGTTCGATTTCCATCTGCCAAGGGATTTTTTACGTGCGCAACTACACACGGGCGTCTGATCTCACTACCCAGAGACCAGGGGAAATTTTATTACTGGAAGTCCAGGTGGATTTTAAAAATAAATTCTGGTCCTCGCCGGGGCCTGAACCCGGGACCTCCAGTACTCGAGGCGGACACCATACCTCGAGACCACTCAGCCCCCCCCCTTACAAACAATGTCCATTTCTTACAAACAATTCCACCTCTTACAAACAATGTTCACTTCTTATATTGTCCACTTCTTTCAATGTCCACTTCTTACAAACAATGTCCACCTCTTACAAACAATGTCCACTTCTTACAATATCCAATTCTTACAAACAATATCCACTTCTTACAAACAATATCTACTTCTTACAAACAATATCTACTTCTTACAAACAATATCTACTTCTTACAATGTCCTCTTCTTACAAACAATGTCCACTTTTTACAAACAATGCACACTTCTTTTACAACGTTCACTTCTTACAAACAATGTCCACTTCTTACAAACAATATCCACTTCTTACAATGTCCACTTCTTACAATGTCCACTTCTTACAAACAATGTCACACAGACAGTAAAGTGTGGAAAATTCACATCTAAACATCGACCCAGCCTAGCTACATGATATCTTCTGGCTATGTCCACAGCTAATGGTCTTGAACTTACATTTACAGTCACATAAATGGTGCAGTAAGATCCATTAGCTCTGCTGTGTCCACGTTCAGCTGTGGAACACTGCATCCATTTGGCAGTTTGTTGTGGGATGAAGTACACCATCTGTTCACATTTTGTTGCTTTTGTTTTATTAGTAGTTTCTAAATACAGCTTGCAGTAATTTTAATTAGTATAAGATTTCTATTATTAGTAATTTATAATCGATCAATCAGGTGCTGTCTCCACAATGTAGGTTGGCTGCAATGAATCTTCAACACTGCCTATCTCTCACCTTGATTGTACATTCTGTCAGACCTCTGTTCGTCAGGCTTTTGATGTTATCTTCCCACTTGTATAATTGTCTACCTCTTGCTTGCTTGCCTTAGACCTTACTCTCCTGTATGGTTTTTATAAGAGTGTTAAGTCATTTAATGTGGCCAAAATATTTCACTATCCTCTATTTTATTTCTTTCATCAACTCTCTTTTCATTCCCAGTTTTTCTCAAACCTCTGTATTTGATTGTTTCTGTTCCTATGAGATACAACATATTCTTCTGTATATCCACATCTTCAGAGCCTCTATTCGACTTTGTACTTGCTTGTTCATTGTCCAGGCTTCTGCACCATATAGTAGCGTTGAATACAACATTTGACAATTCTCATTTTTAATGTCTTTTTAATCTCTGTAGATGTTAATACTGATTTCATGCTGTTGAAAACATTTTTGGCCATTCCTATTATCTTGTAGATGTATAATATTAAATGTTTAATGCATGTTCCCAAACAACATTACTTGCAGACAAATGTGTCACTGCAGAGGATTCAGAAGTTTCTTGACAATCCAGAACTAGATCCTGATTGTGTGGACAGACAAGAATTCAGCAGTAAGTTTATTACATGTGAAAGTCTCCCTTATATAAACTAGTTTAGCAGTAAGATTACTACATTTGAAAATTTCACTTAGATAAACAAGTTAGTACTTGGTGAAAGATGCACAGGTTCTGATGAGAAACCACAGTCAGGTGACATGGCTAGTAGACATATGATGTGTAAGCATCATATTTCTCATTGATATTAAGTGTTTTGTTATTTTCATAAAGTCTTCTCTCCAGTGTCTACACTTTGCCATGATAGAGAAGCTTGTGTTGTTCCTCGAACCCTCGTCTTTTTCCAGTAGCAGTTTAGCTATTGGCAGCATCTTCCAAATTGAGCGGGTACAAGGATAGGGTTTAAACCAAGGTCAGACTAAGGAATTTACAAACCTGCTGGCTGGTGTATTGGAGACAGTCTAGAGAAGACATACTTGACAGAAATGCTGCTAAAACCAGATGTTATTTTTGCGTCCCTTATGTTTTTATAAGTACGTAAAATATTAGCATGGCCACTTTGGCAATAAGCTACTAACGTATAAGAAACTATTAATGTTTAAGATACCTCATGAGTTATGGGGTTATGATGTGCTTTTCCATGTGAAAAATCTTGGTTCAGTCTGTGAAGTAAATTCCTTGACCAGTCAAATTAGGCAGCTTGTGCATTTAGGTCATCTTTTTGGGGGGGGGGGGGGGGGGGGGAGGGGGGGGGGAGGGGGGGGGGGGGCGCGAGTCCGTTCACTTTGAACTCGAGCATAGTCCATACATGTGTTACTACTTTTAGTGCACTGGATTGATTTTTGTGTGTGGATTGGCTTTCCCTATTACCAGTGTCCCTCGCCATCAGGCTTCTGAGGTACTTGTCGCCACTCCGACTTCTGAGGTACTTGTAATTTACATCCCCAAGTCAAGGACGAGAAGTCAACATTTTAATCCAACTGACTAGTGGAGAGTTGAACCCACTACCCTGGCATCAGCACAGTTTAAAAGCAAGCACTCTTATCCATCCACCCATGGTGACCTTCTTTGATTGATTGATTGATTGATCTAGGAACCGACATCACAGCATTCAGGGCATTCCCATAGGCGCTCCGTCCCCATCCTCAGCAACCAGCGAAGAGTTCCAACACCAATAGTACCAGTAGCAATCTGATTATGTGTGGTGACCTTCTTTAGGTTATCTAATTTGAATGTTTATCTGCCCTGTAACTTAAAGGTGCTAACATGTAGTATTCAGTGCTGCTCATCCATTGTCTGTATATTGCCAGGACCCATACAGGAAGCAGAGAATAATAGCACTGTATCTTGGCACACATTTTATATGTGGCAACTATCTAATAGCATGGGACTGATGACCTCATCCCGTAGAAAACTGTAGCTGTACAAATTTAACCAGTTATGAACAAGTCTAGAAAGAGCTTGGAGTGAGTTGGTTGAGGGCTATGCTACATCGGTAGATGAAGAGGCAGAAGAAGAAATAATTGTTTATCTCTATGTTGTAACATGGTAGAAACAAGACATAGGCATTTAACATGACAGTAAAATCAGTCACTAAAAATAGCATCAGAAGTTTTCTCTGAAAGCTATACTACACGCCACTGTAACTACATTTCTACTTTATCATTGTTTTGTTTTTACGTGGAACTTTATAAAAGTAGGTAAATGGTAACTTAAAGTTTCTACCAGGAACAAAAATACACCGATATGATTTGGATCTTTTCATGCAATAAACCTTTGTATTTTTCAAATAATACTTCACAGAATACAGTGTGTATGTGGAGAATGGCAATTTTGAATGGGAAGAAGGGCACCCAACTCTGTCTAAGTAAGTTTACCCTTTGTAAGTATGAATGTATCTTTGTATGAGAATAATATGTCAGGATCCATAGACATTCATAATGAGTAATGTATATGTTGTAAAATAGACTACAGGAAATGTACTGTGGATATCTTAATGAAACAGTCAGCACACTTTGGCTGTGCCATTTTAAGAGAACAAATAATGAATTGAAATATTAGAGGTACGATTAAATGATAAGGAAATGAAGGTAGAGAAAACAAAAGAGATCAGCAAGGCAGAATGGATAAGTACGCGTGTTCTTAAACATCCAGTGTTCTGATGAAGAGGTAAGGGGTTCAACACCTACACTGGACAGATGGACTAAAATGTTGACCTATTGTCCTTGACTTGGGGACGTAATTTACAAGTACCTCTGAAGTCGGAATGGGTTCGCCTGATGGTGAGGGACATTGTCAATAGGGGAAGGTAATCCACACGCAAAGTTCAGTCCAACACTACTAGAAGTAGTGTGTATGGACTACGCTTGAGTTCAAAGCGAGCAAGCCAAAAAAAACTTGGACTAAAATGTCTTCTTGTCCTTGACTTTGGGAGGTCAATGGCAAATACCTTAGAAATCAGAGTTGGTTCGCTTGGTGGCAAGGGACACTGGTAACAGGGAAAGCTAAAAAATCAGTCCAGTGCACTAGAAGTAGAAGCATGTTTCTGGACTACGCTTGAGTTCATAGTGAACAAATGACAAAATAAAAAGAAAGAAATAGTAGCCTTACAACATGGCAATGTGAACATACATCAGCATAGTCCTCTCAGAAACTACCTGGGTGTGCAAGGCCAGTACTGAAACTTCACATCTACAGAGAGATGTGTTAGGGTGTATCCAGGTCAGGATTCAGCTCAGCATGTATGGACTGGCTGAGATTAGGCCTGGGTTGGTCATGTTTCCTCCACAGGTTCCATGTGTGTCATAATCAGTAGACTCCAAGGCAATGTCCATAGGGACACTTGAAGCAGATACAAGATCTTCGGCTACCAAACCATCGGCCACACTCAATAGTGTGCATTCACAAGACTGGATAATGGGTGTATTTCAAAAGTTTAAATTGTTGTTAAATATTGTTTTATACCATAAGCCCAATCAATCAATCAATCAATCAATCAATCAATCAATCAATCAATCAATCAATCAATCAATCAATTAATCAATCATTCAATCAATCAATCATTCAATCAATCAATCGGTCGGCCTGCCTGCCTGCCTGCCTGCCTGCCTGCCTGCCTGCCTGCTCCTCTGTCTGTCTGTATTTTACACATAATAATTTACACAGAATTCACGGGAACCCAATGATTATGCTAACGAAAACAAGAACGACTGGGTTCAAAGACAGTGGGTGGAGTCTATGAGGAAGTCAAGGCTGACAAAAGTCAGCTTGATTTTTGTGCCAGATGGGAGTGTAAGAAGAAATGAACAAGGTGATAAGCTTGCCAGCAGGGCTGCTGTGACAAATTTATAAGAAGTGGATTGGGCTGATATGCTGAATACCCTCAAATAGGTAGAGCGATTAAACGAATCAAGTGATGGCTTTGAATCTGCAACTTTGTCCTGACCGCAAGAACATCAAGTCAAAAGGGGTGAAGCCAGAAAAGAACACTATTAGGAGGCCAAAGTAAAATAGTCAACCAACACAGAACTGGTGTTGTCAGCTGCACACACAGAGGGAGATAATAATATGAGGATTTGAGCACTTAAGAACTGAATGGTTCGATGTGTAGTAATATCTAATGAACTGTTTACACATTATTGTTTTCAAAAACTCTGTGATTGTTCTATTACATATGTAAAGATGATGCTGGGCTATGCAATCACTGTTTTTATTATGATACCTAAAGTCAACGTTATCTTTACATTTGTAACATTTACACATATTACCTTCACTCATGAGAATATATTATGACACTTGCATGCAATGTGTTTTATTGCAGCATCAACCTAGCTATAGAAGAAGGATCACTAGTAGCTGTAGTTGGAGCAGTGGGTTCTGGGAAGTCTTCATTGCTTTCTGCCATCCTTGGTGAGATGGACAAACGTACTGGTACTGTGTCTGTCAAGGTCAGTTGTGTGGATCTTATTATTGGCATGTGGCTGGTGGTGGTTTAGTTTTTATGAAGTGAAATTTGTTTGTTTAAAAAATGTTATTCCAATTTCATTACACATCACATGTAAATTTCATTAAAATACAGGGTGTATTTTTAATGACTGTGCAGTGTTTGAAAATATTGCCTGTCCAAGTTTTGTATTTACCTATTATGTTGCATGAACTTTACAGAGCGTGAATACAAAACTTGGACTGGCAATATTTTCAAACACTGCATAATCATTAAAAATACATCCTATATAACAGTTTTTCTTTAAAGTGTATTACATCTTAATAGAGCTGCATGGCATGGTGGTCAGTGCCCTTACCTTTCAAGAAAGAGGTTCAGGTTCAATACCCAGCAGAGACAGGATTATTTTGTTTGACCAGTATGGTGCCAAAGTCAATACAGCCTCATAATAATCCTCCGTCTTCTGCTTTTCATCTCCCAATAGAGCATAGGCTCTCGACCAACTCATGCCAAGCTCTTTGTAGACTTGTTGATGTGTTCTATGAGATGAGGTAGCCAGTCTCATGCCAACCCTCATAAGTTACATCTTATGATAGTCATGGTAGGTTCCTTTGTTACTATTCATTGTTTCCCTTATAGGCCCTGGCAAAGATATGATAGTCATGGTAGGTTCCTTTGTTATTGTTCATTGTTTCCCTTATAGGCCCTGGCAAAGATATGATAGTCATGGTAGGTTCCTTTGTTACTATTCATTGTTTCCCTTATAGGCCCTGGCAAAGATATGATAGTCATGGTAGGTTCCTTTGTTATTGTTCATTGTTTCTCTTATAGGCCCTGGCAAAGATATGATAGTCATGGTAGGTTCCTTTGTTACTATTCATTGTTTCCCTTATAGACCCTGGCAACAAGGGCGCTCATAAAAATTGGTACCAGACAGTTTTCATAAATGTTGGGGAATTGTCTGGGAAGGAAAGGTGATAAAGAAGAGAACTGGACATCCCACCTCATATGTTGTGACCTAGAATACTTGAGGGCCCAAACACTTCCCACCTCCATGGCAGTTTACGTTACCCACAGCTCCATCATGATAACACACCCACCCATCCTTGGCATCCGATTCAGACTTCCTTGGACAGATACAAGATTCCTCTGGGTGGTCAGCTCCCTACTCTCACATGACTTGGGTCCTTTCTATCTTTGGCTGTTTCCCCAGCTGAAACGTTTGCTGGAAGGGATCTGGTTTGAGTCACACTCCACTCCTCTCCACTCCACTCCCATAGAGGCCTTCTTAAAATGTTTCCATCAATGGTGGGACTGCTGGAAGAAGTTCGTACAGTTCCAAGGAGAGTAATTTGAAGGGGAATTAAAATTTAAAGTCTTCAACGTGAATAATTGTAATTTTCCCAGTCAAAGATTGGGTATCCTTTTAACAGACCTAGTATTACTCATAAAACATACATAGTACGAAACAAGTCAATACATTTAAGTACTTGGGAACTTTAAGAGCAGCAGATGGAACAAACTTAATTTTTTTCAAACGGTCACAAATTGGGCACACAGGCTCATCTTACAATCAGCCATATGTGTAAAGGAAGCTAATGTAGATTCAAGCAAAGGCAACATTTCACAAGATGAAGAATATTCTCTGCAATTTATCTTTTGTCAATCGCGGTGAGGACAAGAAAAGCTCTATTGAGCCAATCCTGTTATACGAAAGTGAATCATGGACAATTAGCAGACAAGTGAGGAATTATGAGGAAACTGCATAGATGTGTGTTTATAGAAGAATGATAACACCAGGGTGGATGTAAAGATATCTTGAAGGGAGTTAACTCACAAAGAGAACTGGTTACTTGCATCAGAAGAAGATGGTCCACAGTCGTTGGGCATGTCAAGAGAAGAGGAAAGCTGGAGTTTGTTGTTACAACGGGAAATTTATAGGGGAAGAGAGGCAGGGGTAGACTAAGAGAGAAGGTGTTGGACAGCTTAACATCATAGCATGGAGGAAAGTTGGTGTCTCAAATTATTGACCTACAAGACTCAGAAGACTGTAGACAGACACAATCACCAGTGTCACCTGGCATGGACTGTAAGAAGATAAGATTATCCATGTTCATGAATTCTCCTGTGTCTTATCACTCACTGTGTTCATGTATTTGTTCAGGGTTCAGTGTCTTATGTAGCCCAACAGGCATGGATACAGAATGACACTTTACAGAATAACATTCTGTTCAGCAAGCCGTTAGATCAGAGCTATTACTCAAAAGTCGTTGAAGCTTGTGCCTTACAGCCAGACCTGGATATCCTAGCTGCAGGTGACAAGACAGAGATAGGTGAAAAGGTATGGCCGTTGCAACAGACAAATCTAAATAATGTTTCTCCTCATTACTTCTTTGCAGCAATGAAAATATCTGTTTTCATGTTGTAGCTGGCTACATTCTTCTTCTTTTATTCTTTATCCTTCATTGGGGCATAGGCTTACAGTCATCTCACTCCAAGCCATCCTGTATTTTGCTATCTCCTGCAGCTCCCTTCATGTTTCCCCCATTCTACTCTGTCTTTTATTCTCTACTCTATGTGTTTTTAGATCTCCCACAACTTTGCCTTGTGGGTTCCAGACATGGGACCTTCTAGCTGCATTATCCTCAGGTTTTCTCAGTGTGTGTCTTATCCACTGCCGTCTGGCTACATTTAATTTTTTTGCATATCCTATTCACAGGACATCACGTCAACACCAGCATTTTACTGTTGTTGTTGATGTCTTGGCAAGTTTTACGTTCACTAGTTTGCCACTGCTTTCTAAATGACCGGCTCCCATACCAACACGTTAAAACTCCAGCGCTGATACAGTCTGTTGCCAAATTCGGTAGCCGCTGTGTTTCGAATGCGTGGGAAGCGGCTCATGAATCACATTTGCAAGCCTTTTAGGCCGCTGAGACTGACTCTGGCTACATTACTGAGCTGAAATGCTTGGGTTTGAGGTAATTTTGTTATACAGCAGCACACCTGCCGGCCAGCCCAGTGGTCATGTTGAGTTTGGGGATTTACAAAACTGACCTGGCTTCCAGGTTGACTCAGACTACAACGGGGTCAAGGAAATGTTCTGGGAAGTAAAGGCAGGTGGCGTGGTATTGACCACATGACCCATCGAGTGCTGATTGGTCTATAAAATATGGGACTAACACCATATACCCAGTATGCTTCAGAATGTGGAGTGGGATCCTTCACTTAGTTACTGTATATTACATTTGCCCTCGGGCTTTGATTTTGTTGACAATGTAATGCCTAAAGCCTGTGGACTAATTTATGCCTAATCTCGGCCAAGCTGTATGTGCTGTGCTGCTAATGTGCCTTTCCGCAGATGTGTACTTTGTGTTCTGGTCTTTGGAGAGAGAAGGAGGGTCTTGACTCTAACCCCATACCTATTACCACAATCCCTTCTAGGGCTCAGGCAAACTAGATGCCAGTAAGTCGAACTCTGTAGAGTTAACACTCAGTTTTTCAGAGGATTCAAATACAAAAATAATAACATTAGTTAGTTAGTCATTAGTCGTGGTTCTAACTTCATGGCAAAGGGTCA
Source organism: Cepaea nemoralis (assembly GCA_014155875.1). Taxonomy (NCBI): domain Eukaryota; kingdom Metazoa; phylum Mollusca; class Gastropoda; order Stylommatophora; family Helicidae; genus Cepaea; species Cepaea nemoralis. Next base: position 656,470 of record JACEFZ010028465.1, read on the forward strand.
CCCCATAATGTTCCATTCTATGCCAGTGAATATCACACAAAATGCTGCTCACTGTCCCATGTGAAAAGTGGAACAGACAGTAGTCCTGACAAACCAACAGAAAGCACAGGCATACATGCATAAGGCCGCTGCCAGAATGCCAACACAACAGTCTGCCACTAACATTACGGTTCTTCGTCGATGGAAGCAGCAGTCACTAGAAAACCAGCAGTTACATACGCATTACTGCATAAGGCAAAAACAGCTAGTTCAGCAACTGGCCATCTGCCATTTTTCTGAACGTGTAGTGACAATACAAACCATCACGGACAGACGTAAAAGCATTCACATTAAATCCACAGCTCAGTGTTGCGCCAAGCACTTAAATCAGTAGCTGGGCGATGGAACCACGTATTACCAGTCCAAAATGAGGAAAATGCATAAGCAAACCATAGCCAGAAGAAAAAACACTGAGGAATTAACAGCTCAACAGCCTATCCAAAATTTGGGAAGTCTAACAACAACATATTACATTCCTATATATCCCTCGGTAATGTGGAATTCTATAACTATACTCTTTTTTTTACTGTGACCTTTACAACAGGGCATAAATTTATCTGGAGGTCAGAAACAAAGGGTGTCACTTGCCAGAGCAGTGTACCAAGATGCAGATGTGTACCTCTTGGATGATCCACTCTCAGCAGTGGATTCTCATGTGGGGAAGCACTTGTTTGATAAAGTCATTGGGCCTGAAGGAATGCTTCAAGGAAAGGTTTGTAGGATCATCGTCATGGAGCCTGCCAAATGCCATATGTGGTCATGTAACACCACACATCTTTGTCCTTGCTGGATCAATCCTGTTGATGACACTCCTTCATGCCATCATCTTAGGCTATCCAGCATTATTTCTGTGTCTGCCTCTTCTGCCACTGATCTTTCTAATCATCACTATATTTTCCAGTGCCTTTTTGTCTTAGTTTATGACCAAAGAACACTGTCTCTTATAGTTGAACATACGAGGGGGATTAAAGTGAAAATCTTAAATGTTTTGTGTGTGTGTGTCTGAATAAGTAAAGAACAAATGTATAATTTTTCAATGTAGTCACTACTTGCAGTTCAACGCAAGTCCTCTAAGCACTGATAAAGTGCTTGGATTCCTGTAGAACAAATTTTCTGTGGTCACTATAAGTACCAGATCTCTCCCTGGAGAATTAAAAGGATGTTGATACTGATTGTCCCTGTTGTGAGCTGGTTAGCCACATGCCACAACTGTCCTCACTAACAATCATAGTCAATTGCCCACTCCAACAGCCATAACGAGGAAGATTCATCAAGAGTTATATCCTCATACGCTAGGCTATCATTTATTGTCCACCATATATCCCCTGTGACCATCATCAATGTTCCGACAACAGGTGTTTTTGAAGTCAGTATGTCAGCTCTCCTGTTCCTGAGCACATCTGCCTCAGCTGCCCAATAGATCCACACAAGTTCCTGAGGGTTTGAGGTCTCCACAAGTGGAAGCCACTCATGCTGCAGCCATCAATTCAGAACTTTTTGTGGCTTGGACAAAGTCAGAAACAATAATAATTTGCAAATGAAGTATTTGAGAGTTACTTCGGTGCTGCAGAAGGACTTTATAATACTTGTACATACATAAGCGCAATGTCAGCTGCCATCAGCAATGACAACCAACTTTAAAGTAGTTACTGGGGAGTGGTATGGCATTTAATCATAAAGGACCCCATCAGAAACATTGACAAGGCACCCACTATTATCACAGATTGTTAATCAAGATGAAATGTCTTTTACATCAATGATAAACATTACAGTTGACAATCTGTATTCATAGTTATTAAATATTTTTGTCAGCATGCTGTACTTATAAAAATAAGTCTCTTTTACACGCACAGTAAAATGGCGATGATGTGACGCGTTTATTTTTCAGGAGACGCTGTTTTTAGTGTTTTCCTGTGGATTATGTGGTGTTATTTCGTATTTGTATATTGGAAGTGTTCAAAAGAAGCCACAGAAGGCAGGTGGTGGATGGAATTATGAGGGCAGCCGACAAATAATTGTTGGTTATGGTCTCAAGTTTCACAACGATAGGCAGAAGATCTCTTTCACGGGACAATGGCTGGCATCTCCGACCAGTATGGTCACTGCCATAGAAGGAAAGCAATGGCAAACTACCTTCTTTAAAAGTGCCTAGTTCATTATGATTCGCCTAAAGACAGATCATCACAAGACAAGGACAGAGACATTAAAATTAGCAATATGGAATGTTAGGACGTTAAACGACGACGAAAAATTAGATAACATCAAACAAGAAATGGAAAGAGAGAAAATTAATATTTTAGGGATGTGCAAAACGAGATGGACAGGAGCAGGCATCAAGATAGATGAAGATGTTAAGATTATTTATTCTGGAGGAGAAGATCGACAAAGGGGGATAGCAATTATTTTGGACTGGCAAACATCAAAATCTGTTCAAGGATATTGGGCCGTGTCAGACAGAGTTCTACTAGTTAAATTGAGCGGCAGACCTTTTGGCATAAATGTTATTTAGGTATATGCCCCAACGGGAGAATCCAGTGAGGATAATGTAGAGGAATTTTATAATGACATAGAGTCTGCTTTAAAGAAATTTAAAAATTCAGAAATAAACATCATAATAGGGGACTTCAATGCAAAAGTAGGAAATCAAGGTGAGATAGATACACAGTAGGAAACTACGGTTTAAGAGAGAGAAATGAAAGAGGATACAGACTTGTAGAGTGGGCAAAAGAGCAGGAAATGATTGTAGGAAACACCTGGTTTAAGCAACACTAGAAGATTATGGACATGGAGGAGTCCTGATAGCAGGATTAGAAACCAGATTGATTACATTCTGATTAGCAGAAGATTTAGAAATGTGCTAACAATAGCAAAAACAGTTCCCAGTGCTGATTGTTATAGTGACCACAGATTACTTACAGGAACATTGAGGATACAGTTAAAGAAAGTCTAGTATATACCAGGAAGCACTAAATATGATTTGTGCACATTGAGTAACGACAAGGAAATACAAAACAAATTCAACATAGAAGTACAGAACAAATTTGATATATTGTCTGATCTAGAGATCCTATTCCAGGATGTGGATGATCAATGGGAAATGTTGAAGAATTCAATCAGTTTGGCTGCAGAAACAACTATTCCAAAATTAAAGAAGGTGGATTGTAAGAAATGGATGACTGAAGAAATTTTACAACTAATGGAAATAAGAAGACTTAACAAAAATAACTCTGCCAAATATGAAGAAATTCACAGACAAGACAGAATATTATGTAAAGAGGCAAAAGAAGCATGGCTTGAGAAAAATTGCTTAGAAATTGAAAACAACACACAGTCAAAATACCAAATTAGTGCACACAAGAATTCAGGAACTTACTAATGAAAGAACAAGTACATCAGCAGGCTGTCTAAAAACTAAAGATGGCAAAATCATAATAGAAAAGATCAGATTCTACATGTATGGTCAGACTATGTGAAAACCTTTATGATGATAACAGAGATGAACAGTATGATATTCGTTTTAATAATGAATTTTGAAGATGGAGGTTCAAAATGTTCTTAAACATATGAAAGCTGGCAAGGCCCCCAGTTCAGATAACATCACAACAGGAATGATTAAAGCTTTAGAAGAATATGGAATAGAGCAAGTCACCAGACTGCTGAAAACATTATATGATACCAGAGATATACCTTCTGAATTATGTAATTTTGTATTGATTGCAATCCCAAAGAAATCAGGAGCCTTGGAATGTGATCAACACAGAACAATAGTATAATGAGTCACATCACAAAGATTTTGCTAAGAATTATCATGCAAAGATTGAGGAAGAAAATACAACCTGAAATAGGGGAAGAACAATGTGGGTTTGTAGAAGGAAAATGCTGTGTATATGCTGCGATCAGTTATTGAACGTTATAGAAGTAAACAAGGATATACATCTTTGCTTTATTGACTACACAAAGGCTTTTGATAGAGTAAGACATGTCAACATGGTAGATATGCTTGCAGATCTACAAATTGATGGGAAAAACATTTGACTTATAAAAAACATATATTGGAAAAAACAAGCTGCAATAAGGATTGATAATGAAGTGGGACAATATCAGCCTATTAAGAGAGGCGTTAGGCAGGGATATGTAATGTAATGTCTCCAGATCTTTTTTCCCTATACAGTGAAAATATTTTCAGAAATGTAGAAGATATAAATGGAATCAGCATTGGAGGACGAAACATAAATAATATTAGATATGCAGATTATACAGTATTGATTGCAGACAATGAGCAGGATCTGCAACAATTAGTAGATGCGGTTGTTGCACACAGTGAACAACTGGGGTTAGAATTAAATTGTAAAAAGACACAGATTATGGTCGTCACTAGGAAGAACGAAATACCACAACTGTAATAATATATAATGGAATATTCTTCAACAAGTGAATCGGTACAATTATCTCGGAACAGTCATAACATCTGATGGGAGATGCCTTGAAGAGATTAGAACAAGAATCGCCATGGCGAAAGTAGCCTTTAGCAAGATGAAAAACATACTGACCAATAAAAAGATGTCAATTGAAACGAGAAAAAGAGTGTTGAGGTGCTACATAGAGCCTGTTCTTTTGTATGGATGTGAAACTTGGACAATGAGCAGTCAAGGTGAAAAACATCTGATGGCTGCAGAAATGTGGTTTCTGAGGAAAATGCAAAGAATACCATGGACAGACAGAAAAACCAATGACCAAGTACTACAGGAGACAAATGAAAATCGTAAACTGATTAGAGAAATTAGACGTAGACAGTCAACATTTTTTGGACATGTTATGAGAAGAAATGGATTGGAGAACTTAGTGACAACTGGCAAGATCGGCGGGAACAGACCAAGGGGAAGACCGAGAAGTAAATACCTGGATGGCTTGGCCACATGGCATGGTCAAGACAGGAACACTGAGCTGATCCACGACTCTGGTGATCGAGTGAAATGGCGAGTCATGACCGCCCACGCTTTCCGGCATGGCACATGATTGATTGATTGACACACCTAAACATTACTTGCATACTGTACTATTAGTTGATCATAAAGTAATTTAGTTGGTATTTACCCATCTAAAGATGAAGGCTATGCCCACCATGTAAAATTTCACTCACCTCAACATCTTCTTTCTATCCTTAATGAGCACTTATTTTTCCTAGCAACATACTTGCTATCACATTTCATAACATAAACTTTATGGACCACTGAGCGAGCTAAAAAAGACAGTGACATTTAAACAAGAGACAACATTGCAGACATAGACAGTCAATTTTATGTGATCAAAAGAACAAGTTAATACTTCATATTGGATTTTTTTCCCCCACAGACTCGTATCCTAGTCACCCATGGGATAGGATTCTTGTCGCAAGTAGACAAGATAATTGTGCTTGTTAATGGAGAAGTCTCCGAAAGTGGCTCGTTCTCAGAGCTGCTTAAGTACAATGGAGCTTTTGCTGAGTTCCTGAGGAACTATCTGACAGAGTTGAACAGTGAAGACCCTGTATTACAAGATCTTGAAGGTGAGTCTTATTTTCAGTGCAGCATTTTAGAATTTCAGTCATACATACAGTAACGCACAAAGTCTATGGTCATTTGTTCTTGAATAAAATGCACCCAATAAAAGCAGTTTCTGTAAATTAGATATAATTATGCTTCATTGTGTTGTTGCTTAATGTAAATTGTGCAGAGAATTTTGCTTCAATTATTACGTTGTTTCCTGCTGTGTACAAATGATGTTCCCAACTTAGAACTTATTTGCATTTTGATTGTCGAAAAAAAAAGAAGATACAAATTGTCATTTAAATTATATGTCCAGCTAAAATATACCTGAATATATTATGCAAATGGAGGGGTACACATATTAGTGTTTAATAAAAATTTGCATGCTGTTGTGATCAACCTCAGGTTGAATTTCTAGTCAGTTTTATATTCAGTAGCTTGCCATTGCTTTCTGAACAAGAAGTAGAAGAAGATAACAATTGAAAGCTAATTATAAAATATAAGAATAACTTTCACAAATTTCTAGCAGTGACAGACATGGACAAGGAAGAAAGTTTGTTGAACTATATATGTATAATTCTGTTTGTGTATGTATATATTATAACATCTTTTATTATCCCTTAATGTGTATTAATTCATAGTAGATTTATCAATATCTGTATTCTGTTTATATAACTGCCTCATTTGGTTCTTATTCTTATCTCCATGTAAAAATAATAAATCTCACTAGACATTACCAATTGGTTGTCACTAGTTCTTAATTCTATCTTACTTTCCCCCGTCCATAACCTATTATTTTCTCAAATAAAAAGTTCAAAACTGAGGGTATTAAATATGTATGTTTGTGTGTGTTTATATTTGTGCGAGTACCGTGTGTGTATGACCCATGCATAGTACAATTGTGTGTGTATGACCCATGCATAGTACAATTGCGTGGGCACACACTTGCTTCCCACAAGGTCAGTCTTCCATTTTACCAAACTATATATACATTTATTATATATCCAGACTACATGACTTCTGTTAGTGCTTACCATAACTGTTTGCTAGTGCTTAAACTGAAGGTGCACTGTTGTTGATCTATAAATGAGATCATACAGTAAATCTTTTAAAAAATTGCAATAGTTGCTGTCTAAATTTTTGTTTTCATTTGTGACCATATTTACATTTAAGAATACAGTAATTTAAGTCCTTTAAAAAAAAAAAATCAGAACAGTATTTAAATTGCCTTTTATTTTAATTCTTTAAAATTTTTGTCTGCATGCACACTTTTATTTCTCGAAAGGGAGTAACCATTGTTTTATACTTTTAGGCAATTTGAGCATCAATGTAGATGGTAAGAGACCTGTACATTGTCTACATGAATTGTTTGACACATTTTGCTTTTTCACATATTGCATTAATGCTTTGGGGGGTTAACATTTGTATATCTGCAGTTAGGTATGCTGAATAATTACAATTCTACACTTAAAAGCATGTTTCTTTGAAGGTAAAATAAGATTTAATCAGATAATGAGAATACTAAATAGATTTATCATTTGCTTCCTTAATTATATTTACTGCCTTCATCGTTTATAAAAAAATAGTAAAGAAGCATTTTATACAGGAGTATTGGGTACATGGTGGTAGCCCCATATTTTGTAGACCAATAACCACTCTGTGGATGATGTCATTGACATCATGTCAGCTGCCTTTACTTTCCAGGACATTTCCTGGCACCCATGGTAGGCTGAGTCAACCTGGGAGTCCATATACATTAAAAATAATCTTGATGTGGATTCAAACACATGATCTTCATCATAACTGGTATTTTATTATTGTTTTGTTAGTTGCTTATGACCAGGTGTCTGTGTTAATATGCAATTTAGCAAATCCCTTATGGATTAATGTAAGGTAACTTAAACTGGTGATATATTATCTTCTTTCACACAGTAGGAAGACTATTCAGGTATATGTACTTTGCATTATTTCAATATAACATCCATCTTAGCAAAACTAGATTGCTTGTCAAAACCATAAAGACAAGACAAATGAAATAAATGAGACATATTATATAAAGAGAAGGATTTTAAATTTGCTGTCATTACACCTTTACCACAGAGCGGCAGAGAAAGAGGATAATTTTACATGCATGATATTTGCATTTTTTACATATATAGGATGAAACCTGGTGCAATGAAGCTGATCCTCTAGTCCTTTAAAACCTATTTATTCACATGCATGATATTTGCCTTCGCATGAGCCTAGAATGTCATCTTTCTGCAGCTGAACTTGTATGTTATCCTAAAGTGGGGCATACATTGTATCCGCTATATCCACTACATCCACTATCCCCTTTATACAGGCTATAAAGGATTCCTGTACATGTCATGTGGTGTACTTGGTAATAAGGTGATAGCAATCTATTTTTAGGACCAGTTCTGCACTTCTTGGGTGATGTGCTCAATATCATGCCTAACACATTTACTTCCCACATAATTACTTCCCAGGTTGAAAGAGTTCATGTTACACTCAGCTAGGGTAGAAAGAGTTCATGTTAAACTCACCTGAGGTAGAAAGAGTTCATGCTAAACTTCACCTATGATAGAAAGAGTTCATGTTTAACTCACCTATGATAGAAAGAGTTCATGTTAAACTCACATAGGATTGAAAAAAATTCATGTTTAATTAACCTATGATAGAAAGAGTTCATGTAAACTCACCTATGATAGAAAGAGTTAATGTTAAACTCAACTGGGGATAGAAAGAGTTCATGTTAAACTCACCTGGGGTAGAAAGAGTTCATGTTAAATTCACTAGGGGTAGAAAGAGTTCATGTTAAACTCACGTGGGTAGAAAGAGTTCATGTTAAACACACCTGGGGTAGAAAGAGTTCAAGTTAATCTCACATGGGGTAGAAAGTGTTCATGTTAAACTCACATAGGATAGGAAGAGTTCATGTTAAACTCAAAGATGATAGAAAGAGTTCATGTTAAAGCCACCTGTGATAGAAAGAGTTCATGTTAAACTCACCTAGAATAGAAAGAGTTCATGTTACTCTCACCTGGGATAGAAAGATTTCATGTTAAACTTACCTTGGGTAGAAAGAGTTCATGTTACACTCACCTGGTGTTGAAAGAGTTCATGTAAAACCCACTGTCATAGGACAAATTCATGCAGGACCCACCTGTCATAGAACGAGTTTACGTAACATCTACCTATCATAGAATAATTGCTTGTAGCACTCACCTGTCATAGAACGAGTTAATACAGCACCCACCTGTCATAGAACGAGTTCATGACTCAAGCATATAAATGCTTTAACAGGATAATGTCTTGTTAGTTTCTATATTTATTTGTAAATTTAAGACATCGTTTTATAATTTATTAATGATTAACTCACTAACTTTGGTGCTACAATTAATAGTTTAACTTTACAATTCAAATATTATTTTTAAGTAAGGTAAAGTAAGAGGTCAGCAATGCCAAGAGGATTAACAGGCTCAAGCTGACATTTCCTGTGCATTGACAACAGTTGGTCTTCTCAGCAGTTGGAAAATGTTGACTTCTCATTCAGAAAACAATGACCAATTATTGAATGTAAAATTGCCTAGAAAATCAATCTGGAGTTGATTGCTGTGTCCTGCAAAGGATATGCAGCATTAAAAAAATAAACAATAAAGGAAGGACCCTTTAACATACTTTTGAAGCGTTGAATTCATGGTGCTAGTTCCTATATTTGTATAGAACAATAGGCACCTGATGGGTGGTGTGGTTACTATCAGGTAGGACATCTTTACTTCCTGGGACATTTCCTGGTATCCACTTCAGGCCTGGTCTAACTAGGACCCAGGTCAATGAAAATAAACACCCGCTTCCATGGAGATTTGAGCTCATCAGCACTGTGACAACAGGAAAGTGCTTGCTACTTCACTACCATGGTTTCTTTGCAAGGAATACTTACTATTATTTACTTTCTAATGAGTAAATATGACTATAACTTTTTAGTTTAGCAGTATTTATAACTGAGCTACCGTATAACAGTATATGGTACTGCCTGCTTTCTGTTAACATGGAATGTTGGGCGGCGCTCACCAAACTCAACACCCGACATTGTGCTAACGGCTTTGGGAGGAAGACCACAATTGGGAAGGTACGAACGAGCCTTAGCCTAGTGTGAGGAAATGCATCCTAAAGACTAAATATCATGGCAGGGCAGACCTGGCCCTAAGCCTTGGTCGGCAACTGGTCTAAGATGGAAGCTCAAACAGGCAGACAGAGCATTGCTTTGCTGATCCGGCAGCTTCTGCAGCTTGTCTTGTTCCAGACATATTGATATTACCTTTCCTCTGAAGTAAACTAGACAGGCTGCATGGGAAACTGACATGGTCTCTAAATTCAGCCCAGGCTTTGTGCTACGGAATGCTGCTTCATTTTACAAACTATAGTCTGCCAAGACAGCAATTTGCCTGTCATTTATGATTTATCAGTTGTTAGAAAATTAATAAGTAGTAACCCTTCTTTAATTCTTATCTAAGGAGTGCTTAAATGTATTTACTTTTTATGTGATGAGTTTAATGTTATTAATATGTAATTTAACACCTAAAATAGGTGATAGTGCAGTGGTAGCGTGCTTGCCTGCTGGCCCGGTGGTTATCTGTTCAAATCCCCATCTAGGGCCTGCTAGGTGAACCCAGCCTACAATTGGTACCTGAAAATTTACTGGGAAGTGAACGCAACTGGCATGATATTGATCACATTACCCACTGAGTACCAATTGTCTGTAACAATATAGGATTCTCTGTAACAATATAGGATTGTCCGTAACAATATAGGATTGTCTGTAACAGTATAGGATTGTCTGTAACAATATAGGATTGTCTGTAACAATATAGGATTGTCTGTAACAATATAGGATTTTCTATAACAATATAGGATTGTCTGTAACAATATAGGATTGTCTATAACAATATAGAATTGTCTGTAACAATATGAGATTGTATATAACAATATAGGATTGTCTGTAACAATATAAGATTGTGTATAACAATATAGGATTGTCTATAACAATATAGGATTGTCTATAATAATGTAGGATTGTCTATAACAATATAGGATTGTCTATAATAATGTAGGATTGTCTATAACAATATAGGATTGTCTATAATAATGTAGGATTGTCTATAACAATATAGGATTGTCTATAACTATATAGGATTGAGTATAACAATATAGGATTGTATATAACTATATAGGATTGAGTATAACAATATAGGATTGTCTATAACTATATAGGATTGAGTATAACAATATAGGATTGTCTATAACTATATAGGATTGAGTATAACAATATAGGATTGTATATAACTATATAGGATTGAGTATAACAATATAGGATTGTCTATAACTATATAGGATTGAGTATAACAATATAGGATTGTCTATAACTATATAGGATTGAGTATAACAATATAAGATTGTATATAACTATATAGGATTGAGTATAACAATATAGGATTGTATATAACTATATAGGATTGAGTATAACAATATAGGATTGTATATAACAATATAGGATTGAGTATAACAATATAGGATTGTCTATAACTATATAGGATTGAGTATAACAATATAGGATTGTCTATAACTATATAGGATTGAGTATAACAATATAGGATTGTATATAACTATATAGGATTGAGTATAACAATATAGGATTGTATATAACAATATAGGATTGAGTATAACAATATAGGATTGTCTATAACTATATAGGATTGAGTATAACAATATAGGATTGTCTATAACTATATAGGATTGAGTATAACAATATAGGATTGTATATAACTATATAAGATTGAGTATAACAATATAGGATTGTATATAACAATATAGGATTGAGTATAACAATATAGGATTGTCTATAACTATATAGGATTGAGTATAACAATATAGGATTGTATATAACTATATAGGATTGAGTATAACAATATAGGATTGTATATAACAATATAGGATTGTATATAACTATATATGATTGAGTATAACAATATAGGATTGTATATAACAATATAGGATTGAGTATAACAATATAGGATTGTCTATAACTATATAGGATTGAGTATAACAATATAGGATTATATATAACTATATAGGATTGAGTATAACAATATAGGATTGTATATAACTATATAGGATTGTATATAACAATATAGGATTGTATATAACTATATAGGATTGAGTATAACAATATAGGATTATATATAACTATATAGGATTGAGTATAACAATATAGGATTGTATATAACAATATAGGATTGAGTATAACATAATAGGATTGTCTATAACTATATAGGATTGAGTATAACAATATAGGATTGTCTATAACTTTATAGGATTGAGTATAACAATATAGGATTGTATATAACTATATAGGATTGAGTATAACAATATAGGATTGTCTATAACTATATAGGATTGAGTATAACAATATAGGATTGTATATAAAAATATAGGATTGTCTGTAACAATATAGGATTGTCTATAACAATGTAGGATTGTCTATAACAATATAGAATTGTCTATAACAATATAGGACTATCATCATTTACCTAGTATACCTTAAAAGTAAAATAAAAAGACCCTTGTACATGTCTTAAGGTGGTTTGGGAATATGGTGCTATATCCATATGTTTTCAGACCTAACAGCACCCGGTGATTGATGTGGTCAGTATAACGGGAACCATCTTCACTTTCCAAGACATTTCCTGGAACCATTTTTAGGCCGGGTCGACCTGGGAGACTAGGTCAATTTATAAAAATATACTCCAATGTGGATCTGAACCCATGAACATTGGGCAGGCAGCAAGCATCTAGCCACTATGCTACCACAGCTCCCCTAATATGCCTTAAAACAGGGAAAAAAGTCCTTTAAATACTGTGCACCACTTCAAGTGACCACAAAATTAACCCCTAATTTATCAACCTTCACTTAGAAGTTTGAGACTAAAATTCTAGATTAATTCAAAAATCAGAGACAGGGATCACCTGTTGGATCTTTTTTCTAGGACATGCTGGTATAGCGGAAAATGAGCAGGAGAACAAACTGGCTGATTCTGCATTGTTGGGTGGTGTACTGGTGCACGATAAAGCAGATGTGGTCAAGGCCCTTTGGGAGTGTGTGTATAGCGTGGATGAACAGATATATCATCATTGCCTGGAGAGAATGAAGTGGCAGGGAGTGTCTAGAGGATCTGGCCGACATTCAGTACTCCGAGAAAAGGTCATATGGACACATGATTAGGCTGCACCTGGAACCATTAGTATTAGGATTCTTCACTGGCTGTTGAAGATGAGGATGGAGCATGTTTGTGTTTGTCTTAAGTTCTGTGATGACGGTTCTTGACTCAATTCAATTCAACTCAGTTTAAATTATTAAAAAAGTGTGGCTCATATTCCAATCCAGTATTTCTACAAGTCACTTCTGCTAATTAAATTGCCTGGTCAGCTCAGTTGGTAGAGCATCGGGTGTTGAAATGCAGTGTAATTTCAGTTATAAGTTTAAGTGTTTAAGAGTGAGAGGATCAACTTCATTACATCAGGTTTTATTCCATATGGCTCAGTCTCTCAGAACAGTTGATCTATAGTAAAAAGCTTCAAATTACTATTACTAATCATAACCATAAATTTACATCCAAACCAGAGCTTGTAAAATGGTGGCTTTTAGTACACTAAGACTGAATGAGTATGTATTGTACTTGCACATAGCAACTCCAGCCATACTCATTGTAAAGTTCATGGAGCAGTTGTTCTCTCGTTTATGAAGAATTTATTTGCTTTGAAATTTAGCACAATGATATTTGTAACTGATTTCATTAAATCGGGTCATAGCTGGTTTGTTTAGTGTGTATTAACTCTGGTCCAGTTCTGCATTCATTCTAAGAGTAATTGTAATCACCAGCACCCTTCTAGGCCTGTCAGTATCACTACATCATCTTTAACCAGATGTTGAGACAGTTCCCTTCTTAGCCCATTTTCACATTTAAGGTGTGGGAAACCAAACAATGTCCATGCTAAACATGAATAAGTATAGGCAAAAACACCATAGTTTTATAAGACATAAACCAAATGCTTGTTCTAGGACTCTCTTTGTATCATGACACTGAGAGACAAAAATAAAATAGAAAAGGAAGAAGAAGAAGAGGAGGAGGAAGCTCATCACATTCCTCACAATCCAGTTTGAAAAATGGTGCACGAACCCAAATAAATATCTATGCTTGTGTTCATAATTCACCCCTTGTCCATCCTTGTGTTGAGAATTGACCTCACGTTTATAGGAATATTTGAAATACTAACATTTTAAAATGTAAATGTTTGAAGTAGAGTCTGTAAAAATAGGACCAGTAACTCTTATAGTTTCAAAATGGTTGTAGTAATCTCAAGGACTAGTAATAATAATTCTTAAAGTATATATGATGTATTTTAGAATGATATTGCTATGATAATATTCTAAATAATAATATGTTATGATAGTATGATAATATCCCAAATTTAATAATTTGTTTTTCAATTTTACTTAAATGCTTTTGCAATTGCCTTGACATGTTTATTATCAGAAGCTCAGTTAAAATATCTTCTTGTAATTATTTAATATAATAGAAATATTTTATTGACTTAACTTTACACATATCACAAAATTTGATTTATGCTGAATTGGATTATTGCATGACTGTAGCAGACTTGAATTTGAAATGTGTTTAAATTATTAGCACATATAATGATACATTGAAGCTCCATGCATCCATTTTAAAATATAGCATTAAGATGCTAGAAAATCAGGTTCAGTTCCTATTTACTTTCTGTGATAAATATTTGCTGTTCCATTTTTCAACTGAAAATTGTTGGCCATTTGCATGGTTTTACAAGTATTAAAAATATATGTCTTTATTTTCTGCTTGATAAGATGAAAATATTTTCATTACAAAATGTTATTCTTGATAAGATCATCATATATTTTTTTATCACAGAATTGTATTCTTGTATTCAGTATGCTAACTTTAAATTAAAAAAAGCAAACAGATCTTATAGATGGAACCTGCTGTAGGTATGTGAAGTGGTAGAGCTATCACATTTTTGTAGGCCTGAGGGCACAGAGTATTAGGTCTTTCCCTCCCGCAGCGAACAATGAGAGCTGGCATAGAAGTGTCAGACTGTACTCATGCCATCGTTAGTAGTAATGTCCTAACTGTCACACCAGTGCGCTGATAATGCTAACTAAAGCTAACTAAAAGTAGCTGAAGACACATACTTTCACCTGGTCATGTTTTCTCAGTGACTCACATTAACTCAATGAGTATGCTCAGGAAGATCAAGATAGGCGGGGTTTGACGGTGTCTCTGAGGCGTCAAGGCTGAAAAAAATTATCTTCACCTTTGTACCAGGACATGCAGGTGTCAGATGAAATGAACAAGCTGATAGGCTTTTGGGCAGGGCTACGATGGATAGCAGATGAGCAATAGACCTGGCCGATATACTGAATGCCCTTAGAGAGACATCATAATTAAATTAATCAACTGATGGCTGTGAATCTGCAACATTGACCAGGCTGCATGAACATTAAGTCAAAAAGGGGTGAAGCAAGACAAGAGCACTGTGCAGGGGTAAAAAGAAGAATAGTTAACCAACATAGAAATGGTGTTATTAGTTGCTGAAGGCTGATGGAGATACTGAGGATGGGATCCGAGCACTTATAGTCTGAATGGTTGCATGCTGACAATACTGAAGACTGGCATGCTTTGTACTGAATGGTATGCATCAATGCAGGTGTTGTGGGTTGTGAGCATTCAATGGATCTTTTCTCCAGGACACTCTGATGCGGTTGGGAATGAACAGGCAGACAGATTGGCTGGTGCAGCATCATTGAGGGGTGATTTGATGCATGATAAGGTGGATGTGGTGAAGGCCTCACGGGAGCCCGTGAACAGTGTAGAAGAAAAGATATACTATCATGATCTAGAGAGAATGCGACAGCAGAGGATCTGGTAGTGCAATGATGTCGGTTCTGATCGGCTGCTATTATGACAATGGGCATGTTGGCAGTAATCTTGGCGTTGCTTTCATTTGAGCTGCAAAACTACATCCATGATTGCACACATTCAAGATTTTGACTTAGACATTGAACTGAAAGTCTACAGAATTCTAGTTCCTAAATGTACATTTACTTTCATACCAGAACATGTAAGCAGTAAAAAATGGATTGACTGGCTGACCAGAGGTCTATCAGAGGGCGAACCAATGGGTCAAGCGACAATGTCAACACTCTTAGAGAGACTGAACTATAAATAGGACTTTGAACAGAATGAATCTGTATCAATAGCCAGAACACACACATTTGCATCAGTGTGGCCAGAAAAGAGAGAATACCGAATATGCAAGGAATCTTATTAATCAATATGGGACTGGCACAGTTAGTTGCAGTGGTGCAGTAGCTAAATGCTCACCTGCCAAACTGGTAGTCATGGGTTTGAATGCAGGCCAGGTTGGATTCTTGAAATGGACCTGGTCTCCCAGGTTGACCCAGCTTAAAATGTGAACCAGGAACTGTCTTGGGGAGTAAAAGTGACTGGCATGATACTGACCACATGACCCGGCAAGTGCTGATTGGTCTATACAAATATGGGTCTAGAACTGACCACATAAACCGGCGAGTGCTGATTGGTTTATACAAATATGGGTCTAGCACTACCACATGACCTGGCGAGTGCTGATTGGTCTATACAAATATGGGTCTAGCACTGACCACATGACCTGGCGAGTGCTGATTGGTCTATACAAATATGGGTCTAGAACTGACCACATGACCCGGTGAGTGCTGATTGGTCTATACAAGTATGGGTGTAGCACTGACCACATGACCCGCTGAGTGCTGATTGGTCTATACAAATATGGGTCTAGAACTGACCACATGACCCGGCGAGTGCTGATTGGTCTATACAAATATGCGTCTAGCTCCATATGCCCAATGTGCTTTAAGGCATGTAGTCTTTTACTTTCAAGAGGTTGCTGTACATCACAAATACTGAAGTATTGCTGTACATCACAAATACTGAAGTATTGGACAGATCAGGTTGTGTGACGGTTTGTTCCAGGCTCAGTCTTCGTAGACTTAGATGGATAGGACACGTTAGGAGGATGGATGGATGGTAGAATACCAAAGGATATCTTTTTTGGTGAATTACAGATGTGTAAGAGATCTTGGGGTCGGCCTCTACTATGATACAAAGATGTGTGTAAACGGGACATGATTGATACAGGCATTGATAATGCATATTGGGAGCAAGTCGCCACAGCATTTGTTGCATGGAGGGCAAAGATCAGAAATGGAATAAAGACAAAGGAGAAAATGATTGCAGATAGGTGACACACTGAGCGTATGAGACCTAAGATTGTGCATGATGGTGGTAGTCCCATAGTTGTATAGACCAATTGACACTCAAGGGGTGATGTGGTCAGTACCTGGCCATCTGCCTTTACTTCCCAAGACATTTCCTGGTACTCAGTTTAGGCTGAGCCGACTTGGGAGTCCAGACTTGGGAGTCCAGACTTGGGAGTCCAGACTTGGGAGTCCAGACTTGGGAGTCCAGACTTGGGAGTCCAGACTTGGGAGTCCAGTCTTGGGAGTCCAGACTTCGGAGTCCAGACTTCGGAGTCCAGACTTCGGAGTCCAGACTTGGGAGTCCAGACTTGAGAGTCCAGACTTGGGAGTCCAGACTTGGGAGTCGAGACTTGGGAGTCGAGACTTGGGAGTCCAGACCAGTGTTAAGAATCTGTTTCAATGTGAATTTGAACCCATGACTTGTGGATATGCCTGCCACTGCACTACTGGGCTCCATGTGTCTGGAGTGCAATGATAATTATCTTATGAATTGGAAACAAATAGGTATATTTAGCTCCTGCGAGAAGAAACGTACTAAACACAAACACGTTGCACATACCTTACAAGAAGATCCATCGTATACCGGTGAAAATCCAAAATCAGAAGCAATCAATAAATATATAAAATGAAATAATAAAATATAAAACACACAAATACGTACAATACGATGTGTTTGTGTTTAGTACATTTCTTCTCGCAGGAGCTAAATATACCTATTTGTTTCCAATTCATATAGTTATATCCTGCTGCAGCCGCTGCATTTTCTTTTATTCCATAATTATCTTAAATGAGCCGAATTGTTCTGAACAACTCCTACTAATGGGTTAACAATGATTTCAAAATGAGGTAATTAACACTACTATTTGGAATTTTGAATGCCATGAAAACACTGAAGACATTTTGCCAAAATGCATGCCAGTGGAAAACAGCTGTTGCATCACTATTTTTCACAGGGAGTGCAACAGTTGGATGAAGATGATAACTGAATATGTGAATGTTTATTTTCAGTGCTGAGCATAAGGGATGAGATTATTAGCCAACTGGAGTCTAACATTGATAAAACAGACATCTTGGAGAGGTAAGATTTATGGAGTGCTTGTTGTAAGTTTGTCATGAATAATGTGCATATTAACAGTGGACATGGTCAAAAGGATAACAGCGCTCACTCTAAACCATCTGTGCAATGATGGAGAAGTAGGTGTTCAGTTCCTTCCCCGGCATTAAGTTGGACTTGAATGTTGACTTCTCGTTCAGAAAACAATGGCAAACTGCTGAATGTACAACCCTTGTGCATGCATTGAGGTGTATTTAGTATATGGTGCTAACCCCATATTTTTGGGACAAGTCAGCACACCCTGGGTAACCGCCTTAACTTCCCCAGTAATTTCCTTGCACCCGGTTTAGGTAATTTTCTTGCACCCATTTATGTCATTTCCTTGTACCAATTTTAGGTCATGTCCTTGCATCCATGTTAGGTCATTTCCTTGTACCCAGTTTAGGCTGGTTAGACCTATGAGCCCAGGTCATAATAAAACCTGCCTTGATTGGATTCGAACACATGACACCTGGCTGGCAGGCAAGCATGTTAATTATTGTGAAGGTCAGGTTTTATGATTGTGACTTCCAGAAGTCATTCTTGTGATTTCTAAGAATAATTCTATTATAATTGTCAAGTTGTCTAATTGTTATTTCTGACTTTTCTGTTGTCATTGCTAGTTTTTATTCTTGTATATGTCCTCCTGAAATCCTTGTGACATCTCACATACTATTTCTGTATGCTGTATATTTTGTTAACTTGAAACATAAAACATAAATGCTGGCTTATACCATTTCAACTTTTCTAGACAAGTTTCTGTGATAAGTGAACGGATGGGTAAACCATTTTTGAAAACAAGTAGTCCATCTCTCAACAACTCCTCACCAACACCGAAGAGAAGATTCACAAAATCTGACATCATGGATAATGAAGAGAAGAAACCACTCAAGAAAGATGAGAGTAAATTGGTGCAAGCTGAGGCAATGGAGACTGGAACAGTAAGAACACATTTCTTCTTTTCTTACCTTTTAATTCATACTCATATAACTACAAGTAGGCGTGTTGGTGTAATGATTAGGAAGTTATACTGAGAATGGCATATATCGGTCAGATGAGGGTTTGATGCCTGCAGTCGCCGTTCATTAAAGAGGGAAAAACTGGTCAAATATTCCTAAAATGTGATGGTTCTAACACTTCAAAAGCCACCAGCAGGTTCCTTCTCGTCAACTTGTTTTTGAAAATATAACTAAAGCTATCTCTGTTGTTTTCCTTGACTTCACTGTCGGCCGTTTTCAACCTATTAACTCTTTTAAGAGACCATTCTCCACTGGTCCAAGCCTGACATCCAGCTCATGCCTGTGGCTCCTAGTAGCTGTCAGCATGCGACAGCAGCCACCCACCAGGCAACAGCTGTGATAGGCTGGCTAAACCAGGCATGCATAGCTGATTCGGTGTCAAACCAATCGATGAACTAGGGTATGCCTACCCAGCATGTGAAGACAGGATTCGGCAGACTGCGCGGAAGAAATCATTGATGATTCAACGGGCAAGACAGTGTTTACCTGCAAAGCGTTATGGAACGTGATGAGCACGGCAAGGCATGTAGAGCTCTCTGGTCATCCACTGCACCTGTATTCGTCTCCAGTCGTCTTGACTTGTCTTGCCACTGGATTCAGATGGACTCAGGTGAGAGAGTGTGGTCGACGAATTGTGCAACTCTTCCTCACTTTAATCCAATTCATCGCGCAAGTCATTCTTCACTGGATGAACTGAATGGTCATCATCATTCTTGATGGACAAACAACAACACAACATACATTAACTGAAGATTGGTTGGCTTGTAATCCTCTGGGAAAATTACCTTCACTCTTAATGTCTGGTGTTCTGACATTGAGGTTATCTGAGCTGTGAAAATGGCTTGCGTCTGTTGGAGTCAGGTTGGTGGAAGCTTTCCTCCTGGCCTGGTACAAAGTACCATCCCCACAGGGTGTGTGTTGTAGAATACTCCTTCACCTTGCCAAGCCAGGAAACCACAGGTTGTGCAAGACTGGTTGGGAACTTCACATTTGTCTAGAATATGTGAAGGCCTTGCACTTCACACACCAATGACAGTATCTGCTATAGTACTACCTGTACCTTTCATCTAACACTTCACACACCAATGACAGTATCTCCTATAGAACTACCTGTACCTTTCATCTAACACTTCACACACCAATGACAGTATCTGCTGTAGTACTACCTATAACTTTCATCTAACACTTCACACACCAATGACATAAATGCTTTAAAACTACCTGAACCTTTCATCTAACACTTCACACATTCTGTTGTACAAAGGTCAAGCTGAATGTATACATGGTCTATATACGAGCTATTGGCATCGTCTTGAGCATGGTCATCGTGTTGTTCAGCATTCTATTCAATGCCACTGGTATCTACTCCAACATCTGGCTGAGTCAGTGGAGCAATGATGCCCGCAATCCCAACATCACTAATGATGAAAACAACAGAAATATGAGACTGGGAGTATACGGCTCTCTAGGAATTATTCAGGGTGAGTTTTTGATGTTGCTACAAATCTTTCTAGAAATATACAGTGTGTTGGTGTGTTGGTTGGTTGATTGTATCGCTTCTGGAACATTTGTTATTCCTACAGTAATTGTAGAGTCACTATGAAGTCTTTCTGTCTGCATAAACCAGGTTTTAGATACCTAATTAATATACCCAGGAAGGTTAACCCGGTCAACAAATACCTGAAAAAGTTGGTTGTGTCTGCCAATAGGTGCAAATATTGCAGCTCTGCTGTAAACAGGCGCACCACAATTACATCCAAAACAAACATTTCAGATGAACAAAGAAGAAGAGGAAGAAGAAAATACCTAGTTGCTGAAGAGGCAGGATTATTTTTTTTGGACTAATACGACTTTGCTGGTCTCCACGGCGAAGTGCTTATGGATGCGATTTGTAAGCCCGCTTACTCGCGGTTGAAACACAACTGCAACCAATTTGGCAGCAGACCGCATTGCGCTGGGTTTTAACGAGTTGGTATGGGAGCCAGTCGTTCAGAAAGCAATGGCAAACTACTCAACATAAAACTTGCCAAGACATCAACAACTGCAGTAAAATGCTGGTGTTGACTGCAACGTCCTGTAAAGGATATGCAACTTAAAAAAAAATATTTGACACACCCCATAGGGTCTATCTGCTGTGGGAACTACCTTTATCTTTAGACAGGTTACGGCTGATATTCATGCTTGTTTCAACTGCATGAAGTATAGCACTGCCAGTAGCTGGTGGTAATGGGTTTAAAGAGGAGTTTTAAGATGAGGATAAATCTCATTACACTGGGTTTTATCCTATATGCCTCAGTCTCTTTCGGAGTGGCCTGCTGAAAGCATTGCTCAGAGCACAAACTCTGTAGCTTCAGCAACGACTCCTAGAAATATTAAAGAAAGCTCCACTCATGAACCAAATGACAGAGCCCGTAAATGAACCTACAAACTTAAGAGCAGGTGGCAGGCAGCACATGACTTAACCATTTCATCAAAGAGATCCGCGAGCTGATTGTAAATAATGAGCTAAAGACTTGAGTGTAGGTTTTTATTTGGTGAAAATGCCATCCTTTTATTGATTGTTACCCCATTTAACAAAGACGTATATTTGTTCACGTATCTCGAATGGAGGACGAACGTATTCCCAAAGATCTCCTTTACGGAGAACTAGCCACAGGAAAGAGGCCAACCGGAAGACCCCAAATGCGATATAGGGATGTGTGTAAACAAGATATGAAAACCATTGGAATAGATCCAGACACGTGGGAGAGAGTTGCAACAGACAGATGCTCCTGGAGAAGAGATGTACGAAACGGACTGGTGCTCTTTGAGCGCAATCAGATCCAAAAAACTGAGGAGAGACGGCACAGGCTCAAAGAGCAGTCACTTACTGCGGGACTTGCCTCGTCTCACAGATGCGGAAACTGTGACAGAGATTGTCATTCTCGAATTGGACTATACAGTCACCAGCGGTGCTGCCAGGCACCTCCCAAGCGGCACAACTCTATAGTCCTTCAGGACTGAAAGAGGCCTACTACTACTACTATATTTGTACATAATGAGCTAAAGACTTAAGCATATGTTTTTATTTGATGAAAGTGTCATGCTTTTGTTGTGTTATCCATTTAACAAAACAATACATTTGTACAGGTATGTTTCTGTAATTTTGTAAAACTATACTTCTGTGACTTCCACAGGTATGATTGTGTTTGTTGCTTCACTTATGCGACTGCTTGGAGCTATCAATGCATCACGGGTTCTTCACATTGGAATTCTGTCCAATGTCATTCGAAGTCCCATGAGCTTTTTTGATACCACACCAAGTGGACGTATTGTGAACCGCTTCAGTAAGGATCTGGATACATTGGACATCATGGTTCCGATGCTCATAGGGATGTTTCTGAACTGCATGTTCCAAACGGCCTCCACCTTGTTGGTGATTTCCTTCTCCACACCGATGTTCCTCGCAGTGGTTATACCTTTGTTGATTTTCTATTACTTTGTACAGGTATGTAAATTACACATATTTATCATTTAACGGTGAATAAGCACTAATGAAACCGATGATATTGTTAAATTAATATTGTAATAATATATAACAGATGTAGAGGCTGCCGTATTAACTCTTAAAATATGCATGATTAATATCTAGGACCATATTTTATCAAGCATTTATGACAGAGGCCATTATTGATGGCCAGTAGCTTCACCAACATTTTGTTTTGTTTTATTTTATTCTTGTGCTAAACTTTAAATGTTCCCTTTAAAGTATGCCTAGCATCAATACAACTTTGAAGAGACTTGGAAATAACTGATCATCAAAGACTTAAAAAGAGAAATTAATCACGTGGCAAACAAAGAAAAACCTCATTAAATAAATGAATGTTTTTTTGGCTCTCGTTCACTCTGAACTCAAGCGTAGTCCATATACTACTTCTGGTAGCATTGGACTGAATTTTGCTTATGAATTAGCCTTCCCTATTACCAGTGCCACTCGCCCTCAGGCAAACCCACTCTCACTTCAGAGGTGCTTGTAATTTACATCCCCAAATCAAGAACGAGAAAACATTTTAGTCCAACTGTCCGGTGTAGGGGTTGGGTTGAACCCCTAATCTCAGCAACGGATGATTAAGAGTGAGCTCTTATCCATTTGGCCATAAATGTATGCTTGTTGAGTAACAAGAAGGAATGTAATGTATTGAGCAAACCCAAGATATAAGACAATTATGGTAACTAAGGGAACTTAAAGGGCCAATGGAACTAGATTAGTAAGGGTTGAATACTGAAGACTTCAGCTGGATACCTGGGGATTTAAAAATAAAGTGAAAATAGGCTCTGTTTACTGAAAATAGTCATGCTGGATCATGAGGCTATGAAAAACAGAAATATTTTCATCATTTCTTTGGAACATGGAGCAAGGTGTTGCATAGTGGCTAATGCACTTGCCACCAGCCTTGTTCACATTTTCATTGAGGCAGAAGTTTTAATGATTATTGGTTCCCCATAGTCGCCCACCCTCATAATATGAGTATTACTTTATTAAGAAATTATTGACAATACACTAGACACAAGGTTATACAGCATAGATTCTAAGCAGAAGAAGAAGAATGTGGATATACTGACCACGTTGTTTGGTCAAGAAAATATACGCTTTGTACCATACTCACAATTTATCATGATGGCCTGGAATTGGTCCTTTGCTTTTAACAGATTCATTGCCAAGCAAAAAGTAAGTTTGGAACAAACATGATGCTCAATCAAATGAACAAGTATTATAATGGGAATTTCCATTCACTGAACACTGAAATTGCAGAAACTATTGAGAAACGAAACAAATAACACGACGACTCTAGTATGGTGATATATCATCCTTCTGTCCAATAGAGAAGTTATATATACTATCCTTCAGCAGTGAATCAGTTAATTGTTTAACTTGTATCACATGGGATGTATTTATGTGTTAACATGGTTGTGTTTGCTGTTTCAGTTTCTGGTGCATCTAGATGTTGTTCAGCTTCTACTAATGTTTACACTAGTCAACAAGTATTGCCTTGTGTCACATGATAAGTTAGTTTCTTAAAAGCTGCACATATAATAATCACAAAAACTTCTCCTAATGTTTATGTCAAGTTCCTTAACCCTGACAGAACCCGGCACTTGTTTTATCTTACCTCCCTGTAGTCAGCTAATTATTCAGTGCAATTAGCATAAGCTTCTGTTGGCAATTGCATTGTATTGTATTTATGTCAACAATATCCTGTTCAACCCTTGTGGGTTATAATTAGGATATATATGTATAAAGCAAATATAATAGCTATATTAGACCAATCCTAATGTGCTGAAGCGAATCATGGACAATTAGCAGACAAGTGAGGAATTATGTGGAGATGTGGCTTAAAATGTTGCTTAAAGTTGACAGGGTCAACTTCATTGCACCAGGTTTTTATCCCATATGACCCAGTCTCTTTCCAGAATTGAACCTATAACCTTTGGAGCCCGAGTCAGACGGCTTGACCACTTCGCCATGAGACTCCTAAGGAGATGTGGCTTTATAGAAGAATGATGAGGACACTGGACAGATAGAAAAAGCAATGCAGACATCTTGAAAGGACTCACAAAGAGAAATGTCTACTTGCATCAGAAGAAGATGGTCCACATTTTTGGGCATGTCATGAGAAGAGGAAAGCTTGACTTCAGGGCATGGAAGAACCTCGGTATCAGAAATAATTGGAAGCACAAGAGACAAAAGGCTGTGAACATACATGATCATCTACACCACACGGCATAGGCTGTAAAAAGAAGAAATGTATTGTCTATTACTATTTCATATAGTGGATGCTTATGTTTTTCTAACGTATAATATGCTATTTCATATTATATAGATAATATCATGACTTTCAGACAGTTGATATTCATTTAGTGCTATCCATTTTCACGCCTATCAGTATATTTACAGTTCTTCAATAAGTGACATAAATTATTAGTATTTTACTTGGCAGTATTTTACCCTTATATAGGAATGTTCATTTTTGGGATGTATTGCTTAATCTTTACTTGCAGTTCTCTAAGGCTATCAGTCTTTAACATATATTCCAGTAGCACACCATTTCTAAACACATGTTATTTCCCATTCTTGTCAGACCCACACTTAAGGCCAAATCCTTGTTTCATCTCTCATTGTATCTTCAACTAGCATTCATTCTTCATCATCGTGTGCCATGCTGATAAGAGAGGGCAGTCATGCATAGCCATCTTACATGATTACCAGAGTTGTGGATCCTTGTTCTTGTTTCAACTATACCACATGGCCAAGCCATCCAGATATTTACATCTCTGCCTTCCCCTGGTTCGTTTCCCCTCAATCAAGGGTGTCCCGTAGGCCAGGAGACGGAAGGATGCACCTTACTTCTCCTTTGAAGGGGATACCCCTATCCCGCTACTCATTAATTCATACATAGACTTTAGAATGTTTGCCTTATCTGTTGCGAGTGTTCCAACAACTGGCTGTACTGACCCTTAAAAAAATCTCACTTGTTACCTCGCACTCCTGACTAACCCGGACAGTATATCCATTTACGTTCCTGTTGGATGCCTTTACAGTTATAAATCATAAAATGATCTGTACCACTATGTGAACAATCTTGACATTTTATTATTTTGAGCTTTATGATGGTAGCCGCAGTTGGGTAGTGGCTAGATGTCTGCTGCCAGCATGGTGGTCATGGGTTCGAATCTGTAGCTGGGTAGTCCTGGACTCCAGGTCGATTGAGTCTAAAATGGGGAGCAGTAAATATCTTGGGAAGCATGGATGGCCGGCGTAATACTGACCACATCATCCACCAACTGCTGACTGATCTATAAAAATCTGGCCCTCGCACCGTATGCCCAATGTGCCTTGAAGCGTGTACAAGGTCCTTTACTTTTATTTTTACATTTTATGATCTCAACATTTTACGATTTCCTATATACTTTTGAGGAGCAGCTGGCCGAGTGGGTAGAATGCCGGATTCTCCTTAGGAAGACCTGGGTTTGAATCCTCGGTAAGGTGCAGATTTTTTTCTGTCGGGGGCAAAAAGAAAACCCTAACCTGCACAGCGACTGCACTAGCCAGGCTTAATTCCTCAGGCTCAAAGACCCCCCTGCCATACACCGCAAGGTACTATTTTGGGAGTAAATGACAATTTATATTTCTTTTGATCAAATCCAAACACCTTAAAAGTTAATAAATCAAAATATCTCTGTATTTAACACTTTAATAGAAATTTAGTTGTAATATACATAGGCCACATTAATATGAAAAAGTTAGTTACAGGTCTTTTACATGCTGTTGCAATCAACCCCAGCATTCTTGGCTGTTTGTGATTTACTTGGCAATTGTTATTCAGCATTTTGCCATTGCTTTCTGAAAGGCTGATGTCTCATACCATGGAAATCAATACAAAACGGTCTGCTTTCAAATCACTTTTCGAACCTTGGACTCAGTAGGTCTAGGTATTGTGAAACTATGTTTCATTACCTACTAAACCACAGATGCTGGTTATAATAGTATAATTATTTCTATGTTGGTTTTTCATTTATTTGATTAATATGTGAACAATTATTACAGTTGTTGAATTGTTACGGCTTCTGAAGATCCTCTTAGTACAAAAGAGTTTATGAAAACATCTGAGAAGCTTAGGCATGTAAAAATAATTAATAAAATAATAATAATAATCTCCGATACCAACGTTCCTCCATGCCATGATATCAAGAGTGAAAATGAACAGCACAATATAATATGTTATAAAATTATTTTTACTGTCATAACTTAAATGACAGTTATGACAGTAAAAATAATTTTATAACATAATATACTGCGCTGTTCATTTTCACTCTTGACATGGCATGGAGGAACGTCGGTATCGGAGATTATTAGATACATCAGAGACAGAAGGCTGTGAACAGACATGATCACCCACGCCACACAGCATGGACTATAAGAAGAAGAAACAAATTTAGTGTCTATTATTCTTTGGACTATAAGAAGGAGAAATATAGTTTTTATTGTTATTTTCTATAATGGTTTATTTTTAAAATATGTGATTACGCCAGTTTTGCCATATTTCCCATTGATAGGCATATACCATTTTGTAACAGCTTTTTCCCCCTGCACAAAATCTACTTAGCTTTTCATTCAGTAACCAGATTATATGTTATATACACATCCATATCAAGTCACATCATGCTTCATGATCCCTTGCTTCCCTGAATTAACTGTTAATTATTTCAGAAAATTGCTTGTATTGAGACAAGTTATCACTGATGTTTTAAAGAACACAGCTGCCTGCCTCACACTCCAAGCATTTTTTTCAAACAGTCAACCCAACCCAGCCTCATAAAAATGGAAACGAGGGGATTTTTAGAATTTTGTGGGAATTGTCTGTGAAGAAAAGGCACTGAGAAAGGAAATTGGCCACCCCACCTCATATTTCATGGTCTAGAATAGGTTAAGGCCTAACACTTCTGACTCCAACGGCAGTAACTAACAATTTTAGAATGTTTGGGGAATTGAATGGGAAGAAAAGGCAATGAGAAAGGGTACTGGCCACCCCACCTCATTTTTAATGGTCAAGAATATGTAAAAACCTTGCTTCTCACCCAGTGCCAGTCGATGCTATGGGATTACCTAAACCTGTTATATTCTTCATTATGGTATAATGAGGTCATGTGCCTTAAAGACCTGCCATGTTAAATTCTGTTTCAAAGATTTGTTTATTTAAACATTTTAATAAAGAATGGAAAGATAACTTCTACTAGATAGATAGTGATGTTAGATAAACAAATCTCATTTACATTCCAATCTGGCATATTGGAGGTAAGATGTTTGGTTCATATTTTCAGTGATTAAACAGCACATCTGAGGGGATATTGTCAGTGTTACACTGGCCACTTTTTTGTTTCTCTCTCAGACATCTGTAGTACCCATTACATTAGGCTGGGTTCCCCCAAACATTATTGGTTAATAAAAATGTGATATTGCTTCTACTAGACACCAAGAAATTTCCTGGGAAGTAAATGCAGCAGACATGGCATTGACCATCTCACCCATCAACTGCCACTTGGTCTATAAAAATATAGAGCTAGCAATATATAACAATTATGCCTCAAGGCATGGCTAAATTGTCCTTTTCTTTCCTTTTACTGCTGGAGATTGAATCCAGAACCACTACTTTTGGTAAGAGAGAACTAACTACTACACCATCATGACTGTTAGATACTTTGCAGATTAAAGAGTAATAAGGAATGGAATGTAATTGATACTACACACAAATAAGAGAGGGATCATGACTGCAACAAAATATGACAATGTAAAATGAAACAAATCAACTGTATAGAAACAACAAACACGTGTACATACCTTGCATTAACACTGGCCAGGTGAAGAGAAATCACAGTAGGGAAAATGAGTAAGGTGAATACAGAATAAAAAAAATAATAATTGTGATAATAATAACAATAATAATAGTGATGATAATAATAATAGTGATAATAATAATAATAATAATAATAGTGATGATGATAATAATGATAATAATAATAATAATAATAAAATGATATAATCGTGGGACAGTTACTGAGAGATTATGGTGGTGCCTCAGGGTCAGAAGATACTGGGTTCAATCCCTGTATCGGCTGGACAAGTTTCCAAGAACCTGTGGTATCTAAGGATATCACACATTCCCCTGATCTCTTGGGTAGTGAGACTAAATACCATACCTTCTCTGGTAAAGGTTAAAAACAGGAGGTCCCGTGTGCAAGTTGTGCATGTTAAAAATCACACAGCAGTTGAAAATCACAAAGAGTAGACCATAACACCATGCCCTGGCAAACTTGTTAGGAAAGAAGACCTACCCATGGGTAGATACAGCCCATTGCTTTGGATAGAATCTGTGTAGAGGAAATAAACCATACACACATTTATGCAGAAGTCAGACACACAGACCTCTGAGGTGCATAACTAGATGTGTAGCTCTCCTCTCAAAAGAGGAATGAAAAGAGGAAGAAATGACCTAAAGGAAATATTTGTACATAATAAATAAGTTAACAGCAACACACAAGTTCGATGTTTCTGTTTTAATATTCATCTTTAAGAACAGCACATTCAAGGCTAATGAAAACATTATTATCTTATATGAAAACACACATAATATAAATAATAAGGCACAACCGTATTACATTTTCATTTTGCATACAAAACTGTGGTGTTTATGTTATTGTGCTTTACTGCCCCTTCTGCTTGAAATGCTAGTATTGAAGTATGCCTAGATTGATAAGGACCTCTTTGTGCCTACAATAAAAGCAGCTCTGGCTATAGAGTTAGTAGAAGACCAGGGTAGGATTCAGGTGGATTAATTTTATCAGAGTTTTACAAACAACCTCAAACTCAAAACATTCCAAGCGACACATTTGGCTTAAGATCAAATAAACATAATGGCAAAGTGGACCATAATTTATTGCTGGTATAAGGATGGATAATAGTTAGTTAAATAGATATGGGTTGTAACCTAATTAATTGCTACATTTGGTATTACTACAAACATAATGACTGTAATGAATTGTAATCAGAAAAAAACTCTTCCAGACTTGTGTTGAAAAGAGTTGGTGACCTCACTTAACTATCGTTTCATAAATGTGAAGTTTTATAATTTCTTGCCCTGCTGACAAATCTGCTGCAAGATTATCCACCACTACCACCACCATCATCATCATCATCATCATCATCATCATCATCATCATCATCATCATCATCATCATCATCATCATCATCATCATCATCATCATCATCATCACGTGCCTTGCCGACTGGTATGGAGAACCATATTAACCACATAATGGCAAGATAATCCTCATTTTGGGATCATGTTACACAAGAGCTACCGGAACACTTTGTGATAACCATGCAGGTTGAGAGTGTTAGAGACAATGAACAAACTATTGTTAGAGGGTTAAGAAATTTACATCAATGGGGAAGAAGCTGAATGTGTTGGCACAGTTGCATGGTATTACTATTATGATGTGCCCTGGCATAGGCATTCATGTCTCTCCACAGATCTTGGTATTGGTGTGTTCTGAATCAACTCTGCTGATGATATTCTCCATGTCCACTGTCTCAGTCCATCCAGCATCATTTCTCTGTCTGCCTTTACCCTCTTTTCGACTGATCTTTTCAGTCATCACAATGTTTCCCAATGCCTCTCCTTGCATGACCAAAGAAAGCTGTTTGTCTCTTTCTTACAGTTGTATATAATGTTCTATTTTCATTAGCCTCTTCCAGGCAATCATTGTTAGTTACTATTGCATGGTATAGAATGAGTTAATGTATTCATTCTTAACCCTGAAATATGGTCTCAATAAATGATATTGTGATTTAAAATTTGCAGAGGTTTTATGTAGCCACATCTCGTCAGTTGAAGCGTCTGGAGTCTGTCAGTCGCTCACCCATATACTCTCATTTTGGGGAGACCATTACTGGAGCAATGACCATCAGGGCATTTGGTCAGGAGGCTCGCTTCATTCACGATTCCCAGACCAAGGTGGACATTAACCAGAGATCTTATTATCCCAGCATAATTTCAAACAGGTAATTTGTGTGTTCAGCTCTAGCTTAATGCACACACGTGTGTATGCATTAAATTCATTTTCATACAATTTTCATAATTACCCCTAATTACCTAGAGAATCATAAAATCAGATGGAAGATAATTGACAGAGATTTAAGAGGAGAATAGGTCACGCAAAAGCTGTTGTTAAGAGAATGAAAAGTATCTTATGCAATAAGTCACTATCACTGAATTTCAGAGAGGGAGAGAAATAAAGAGTACTGAAATGATATGAACAACCTATTTTGCTGTATGGCAATGAGTCATGGAACATAAATGAACAAATTAGGAAGAGCTTGGAGGCAACAGGGACATGGTTCTTGCGATGAATGGTGTGAATACTTTGAACTGCCAGAATATCTAACAGTTTCTAGGAAGAGACTATTGAGAGTAGAACATTACATACAACTGTAAGAAAGAGACAAGCAACATTCTTTGGTCATATAATTAAAAGAGAAGCATTGGAAAGCATTGTGACAATTGGAAAGATCAGTAGGAAAAGAGGCAGAGGCAAACCCAGAGAAATGAGTTTTTACATGTTACATAAACCTATAAATCAGGGACAATTTGAATAGGTAAAGATAAAGCTGGCTTGTGCAAGCACAGTGAAGCAGTAAATAAAGCAGCATTCTTAGAATTTTCCTATTCTTGTCTTTAGGAAATATGAAATATGAAACATTTTGGAAATAATTATGTTCATATATGTTTTCATCACTCAATAAAACACTAAAGCAATCAATCGCTCAATCAACCAACCACTCAATCAGTCATATTTGATCACTGAAATCTGTCTTATTAGCATGTAAATACATTCTTGACAGCCTTGTATCATGTCACAGAAGAGTGTCACTTCATGAATTGATACATGCTAATGGAGATTGCAAGATATAAAGAAGCATGATCACCCAGGCCAGTTGGCAGGACACTTGATAATGATGATGATGATAGCATGTAAATGGATTTGCTTTACTTTTGTTTACTTTACGTTGCCTGTAACCTGTTTGGAACAATATATTATTTTAAAGAAGATAATCTGGCTCATTTTAACAATTGTAATCTGTAATGTATGTTTAACATTCTTTATTCAGGTGGCTGGCCATACGTCTGGAGATCGTTGGTAACCTCATCATTTTCTTTGCATCGCTGTTTGCTGTGATTGGTAGACATCACATCAGTCCTGGCATCGTTGGTCTGTCAATCACATATGCAATGAATGTGAGTAACAAAGTGTATGAACTCTACTAACAGTGATTGTTTCATATTCATACATTTGCATTGTTAATTTCATCATAAAAAACAAAGTGCCACAGAGGCGATCACCATATGGGCACTATCAGTATTGACTTCTAGAAAAAGAATCTATTGATGTCTAGAGGACAATTATGTTTTCACTCAAATATAAACAAAAGAAGTCAAATGGAATTATGTCATAGTAAACTGCGGACCTATAAACTCATGGAGATGAGAAGTAGAAACCTAAATGAACAATATGGAAAGGACATGAGCGTGGATTAGCTAAAGATATGAGGGCGGTGAGTTGGTTGAGGGCTGGGGGTGAGTTCGTCGAGGGCTGGGAGTGAGTTGGTTGAGGGCTGGGGGTGAGTTGGTCGAGGGCTGGGAGTGAGTTGGTTGAGGGCTGGGGGTGAGTTGGTCGAGGGCTGGGATTGAGTTGGTTGAGGGCTGGGAGTGAGTTGGTCGAGGGCTGGGTTGAGGGCTGGTTGAGAGCTAGGAGTGAGTTGGTCGAGGGCTGGGAGTGAGTTGGTTGAGGACTGGGAGTGAGTTGATTGAGGGTTGGGAGTGAGTTAGTTGAGGGCTGGGGGCGAGTTGGTCGAGGGCTGGGAGTGAGTTGGTTGAGGGCTGGGAGTGAGTTGGTTGAGGGCTGGGAGTGAGTTGGTGGAGGGCTGGGAGTGAGTTGGTGGAGGGCTGGGAGTGAGTTGGTTGAGGGTTGGGAGTGAGTTGATTGAGGGCCTATCTCCCAGTGGGGGAAAGAGGACATTAGAAACTGTGGGCTCTACATCGGCATATAACACGAGCTACTCACTGATTGGGTAATGCAGTAGTTGGTTGAGGGCTGGGGGTGAGTTCGTCGAGGGCTGGGAGTGAGTTGGTTGAGGGCTGGGGGTGAATTGGTCGAGGGCTGGGAGTGAGTTGGTTGAGGGCTGGGGGTGAGTTGGTCGAGGGCTGGGAGTGAGTTGGTCGAGGGCTGGGAGTGAGTTGGTTGAGGGCTGGGGGTGAGTTGGTCGAGGGCTGGGAGTGAGTTGGTTGAGGGCTGGGAGTGAGTTGGTTGAGGGCTGGGAGTGAGTTGATTGAGGGTTGGGAGTGAGTTGGTTGAGGGCTGGGGGCGAGTTGGTTGAGGGCTGGGAGTGAGTTGGTTGAGGGCTGGGAGTGAGTTGGTTGAGGGCTGGGAGTGAGTTGGTGGAGGGCTGGGAGTGAGTTGGTTGAGGGTTGGGAGTGAGTTGATTGAGGGCCTATCTCCCAGTGGGGGAAAGAGGACATTAGAAACTGTGGGCTCTACATCGGCATATAACACGAGCTACTCACTGATTGGGTAATGCAGTAGTACTGTGCCTAGCACTCTTGACTGCTGGCCTGGTGGTCATATGTTCAAATCCTCATTAAAAAAATTGTTCTGGGTTCTTAGGTCGACTCAACCTAAAACAGGTGCCAGGAAATGTTCTTGGAAGTAAACACGGATGGTGTGATATTGACCACACCTCCCAATGAGTGCTGATAAAGTTAAATTAGTTGTGTTTCATTTACAGGATGTCACAGTCAACATCAGCATTTTTTGGCTTTTGTGATTTCTTGGAAAGTTTATGTTCAGTAGTTTGCCATTGCTTTCTGAAAGACTGGCACTCATTCCATTGTATGAAAACCAGCGCAAGATGGTCTGCTTCCAAATCGCCCGCAGCTGTGTTTCAAATGTACTGTGTAAGATTGCAAAATTCAATCACAACCCCTTTGCCACAGTGCCACAGAGTGTCGATTGGTCTATAAAATTATAGGGCAAGTATAACAGTGCTACTCTACCACACAAGCACCATATACCCTGGTATATATATACTTTGGGCATGTTATAAGAAGAAATGACTTGGAGAACTTGGTGACAACTGGCAAGATCGAAGGGAAGAGACCAAGGGGAAGACCGAGAAGTAAATACCTGGATGGCTTGGCCACATGGCATTGTCGAGACAGGAACACAGAGCTGATCCACGACTCTAGTGATCGAGTGAGATGGCAGAACATGACCGCCCACGCTTACCGGCATGGCACATGATGGATGGACCATATACCCAGTATGCCTCAAGGTGTGGAGATGGCCCCACATGTTTTACTGTGCCTAAATAATGGCATTTACCCTGGGATAAGTACGTTTTACTTTATATTAGCACTTACTATTGGAGTTAATTGAATTTGACATAACATTGTCTACGAGTCTTTTTTTATGCACACCAATTTTGTATCAAAGAAAGTCAACTTTTTGTGCTTTCAAATGTTAGTGTCAGGTTACTTTTAAA
Source organism: Cepaea nemoralis (assembly GCA_014155875.1). Taxonomy (NCBI): domain Eukaryota; kingdom Metazoa; phylum Mollusca; class Gastropoda; order Stylommatophora; family Helicidae; genus Cepaea; species Cepaea nemoralis. The sequence continues at coordinate 690,695 of JACEFZ010028465.1, forward strand.
GTTTTAAAGATTTTCTTTTAACCTTATCTTATTTTAGAAGGTGAAATTATTCACTCATTGAAAAGTTGAGTTGAGGCAAGGACCGACATCACAGCACTCAGAACATTCCCATACATGCTCTGTCCTCATCTTCAACTACCAACAAAGAACCCCAAATACTAATGGTACCAGTTGCAACCTGATTATGTGTCCATCTGGCCTTTCCTTGGAGGACTGAGTGTCAGCCATATCCTCTGGTTATTCCCTGCTGAACCATTCTCCCCAGGCAATAATCATGTTTCTGTTCTTCCACACCAAACATCGATCTCAAAGCACCCTGATCACAGCTGCCTTATCATGCATCAATACCTGAGCCAGGGGTGCAGATTAGAAGTCTTTTTATGTACTCATTCTTGTTTCAGGTAACTCAAACCTTGAACTGGTTGGTGAGAATGACCTGTGACCTGGAAGCAAATATAGTGTCAGTGGAGAGAATAAAAGAGTACTCAGAAATCCCTACAGAGGTGAGTTAATGATTGACGTTTTATCATGTATAGTAACTTGGTATAATGTTTATTTCAATTTGTATCATTTTACCTTGTGCGCATATGTGTATTTTAAAAATATCTTTGAAGGTTTTTTTTGTTCTTTTTTAGAACATTGTCTGCGGTGAAGCAACATTTTAGAAACATTTTACAAGCAGTTTATGCTGGAGTTGAAGTGATCCTCTGTTCCACTGTGGGAATACTAGCATCTAGATTTATAGTTAGCTGTTTAGATTTAAACACTTGGTGATGTAAAACATTGTAGAACATGTCAAAAATCCTCCAGCAAAAAAGTAGTTTCAAGCATTACTGTATTGAATTTTTAGTCAACTATTTGTCTCCTCTTCTAGCCTTCACCTTACTTTGTTCCCGAAGTTTGCTTCTTAAGGTGTAAAATATGTCTAGATGTACTGATGAACTTGTGTGCCAATAGGCTAGAATACCCACCTCACACATCGTGCAGTGTGTGTTCTATTGCTTATAAAAGCTGTAGAGCTAAGAGTTTTAGTCTATGTGAGGTGAAATAAAAATTCTAGCCTGTACGCAGTGTGGTGACTGTTTGAGCATATGACCTTTATTCCTTTCAGCCCAGGAAAACCCTGTCTACAGACACTTGCAATTATTACAATAGCAGTAATGTCAATTAATTGTCACTATGTTGTATTGAAAATAATATTACACAATACTATCTGCCTCATTGTTGGTTTGTGTTTATTTATTTATCTATAATGTTTGATTCTTTCCTTGTGAAATGATCAAATCTGTTATTTGTGCACACACCTGATTTAGAGCTTTGTTAAGTGATCCCTTTCACTCATGCAACATTTTCAGTCCTCCACCAAAGTCACATAAAACCTAGTTTTTACCCTCATTAATCATGCACTGGGTTAGAACAATTAACCCCACTAATCTAGTTTTAAACTGTCCATCGATAATTTGGAGTTTCTGTTTCCATTTGTAATTCTTTACCCACTATACTGTTCTTCACTATTATTTTGTTTGATTCTCTTTTGCAAATATATATTTGTAGAGTGGTTAGAGAGCGAACACAAAGCCATAATGGAGACATGAAAGATGTCTAGAAGACAGCATCTGTTTAGAAAGACCATGATCATTTTTGGACTATAACATCATCTGCTGATGATGTAAGATATAAGATAAAAAGCAGAAGTGAATTAAAAACTTTGGTTGACACCTACTACTGATTTAAAAAAGGATAGAAAAGCATAAGACAGGATGAACACAGCATGGATGTGTTAACCTAAAGTTATTCTTATTTATCAACCTGACAGTGCAGTGTATTTTAATTCTGTGCATAGACTGATAATTTTGATTCCGCATAATAATCTCATCTCTCATCATGTTCCTCTTGTACCTTGCGGTGTCGAGGTGAAGTATAAACTTCGTGAGAGTGCCCGGTTATGGGCTTCGTATATCGACATTCCCATGTCGCATAATATGGTTTCAAATTATAGATTTACTCACATGTAATATAACTGACAGCCAGAGATATGGCTAATAGCTATAGATTTGGCTAACAGCCAGCAATGTGGCTAATAAGGAAATAATGAAGCTATTAATGTGCATCTTGGAAACAGGGAAGAGTGAGGGCAGACTTTCAAGCCTGGTCATCATCTTGTAGCAAGTCCTTGGCAGAACATCTCTCTCATCACAATCACTGGACGGATTCTTGATTCTTCACCAGTTTCACTGCCTCATACATTTTCAGTTACTTGAGATAAATATTGTGATAGTTTTCTCTTGCTTTCCACATCCACATGGCTTTGGACTATGTCCTTAGCTATTATCAACCTGTTAAGTTGTTAGGGTGAGTATCATATGCTGTGGTGCTCTAGCTAAAAGCCAAGGACAAACATTTAATAAACTTGTGATATTTTAAAATGGGCTTCAGGTATTCCATCCATGTGTTCAGTTATGGAGTTCAAAAATGTATCATGGATCATGGATGGTGAATTAACTTGTGGGACATGTCATTCTGTTACAAATAATCCCACATACACCACTACACTACAGTTGTAGTTACCCCAGCTGAAGGTGTTTTGATCATAGCATACTTACAAAAGTAGTCACATGTTTAAAACTGGCATGGTCTCATCCTGTTTGTCACTATGACCACGTGTCAGCTCAATTATTTTGCTGGTAGCTGTTTGTTATATTTATATTTATTGTGGGATCTGAATTAAATACCACATATTTTATTGTGGGATCTGAATTAAATACCACATATTTTATTTCATTCTGCTTATTTTCATTTACATGATTTTATGTAATTTCATGATTTTTATATATTTACATGATTTTTATTTTCATATAAGGGGGGCTGAGTGGTCTCGGGGTATGGGTCCGCCTTGAGTGCTGGAGGTCCCGGGTTCAGGCCCCAGTGAGGTCCGGGATTTATTAAAAAAATCCACCTGGACTTCCAGTAATAAAATTTCCCCTGGTCTCTGGGTAGTGAGATCGGACACCCGTGTGTATTGTTGCGTACGTAAAAAATCCCTTGGCAGTTGGAAATCAAAAAAGAATAGCCTAATGGCGCTGCCCAGGCAAAATTTCGAGTTAAAAATATACCCAAAGTATTTCAGAATCCTCGCCGATGCAACGGAGTTCATGCATTGAGCTGAGTTTCTCCAGACTCAGGTTTGAGTTAGGAGGAAAACGGAGCACTTATGGGTTAAACCGTGTGCCGTAATGTTGATCCAACGTCTAAACTAAACTAAACTAAACATGATTTTATAATATTATGCAGTGTCAGGTCTTAGTCAGATATGACTGAGCTACTGTATGACAATAGACGGTAGTGCCTGCTTTCTGTTGGTGCCGAATGTTGGGCGGTGCTCACCAAATCTGACACCCCACATTGTGCCAACAGCTTTGGGCAGAGGAGCACAATTGGGAGGGTACAAGCCTTATCCTGGTGCGAGGAAATGCAACCTAACGACTAAATACCATGTGGCAGGGCAGACCAGGCCCTAAGCCTTGGTTGGCAACTGGTCTAGGATTGAAGCTCCGACAGGCAGGCAGTTAGAGCATTGCTTTGCTGATTCGGCAGCTTCTGCAGCTTGTCTTGTTTCAGATGTATTGTTGTTACCTTTCTTCTGGAGTAAACTAGACAGGCCAAGAGAGGGATCATGCTGTATGGACAACACATGGTCTGTATAATCAGCACAGGCTTTGTGTTATTTAGAGGTATCATTGTTTTGCCATGTTTGAAGCGCACTGTAACAAACCAAGGTGTCAGTCAGTCTAATATTATGACTTAATATAGTTACTGTGGTGTCATTTCTGTTGTTTGAGTGTTGTTGTTGTTTTTAAATTGTGTGCTGATGGTTTGTTGCCTCTGTTTATTGTAATTATATTTTGTAAAGCTATCCTACTCTGTGTGATTTTCAAGTGTTTATTTAAGTAGCTAATTTCTTCATGCTATGTTTTCTTGTCCAATCTAAACATGCATTTTAAAATCTGACTTTGTCTGATCCATCAAGGCTGATTGGGTAATTGAAAACAACCGACCCAGCCCAGACTGGCCTTCAAAGGGTGTGGTGGAATTCAAAGATTACAAAGTGCGATACAGAGAGGGCCTTGACCTTGTACTCAGGGGTTTAAACTGCACAATACAATCAGGAGAGAAGGTATGTTTTCAAGTATTTAGTTTCCCTTAGATAAGTAAAGATATAGTCCCATGCCAATACTGCTGTAAATGGATGAGAGACCCTCACTTGTACTCGGTTGTGTCATGTTAAAATGTTAGTTGCATGTCCTTTATGGGATGTTGCAATCAACTCCAGAATGTATTCATGGTTTATGTTTTCGGCTCAATGGCGAAGGGGATTATGGATACAGTTTCCGTATACCGCATTCGAAACGTAGCTGCGAGTGATTTGGCAGCAGGACAGCCTCGCACTGGGTTTTTATAAAATGATATGGGTGCCGGTCGTTCAGAAATTAGCAAACTACTGAACATAAACTTGCCAAGAAATCACAAACAGCCAAAAATGCTGGGGTTGACAGTGAAGTCCTGTAAAAGATATGCAGCTAACTGTTTTCTAGACTATTTTACATTCAGTAGTTTGCCATTCTTTGCTAGAATGTGCCGGGGTGAAAATTTACCATAAAGTGAAAACCAATACCAAGTACACAAGGACTATCTGCTCCTAAAAATTACGTAGACTGCTGACTTCAGACTCAGCATGTTGGGATTGTGGAATGTTGGATTTGGCACATGGTGGGAGACGGAACACTGGCTTCCCCCTTTATCGAGTAAATCAATCGACGCCACCTTCCCAGGGAAATGTTGGGATTTTTGGAATGGCTTTGCACACCCTTCTAAATTCTCAGACTTCAGCCAATGTTGGTATTTGGTTTGGGAATGGCTTTCACTACCCTAATCTCAGACTCAGCATGTTGGGATTTTGGAATGGCTTTCACTACCCCTAAATCTCAGACTCAGCATGTTGGTATTGTGGAATGGCTTTCACTACCCCTGAATCTCAGACTCAGCATGTTGGGATTGTGGAATGGTTTTCACTACCCCTAAATCTCAGACTCAGCATGTTGGGATTGTGGAATGGCTTTCACTACCCCTAAATCTCAGACTCAGCATGTTGGGATTGTGGAATGGCTTTCACTACCCCTAAATCTCAGACTCAGAATGTTGGGATTGTGGAATGGCTTTCACTACCCCTAAATCTCAGACTCAGCATGTTGGGATTGTGGAATGGCTTTCACTACCCCTAAATCTCAGACTCAGCATGTTGGGATTGTGGAATGGCTTTCACTACCCCTAAATCTCAGACTCAGCATGTTCGGGATTGTCGATTGGCTTTCAATCAATCAATCAATCAATCATGTGCCATGCCGGAAAGCGTGGGCTGTCATGACTCGCCATTTCACTCGATCACCAGTGTCGTGGATCAGCTCAGTGTTCCTGTCTCATCCATGCCATGTGGCCAAGCCATCCAGGTATTTTCTTCTCTGTCTTCCTCTTGGTCTGTTCCCTTCGATCTTGCCAGTTGTCACTAAGTTCCCCAATCCATTTCTTCTCATAACATGTCCAAAATTTTTGACTGTCTACGTCTAATTTCTCTAATCACTTTACGATGTTCATTTGTCTCCTGTAGTACTTGGTCATTGGTTTTTCTGTCTGTCCATGGTATTCTTTGCATTTTCCTCAGAAACCACATTTCTGCAGCCATCAGATGCTTTTCAGCTTGACTGCTCATTGTCCAAGTTTCACATCCATACAAAAGAACAGGCTCTATGTATCCCCTCAACACTCTTTTTCTCGTTTCAATTGACATCTTTTTATTGGTCAGAATGTTTTTCATCTTGCTAAAGGCTACTTTCGCCATGGCGATTCTTGTTCTAATCTCTTCAAGGCATCTCCCATCAGATGTTATTACTGTTCCAAGATAATTGTACCGATTCACTTGTTGAAGAATATTTCCATTTACTTGTATATTACATTGTGGCACTTCTTTCTTCCTAGTGACGACCATAACCTGAGTCTTTTTACAATTTAATTCTAACCCCAGTTGCTCACTGTGTACAACAACCGCATCTACTAATTGTTGCAGGTCCTGCGCATTGTCTGCAATTAATACTGTATCATCTGCATATCTAATGTTATTGATGTTTCGTCCTCCAATGCTGATTCCATTTATATCCTCTACATTTCTGAAAATATTTTCACTGTATAGGGAAAAAAGATCTGGAGACATCACACATCCCTGCCTAACACCTCTCTTAATTGGCTGATACTGTCCCACTTCATTATCAATCCTTATTGCAGCTTGTTGTTTCCAATATATGTTTTTTATAAGTCTAATGTCTTTCCCATCAATTTGTAGATCTGCAAGCATATCCACCATGCTGACATGTCTAACTCTATCAAAAGCCTTTGTATAGTCAATAAAGCAAAGATGTATATCCTTGTTTACTTCTATAGCACGTTCAATAACTGTTCGCAGCATATACACAGCATTTACTGCACCTTGTCCTTCTACAAACCCGCATTGTTCTTCCCCTATTTCAGGTTGTATCTTCTTCCTCACTCTTCTTCCTTGCATGATAATTCTTAACAAAATCTTTGTGATGTGACTCATTATACTAATTGTTCTATGTTGATCACATTCCAAGGTTCCTGATTTCTTTGGGATTGCAATAAATACAGAGTTACATAATTCAGGAGGTATATCTCCAGTATCATATAATGTGTTCAGCAGTCTGGTGATTGCTGGTGACTGTCTTTCACTACCCCTAAATCTCAGACTCAGGCATGTTGGGATTGTGGAATGGCTTTCACTACCCCTAAATCTCAGACTCAGCATGTTGGGATTGTGGAATGGCTTTCACTACCCCTAAATCTCAGACTCAGCATGTTGGGATTGTGTAATGGCTTTCACTACCCCTAAATCACAGGCACCAACTTTATATCATATAGCCCGCAGAAGTTGGTTGTGTTGGCCAAAAGGCGTAAGTATCGCGTCTTTGCTGTCAACAGGCAAAATCAACTACTTCCGTAAAAAAAACTCAGGATAAATGCAGAAGAAGAAGAAGATATAATATAGTGAAGTGATTAATTGCCATGGTTACCACCTTTCTTTCCTTCCTAGGGAAATCTCTCATTCTCATTTTACGAAATTGAAGGCCAGTATTTAGGGAAACATTTATTTATTCAAAACGGCATACAGACCCTTAACTTTAATTATTATGCCTTTGATTTATATATTTGTTAATCAAGCATATCATTGGAACTTATAGTATTGTAACAATTTTATCAGCATTTGCAAGAAAAATGAATAGAAATATGTTTTCAATGGGATATTATATTATATTGCCAGGTTGGAATTGTTGGTCGAACAGGAGCTGGCAAGTCATCTCTGACTATGGCTTTGTTTCGCATCATTGAGGCTGCTGACGGAAGCATCATTATTGATGGCATAAACATTGCTGCAATAGGGCTGCATGATCTCAGATCAAAGCTCACAATTATACCTCAGGTAATTCTTTCTCTTCTTCTTTTGCCCTATATCCCTCACTGGGGTATAGGCTCTCAACCAAACCACGTCAAGCTGTCCTATATTTTGCTTTCTCCTGCAGCTTCCCCAATATCCTTCCAGTATTATTCATCTCTGCCCTTTAATTCTCTTCTCTGTGTGTTTTAGGTCTTCTGCTATTTCATTTGCCTAGTGGGTTCCAGACAAGAGAGAATCTAGTTATATTGTTCTCAGTGCATGTTCTAACCAACGCCATCATCTTTTCTTCACCTCTTGGTTCACTGGGATTTGTTTAGTTCTCTCTATGAGCTCTACATTTGGTGATCCTGTCATACCATTTTACTCCCATTATTCTGCGCAGGAACCAGTTAGTGAATGTTTGTAGTTTATTTGTACTTCTTTTAGTTGTTCTTCATGTTTCTGACCCATACAGCAGTACTGATTTAACATTAGATTAAAAATTCTAAGTTTGGTCCTATGTTTAACTTCCTTTGACTTCCACAAATGTCTTTCTTTCTCTATCACTGCAGAAACAGGACGCTAGCTAATTCTTTCATTGTTTGGTTACTAGGATGTGGTTTGTAAAGTATTACAATCATTGCGCATGGGTACCACCATAAGTGCTCCAGTTTGCAGTCATAGATGAAACAAGGAGAATTTCAACACAGTGAACTAAGTCTGTTGCACATGAAGGATCCAAATATCTGTGTACCACAATCTCAAATGCTATTAATATTCATTTTTTTTTTTTAAATATTTGAAATTTAGACTGGGTAGTAATATGTTTGGTCTACTCTATTTTATTTCAACTGGGCACTTGCTAAAATGGAACACCAGACACCAAAACACATACTAGTTAACTGACAGATCATCTTCACTTCGCATCAAACCATTAAGCCCACAAGTGCTTGGTTCCTCTCCTCAGTGTCTCCCTAAGCATGGAGCAGCTGACAACACCAGTTCTGCGTTGGTCTACTATTCTTCTTGATCCCCTGCATTACACTCATGTCTGGCTTCACCCCTTTTGATTTGATTTTCTTGCAGTCTGGTCAAGGTTGCAGATTCAGTTATCACTTGATTCGCTTGATCGTTTTGCATCTGTGAGGGCATTGAGTATATCAGACATCACATGAAATGTTTGCCTGTATCTGTGTTTTTTCCCATTCTTCAATCTTCGTAGTCATATTTTGTTTAGATTGCTGAGCAGAGGAAACTGATTGCAGAAGAAGAAGATTTCCAGCTGTAGACAGATTTTAAAAGTGTACAACATGCACATGAAATAACTGTATTAAATACTATTATAGCTACAACTGTTATGTTGGTGGGCTCATCTTGTTCTTATTGATGAATGACACACAAACAGAGATTTATTTTCTGTGAGAAAGCCCAGGTGCTTAATTAATGAGGCTGAGTTTACCTCAGAGCCGTGTTGTTAATCCCACTGCTGCATAGTTATCTACTCTTGGCAGACTGTGAGCCATGTTATCAACATCATCAGCATCATGTTCCCTGACAACTGGTATATGCATTCTTGCATCTCCACAGATCTCAGACCTTGTTGTTATGTTTCTTTCATAAACTCTTTTGTCATTCCTAGTTTCTCTAGAACCTCTGTATTTTATTGTTTATTCCATGAAATACAGCATATTCTTCTGTGTATCTACATCTCCTTGGCCTCTTTATATTCTTTATAGCTTTAGTTAAATGTAAATTTGTATTTATAGTTGCAATAATAACAACCATCCATCCATCATGTGCCATGCCGGTAAGCGTGGGCGGTCATGTTCTGCCATCTCACTCGATCACCAGAGTCGTGGATCAGCTCCGTGTTTCTATCTCGACCATGCCACAAGGCCAAGCTATCCAGGTACTTGCTTCTAGGTGTTCCCCTTGATCTGTTCCCCTCGATCTTACCAGTCGTCACCAAGTTCTCCAATCCATTTCTTCTCATAACATGCCCAACAAATTTTGACTGTCTACGTCTAATTTCTCTAATCAATTTACGGTCTTCTTTTAACAACCACCATAATAATAATAATAATAATAATAATAATAATAATAATATACATTATTATCATCATCTTCAACATCATTATTATTATTATTATTATTATTATTCTTATATAAAATTCATGACAAAATATTAATAATTGACAACATGTTTCAGGAACCAGTTCTATTCTCAGGTAGTTTGAGAATGAACCTTGACCCCTTTGAGGCGCACACAGATGCTGAAATCTGGTCAGCGCTAGAACATGCCCATCTCAAGTCCTTTGTTTCTGGGCTATCAGAAGGTTTGCAACATGAGTGCTCAGAGGGAGGAGAAAATCTCAGGTATTTGAAACATGACATGACTCAAGTTCGATAAACCACAAATGGTGCAAATTGTGTCTGTTGGTGTGATTTGTGCCTGATAATGTTGTATTTTAAACTCATTTGTTCAAGTTGTGTTTTTTTTTCTTGCCTGGGGAGTCTTCATGGTGAAGTGGTTAAGCCGTTTGCCTCGCACTGCCAAGGGTTGTGAGTTTGATTCCCGGCTACATAATTTGGTTCATGTTTACGATTTTCTTGAACATTTCTGGGTATCATCGCTGGAGCTACGGAGTTCATGATTTTGACAGGCCGCCCTGCAGAAAGAGACTGAATCATATGGGATAAAACCCGTTGCAATGAAATTGATCCTCTTGACTTGTAAAACCCCTTTTCTGCCTGCCTGTTGTATGTGAGGATAAGATGATAGTGTAGGATATTTTAGAATACAACAAAGTTGTATGGATTGAAAGAAAGACAAGATAGTAAGATGAAGAAATGAAATAAAGAAGGTAAAGTCAATATGTTAATTGACTGGACTAAATCCAAAAAAAAATTTGGACTAAATGGTCAATTTTTGAGGATGTGCATGAGGGATATAAAAGGACATAAAAAGAAATAACAGGCAGGGGAGAACTTTCTGAGGTTTCATATTTAGGATTTCCAAGCATAATTTTGGAGATAATATTTGCTGAAAATATATTTTTCAAAAGGGCTCGGCATATATGTGTGGATCTGTGTGTGTGTATGCACATGTACATCTTCTGAAATGCTAATTTTGCTTGACCTATTCTGCTCTTAACCTCTGTACTCCACTCTTAAACAACAAATCTGGATTTGTGGTTGTCTCTTGTGAAAATTCTTGTCGATTTAAAACACTGGTACTACTTGTAACATTGCACACAACTCAAACAGTTGTCCTCATAGACCTGTTGCAGCATTTGAAAAGTTTCAGTAAAAGTTTGGCTGAATATGAAATAGAATATGCAAATTTATTATACATCAAAATTTTTCACTGCTAAACCTGAAGTACTGCACATGTTCATACATACATACATGCATATGTATGATCAATCCATTAACTCATTAAGTGCCATGGGATGATTAATCATCTTAAGCCACTTCCCGTATCTGTCACAGGCTTATCTACAGTAGTTTTCCCCAAACAAATTAACCCCCATCCCCCCATGAGTTGATATCTAATACAGTGTGTCTGCTACCATGTTAACAACTTTTAAGTCATATCTGTGACACACCCCTACTTCCCATTTTCCGCCATCCATTTTTATTTGGTTGGTTAGCACTAAATCTGTTAAAAAGGTGAACTTTTAAAACAATGTCACAGTTAAGTGGGTCAGTGAGCTAGCTACTACAGATATGTGTGCCAATGACATTTACTTTTAGGGTAATAATCCCAAGATCACGACCCAGTGGTTAGTTACTGATCTACTGCTGGAAAGATGAAGGCACATGTAATGCACTTTGTGATTTGTGAAAAGTTTAGCAATGAAGGATCTCTTTGCTGTATCCATTTTCAGTATCTCAGGTTAAAATGTGCTTATTGATAATTTGTTTACAACACTGGGAAATAAAATCCTGCAGGCTCAAAATAACAAGAAATAGATCCACAGGTATTGGTTGGCAAATATCTTCTTTCCTATATCTTCTGTAAGTGTCAATCGATACCTGTGAATTCATTTCTCACTGGAAAATAGTTGTGACATAGACATATGCTGAACTGAAGAGATTTGTTGAGAACTGTGGACTGAGGAGGGACATGATCAGATGACTTTAATGCAGGACCTTGGTCTGACTAAACTAAAAATGATGGGAAATAAATTGTCTTTATGAAGATGCAGTCTTCAGTTTGATATTCATCAATATCATGTGCCATGCTGATAAGCATGGGTGGTCATGGTTTGCCATCCCACACTATCACCAGTCTCTCGGATCAGGGCTGTGTTCTTGTCCCAACCATGCCAAGTGACCAGACCATTTAGGTATTTACCTCTCTGCCTTCCCTTAGTTCCTTCATGGGGCAGAGAGAGTCTGTCTGTCTGCCTGCCTGCCTGCCTGCCTGCCTGCCTGCCTGCCTGTCTGTCTGTCTGTCTGTCTGTCTGTCTGTCTGTCTGTCTGTCTGTCTGTCTGAGTAAATATTTGTTAATGTGTTGGTGATTGTGAATGGGTATATGTGTGAGGGAGTGAGTGTGTGTGTTATTGAATGGGTTTCATAACTGTGAGTGTTTGTGTAAATGATGTATGTATGTATAAATCTGTGTATGTAGGTATGTATGTTTTTGTTTATGCACAATTTATAGTCTGTATTTGTGTGTGTTTTCCTACCTGCCTGTCTCACAACATAGTAATATGCATTGGTTATGTTCACAGCATTCATTTAATAATGCTTTTTCTGTGTGAATATAACATGCAAAATAGATAATTGGTGTATGAAAGATGAGTGGTTGAAAGGGTCGAATGTAAGACAGGCCTGTGTGCACTACTTGTAACCCTTTTGAAAATAAAGTTTGTTCTTTCATTCATTCATTTTCCATCAGTTTTTCCAGTCACTAAGTTGTACATTTTATTCCTCATAACATCCATAAAATACCCTTGCTTACATAATCTAATTTCTCTAATCAGTTTACAGTTTTCATTTGTTTCTTGTAGGACTTGCTCATGATTTTTTATTTGTCTCTTCATGGTATTTTTTGCATATTTAGTCTGATGTAGCATACATTTATTTGTTATTCCAGTGTGGGCCAGCGCCAGCTGGTTTGTTTGGCTCGTGCTCTGCTGCGTAAAACTCAAGTTCTGGTCTTGGATGAAGCCACAGCAGCTGTGGACTTGGAGACTGATGATCTTATACAGGCAACAATTCGGACAGAGTTTGAGAAGTGCACTGTCCTAACTATAGCTCACAGACTCAATACAATCATGGACTACACCAGGTGAGATTATTCATTTTCTACTTCCTCATCTTCAACAATCAGCATTTGCTATGTGTCTATTCCAGCTTGGGTCACAAACAGGATGGTTCACCTAAGAATGGCAAACACTGTAACATTAAAACACAGTGCATTTTATACTAGTGGTTACTGTATAACTGGAAGACACTAGCAATTGTAACACCCTTCCTGTAATGGCAGTTCAAAGTACTAACTTTCCATTGCATTTAACTCAGTATCATTTATGTGTTATTGATGCTTTCAATAAGTTTAACTCTTTCAGTACCAAACATGTTATGCATGATTAGATTATTCCCATAAATCCCAACCATCATACAATGTTCGGTCATACAATGAGTAGTGAACTGGAACAGTTGCATAACGATGTGGAAGTGTGTAGAAAGCCAAGAGCACCACAATAAATTCCAGCACGCAAAAGCCAAATATCAAAGGGCCAAGCTGCAGGCTAGATGGAAAAGCTGGCAGGAGAAAACGGAGTCTCTGAACTTTGAAAGAGACACAAGGAAATTGTGGAAGCTAATAAAATAATTTAATGATGAGGGCACAGGGAGAAACTCAAAAATTGCACTACATAAAGATGGAAACATCTTAACAAGAAAGCAAGCAGCTTACCATTTTGCGGACTCATTCGCACAAGATAACAATATCAAAATTAGTCCAGAGAAACAACAAGAGATTCGAGAGAAACGACAACATACAGGACAGAAGGAAATAGTACATGAGGTTCTGGAGGCACCCATCACAATCAGCGAACTGGAGCTAGCCATATCAAAACTGAAAATGAGAAAGTCACCAGGAGCTGATGGTATCTCCAATGAAATGATCAGGAACCTAGGAACAGAGGCCAAAGCAAAGCTGTTGCAGATCTTCAATAACAGCTGGACCTTAGGCAGTGTTCCACAAGCCTGGAGAGAAGCAATCATGATACCCCTCCTAAAATCAGGGAAAGATGGTTCCATTGCCTCTAGCTGCAGACCAATTAACCTCACCAGCTGTCTCTGCAAAACACTGGAGCGCATCATCAATCACAGACTGCAGTGGTACATTGAAAGTAAAAACATCCTTGTGCCACAGCAGGCTGGCTTTAGGCAGTGCTACTCTACGGAAGATCAGACAACCTACCTCTCTCAAGAAATTGAGGATGCATTCCAAGAGAAGAAGCTGGTGCTTGCGGCATGGATAGATCTGAAGAAAGCCTTTGACAAAGTCTGGAAAGAAGGTCTGATGAAGAAACTGAGAAACTGCAAAGTCAATGGAAGAATGTACAAATGGGTGAAAGCATACTTGCACAACAGAAGAGCCCGAGTACAGATAGATGGACTCAAGAGTAAGAAAGTACTACTGCGTTACGGTGTTCCCCAGGGCGGAGTCTTGTCCCCCACACTTTTTCTAATCTTCATCAATGATCTTGTTGCTAATCTACCGCATGGAATTAAAGCAGCAATGTGCGCCGATGACCTGGTTTTATGGAGCACAAATGAACATGCATTAGTGGCCACCAAATTGCTACAAAGAGCTGTAGATACATTTGCTGCATGGGCAAATAGATGGTGTGTCAGCATAAACACTGACAAGTGCAGCACCACTCTATTTACCTTCTCTTCAAAACAAAAGGCAGGGATCATCCAGATAAATGGAACACCCCTAAGAGAAGATAAAGAACCAACATACCTTGGAGTAACATTTGATGGCAGGCTGACATGGAGAAAGCACATCAACAAATCAGTAGCAAAAGCCAGAAGGAAAATAGCCATTCTGAGAAAGCTAAGTGGAACCACATGGGGAGCCAGTGGAAAAATACTTAGCAACGCCTACTAACAGAGCATACGACCACACCTGGAATATGGGTCAACTGCGTGGTGTTCAGCATCAAACACCACACTACAAGAGCTGGACAAGGTGCAAAATCAAGCACTTAGAGTCACCACAGGAGGGATGAGATCAACCCCTATAGTGGAAATGGAGAAGATGGGGAGGACACAAGCACTGAGTGAGCGCAGAGATACGAAAATGCTAATACAAGCAGAAAAGTTCCTCAGCTTGCCAGGCCACCCTATGAAGAACAGATTTGAAAACCTAGCTATGGGGCGGTTGAAAAGAAGTAGTTTTATCCACCAGGCCAAACGACTCTGCAGAGAAACCACCGATCTGCCCACAGTTGGTATCCCCCTAACAACTATTCCAGAGCGAACTCCATTGAAAGATGAGCATAGACTATCGTTACAAATCCAGACAAAAGTGAGAGGAATATTTGACAAGGAAGAACAGAACAGTGTGCAGCGCAGAACAGCCACTCTCAGCTTCCTTGATGAAGAATGCCCACAGGACCTCTGGATCCGAGTCTACACAGATGGGTCGGCACAAAATGCTGTTCGAAATGGAGGAGCAGGAGTGTACATAGAATACCCAAATAATACTAGGGACACAGCCAGAGTACCGACAAGAAAGTACTGCCATAACTATGATGCCGAAATTGAGGCAATCAAGATAGCAACAGAGAAATTACTAAATACCAGCAATGGTACACAACCTGTGGTGCTATTGACAGATGCAAAATCAGTACTCGAGGCGCTCCTGTCTGGGAAATTGCCAGTACTAAGGACATTACTTTCTGAACTTAGCAGTCAGCATAAGGTCACCATACAGTGGATACCATCCCACTGTGGAGTACCCGGAAACGACAGAGCTGATCAATTGGCTAAAGAAGGAGCCAAAGAAGAACAGCCTGATGTGCCCGTTACATACCACCAAAAGAAAAGAATGATCAAATCAGTCAGAAAGCCACCAAAACCTGCTCAAGATGACTACAACGTTATTGACAGACCAGAACAAGTCATTATTCTGCGCCTCAGAACAGGACACAATAGATTACGCAACCACATGTATACAAAATTCAAGATTGGTGAAACAGCCATGTGCACATGTGGATTGGCGTCGCAGACAGCAGAGCACATACTCCAAGACTGCCCAAAATATAACATATCTAGGCAAACCTTCTGGCCTAGAGAGACGACAGTGGAAGATAAACTCTATGGACCACTGTGTGAACTGAAAAAGACAGTTCAATTAATTCAAGAGACAACATTGCAGATATAGACATATTTCAAGCGAACGAAAGAAGAAGAAGAATACAATGTTACAGTGTGTTGCAGTCATGATTACCAGTCTTAGATCAGGTCTGCATTCTTCTCTTGGCTATCCCATTCGGCCAAGCCATCTAAGTATTTATCTTTGTCTTTCCCATGCTGTCTTTATTTTATCTTCAAATTTGCAATTTGTTACTAAGTTATATCTCCAAATATTTCAAACAAAAAAAAATTACTCCCTACATCTAATTTTATTTAACAAATATAAAATAGTGACTGAAGTATATACTAGAAACAACACAATGCAAATCTTATCTGAATATCTTTTTGTGATAATTAATCACATTTACTCGTTGAAATCACATTTTTTATCTTTTCGTTTCAGGATTTTGGTTCTTGATAATGGGACAATCAAAGAGTTTGATTCCCCACAAACTTTGCTGCAAAATTCTAACACAATCTTCTATGGTATGGCCAAGGATGCCGGCTTGGTGTAGAAGGCGAATTATCTGTACATGGAATTTTTGAGCAATTAGGCTGAAGCATACCAAAATGGGCAAATTACGTCAGTTTAATATATGAGTGCATTATTTTCATTAGAAGTTTCATTGTAAAGTAATTCATTGTTTAATGTTACACTCTTATGTTAAATATTACATCTTATATTAATCCATGTAATAATGTGATTTCAATGTGTGAATGTATTATTGACACTAGTCCAGACATTTGAAACTTTACAGTGCCTTGGAGAATGTAAGGACAATAATGTCTTCTGCCATCAGTTTGAGTGATTATTAAGGATGTGCAGAGAAGAAGAGTGTGCACTGGAAATTTTGTTAGCATATGACTATTTTATGTAACATCTGTAAATTGAACATTCACTTTATGAGTTAAATCATTCAGTTTAAACTGTGATTGTGTTATTCACATTGGAAAGTAGGTTAGTCAATAATTAATTATTACATTACATTTTTATTTAAGGTAATGTACAGTTATTTACTTACTTCTATAATGTATCTGTTTGCATAGCTTACACGTGTGCAAACATTTAGTTAGTCTCTGTGTTTAATGCAGGTGTAATATAGTCTGTTTTACAGCAGTTTAAAGAGTTGATATCACAAGTTTAAAAATCATTTTCTCACCTGTCCTTCATATTTCATTTACTGAGAACGATGAAGAAAGATTAAAATGTGAATTGAATAGAGAAAAACACGACATTGTCTAGAGGATTCATCATGTAACAGATCCTTTGCAGAACGTCGCTCTCATCCCAGCACGCCGAAAAGCCTCTGTCTCCTGCTATTTCTCTGGCCTCATGCGCCCTCATGCCCAAAGTGTCCACAGTGTCCTATCCCCATCTTTGTGCCTCTTCTTCCAGGAACCATGCCTTCCATCACTGTACTCTCCAAGCCACTGTGGAGTAAAATGTGGCCAAAGTATTTTAGTTTCTGAAACATAATACCGTTTATGAGACAGTTTTCTTCGATGTTCAGGTCTTGTACAATTTCATTATTTTTTTTCTTCTTGGTCCATGATATTCTAAGAAATTTTCTGTAATATGTGAGCTCAAAGGCCCCCAATTTTCTTTTCTTAGTGATTGTGAAATGGTCCATGGCTCACATCCAATTATTGCTATAGTATAGATGATTGTTCACACAAATTAATTTAACTTGTTTGCTGTTGTTGTGCCATAGATCCTTAACATTGTTTAACCTCTGCTTGACTATGGCCTGTCTGCCTCTAACTTCTTATGGGGATTGTCTTCTTGTATTATTCAGTATTTAGATGCTAGTCTCAATAAATAAGGCAATAATTAGAGGATAATCTAGATAGATAAGACTGTAATTAGAGGTTAGTCTAGATAGATAAGATAGTAATTAGTGGGTAATACAGATAGATAAAACAGTAATTAGAGGATAATACAGATAGATAACACAGTAATTAGAAGGTAAATTCATGATGGATTAAACAATAATATTGGTATAATCTTGAAGGATTAGGCAATAACAAGAGTGTATTCTTGATAGATTAGGCAATAAATAGAGTATAGACTCAAAATATTAAACAATAACTAGGTTATACTCTTGATAGATTAGACAATAACAAGGATATAGTCTTGATAGATTAGACAGTAATTAGAAGGATATATTGGACAATAACTAGGGTAGACATTAGTCAGTAATATGTTTGTTTGTTTTAAAGAGGTTAGCATGGCCGAAAGGTTAAGAATGCTCACTCTTATGTACAGGGATGTTGGACTTAAACATTGACTTCTTGTTTAGAAAGCAATGTACATATATATATATATTATTTTAAATATGCTTATTTTTATAATTTGAATGTATATAAGCGAAAATCATTGTACTGCATAATGATAAATATTTGCAAATGTCTGTTCAGTTTGTCACACACCCTTGTTAACGGAAAAAAATATACATATATATTTCATACATGACAATGACATGTTTATAAAATGCAGTTTTCTTAATTCTTTAAAGAAATATTTGGCATATATATTACTGTCATAAAAATATTATCCCCTCTATTATAAATTCCCTTTCTAATAAATTCCCTTTCCATCTTACTATAAATTTACTTCTTGTGCATTTACAAATATAGCACTTCATAGTTTTTATTTACATACTTTTTATTTTGTTAAAAACAAAACTGATGACTAAAATACTTTTTACAGAACTCTCCACAAAAGCCGTATCTCAAATTCTTTGGCATGTTAAGATATATTCTCTTTTTGCTTTATTTTATTTCATATCTACCCATTATTTGTGACATTGTAAGTTACTTTTATAGTTGCTTTGTTGAATTTCCATGTGTGTATGCTTTGCATATTGTATTGTTGAACTGCTCTTCTTGTTATAAATTGTTGTCATAGCAGTGTTCTCATATTTTATTTAATTTTTGAAGTATTTTGATATGTATTGTATTAAATTTCCCTCTTTGTAAAAGCAATTTTTATATTTGTTATATTTATTTAACCTGTCAGGATCATTTTATACTTTCATCTTAACATGACATGACTGTTTACATCAAACTTATAGTTAAAACATTCCATGTTTGTTACACTTGTTTTAAACTATTTTAAAAACAGATGTAATTTATTTTACTGGACTAAAGTTAAAGTCGTGTGAAACATTGTTTTATCAAATGATTATATTGAAACATTATTTTGTGAAAGGATTGTATTGAAACATTATTTTGTTAAAGGATTGTATTGAAACATTGTTTTGTCAAAGGATTGTCTTGAAACATTGTTTTGTCAAAGTATTGTATTAAAACATTGTTTTGTCAAAAGATTGTATTGAAACATTGTTTTGTCAAAGGATTGTACTGAAACATTGTTTTGTCAAAAGATTGTATTGAAACATTGTTTTGTCAAAGGATTACATTGAAACATTGTTTTGTCAAAGGATTGTATTAAAACACTGTTTTGTCAAAGGATTGTATCCTGTTTTTCATAACTGTAATATAATTTTGTGAACTGTTCACTGTCAGTTTCTATCTTTATTGCTGTGCATTTTATATGCTTGTTGAGGTGTATCCGGTTGAATCTTGTGATATGACTTACAGATATATCATTTCTTTAAACGTATGCTATTCTTACATCATTGGATTTATTCTAATGTTTTGAAATTTTACACACATACATGCTTATAACACACACAAAGATGTGTTTAGTTTCTCAATCCTGCCATGTTTTTGGTAGATATTCTGTTGCACTGGCCACTCCATACCAGACAGATGATGACATGTTGGTCAGGTGCTACTGACGTGACCATTTCCATTTGTGATTTCTCAAGACACATCTATGACATGGAATGACTTTGGTCAGGAACAATTCAGAAAAAATTAAAAGTGCTCATTGTATGGTCAGTTGTGTGATAAGGAATGATCACAGAAATGAAATGAACCCCAAATGAGATATCGTAGAAAAACTACATTATAGAGGCATGCAAGGATGTTGGGGCACAGAACTGGACTGAACTGAGAGAGTTGCTGAGAATAAGAGACATTTAAGGGTCATGATAAGATGATTTCAACATAAGTTTACCGACCGATTGATTCATGAATGAATACATTGAGTTGCTTGATGTAGAAAGTTTAAAACAGGCACCAGACAGTTTCTTTTATGTTGTTTGGAAAGTATCAAACAGAAGAAATATATCCTGGTTTAACAGTTAAATGTTGCTTTCTTCAGAACATGTATGTAGTCCATTCTTTAACAGAGCCGCTGTCTCATGTATATTTTTTGTGAGATAGAGCATACAAGGTACAAGTAGTTCCATAGGACGTAACTATTGAGGCTTGAGGTGTTAGGCCTTCACATATTGTAGGTCATGGCATAATGAGATTGGTCAACCAGTTCCTGGCCTCACCACATTTCCTTTCCAGACAATTCTGACATTTATCTGGTACACATGTTTTGAGGCGTTGTTGACCCCTAAAATAGTTGGAATAAAGTCATAGTTACAACAGCTAAGCTACTTAAAAATTAATAGTTACATAATAATTAACACCATAACACTCTTTTCACTTATCAGTGATACATTTCTGTTTGATTCCACTAAACCAGTTTGAGAATTTCAATTAAAACAAAAACAATAGTTGTTAGTTTTTATAGCACCATTAATGCAATGAATGACATGGAAAATAATCTCAATGGGACACTGGTGACAGTGGAAGCAGAATCAATTCACCATATTCTCTACACGATGAGAATTGAAAGTCGCTTAAAAAAGTCGCTTAAAAGTCGACAGGGTCGACTTCATTGCACCGGGTTTTATCCCATATGGCTCGGTCTCTTTCCGTAGCACGGAAAGCGTCGCACAAAGCACGAACTCCGTAGCTTTTAGCGACGACCCACAGGAGTCTCTGAAACATTTAACTCGTAAACCGAAGGACGCGGCCCGGAATCGAACTCACAACCTTCGGAGCACGAGTCAAACGGCTTGACCACTTCGCCACAGAGACTCCCGAAACTGAGAATTGAAAGAATGAATCTCAGTATATTCTTGTCAAGCTTCTTGTGTCACATGATGACGGTCGGGTTTCTAGTTAGGTTAAACATGGGTTAATCATGGGTTACAGGAAAGAGAATCAGCTTCATTGCACTGGGTTCTATCCCAGATTGTTCAGTCTTCTGTTTGCAGAGCTGTCTGTTGAAAGCATCTCACAAGGCACAAACTGCATAACTCCAGGGGCAACCCCAAGGGGTCTCTTAAAAGAATTGTATTCATAAACCAAATGATGGTGTTCAAAAACAAACCCATGACCTCAGTTTTAGTCGTTGGATCAACATCACGGCACACGGTTTAACCCATAAGTGCTCCGTTTTCCTCCTAACTCAAACCTGAGTTTGGAGAAACTCAGCTCAATGCATGAACTCCGTTGCATCGGCAAGGATCCTGAAATGCTTTGGGTAGATTTTTAACTCGAAATTTTGCCCAGGCAGCGCCGTTAGGTTACTCTTTTTCGATTTCCAACTGCCAAGGGATATTTTATGTGTGCAACAATACACACGGGCATCCGATCTCACTACCCAGAGACCAGGGGAAATTACTGGAAGTCCAGGTGGATTTTTAAAATAAATCCTGGTCCTCACCGGAGCCTGAACCCGGGACCTCCAGTACTCGAGGCGGACACCATACCTCGAGACCACTCAGCCCCCCAAAACCCATGACCTTCATAACACCAGGCAGGCGGCTTCACTACTTCAGCATAGAAACCCTCTCTAGTTATGTGACATAAGTTTCTACTTCACTACTTCAGCATAGAAACCCTCTCTAGTTATGTGACATAAGTTTCTACTTCACTACTTCAGCATAGAAACCCTCTCTAGTTATGTGACATAAGTTTCTACTTCACTACTTCAGCATAGAAACCCTCTCTAGTTATGTGACATAAGTTTCTACTTCACCACTTCAGCATAGAAACCCTCTCTAGTTATGTGACATAAGTATCTATCAACTGTGTGCTTTATATGTTATGTTAAGTTTAGCTTTCTTTGGTCATGTGACGAGAAGAGAGGCATTTGAGAACATTGTGATGACTGGCAATATTAAGGGAAAAGAGATAGGGGCAGACCAATAGAAATGATGCTGGATGGACTGTGACGGTGACATGAAGTAATATCGCCAGCAGATTTTATCGAGAAAACCAAAGACCGAGATCTGTGGAGATCCATAAATGCAAACTCACCCACCCATCAATCCATCTATTCATCCACCCAAGCCACACATACACACACACACACACACACCCAATACTCACACAGAAACAGATAGGGGACGAGCCACTAAACAGTGTCATAATTCTCTGATCTCTTCTCCAATATAAAATGACACAAAGTAGTGCAGCTTTACATAACAGAATTACGACGCATACAGGACGTTGCGGCGATTAGCCTTCATCCGCAAACAAACTCATTCACACATTCGTAATTCTGTTATGTAAAGCTGCACTACTTTGTGTTATTTTATATTGTTTACATTTTCACAGCTTTACCGCAGTTCCACCAAATTTTAATCTCTTCTCCAAAACGATATGTTTTTTGGCTGCTGAACAGCCTTAACGACGTCATATTTCGTTGACACATAATATGAATTACGTACAACGTATTATTTGAAATGTAGTGTCAAGAAAATGAAATAATATGCAACCAACATTACTTAAAAGTGGTTTAACATGATAAGAACACGAATGAAAAATAATATCATGCAAAAAATTAACCTTAATGAAAAACAGATTTAAGCAAAATGTACATACACAAACTTGATAAACGAGCCCATTTAACTCCATAAGCCAGAAATAATAGGTTGCACTATTTATTGCCCGGCATATTTCCTTTAATCTCCTCAGGTGTATATCCCCCCCCCACACACACACACACACACCAGCATTTTACCGCTGTTGTTGATTTCTTGGCAAGATTACGCTCAGTAGTTTGTCATTGTTTTCTGATCGACCGGCTCACAAACCCCATAAGTAACGAGCGCGACACGATCCGCTACCGAATCTCGCGCAGCTGCGTTACTCTACGTAGATAAACGGGATTACGGTGAAAGTCGTTAACCCCATAGCCAGGGAGACCGGCCGTCGGGTGTATACTGCAGAGTTATATATAATATGAAATGAATAAATGAATAATACTCCATACATGAAAGCCTTTGCCAGCTGGCAAACAGTTTTACTATAACAATATAGATTAATAGAGATTCCAGAAACTAAAGCTCCTCCTTTTTATATGTGGCATGTAAGACAGCTCTTGGTTTCTGATCCTTTATTTGTTTTTATAAGTCGTCTCATACATTGGTATATACAGTACTGGTATATTTTTAAAAAGAGCATGTTATTAAATATAGTTATTGAAATATAAATTTAGCATCGAGTATTGTCTCTTCCTCCTTGCTCTAGGTCTACTGCTATGGAAAATTAAAAAGAAATGGCAGCTGGTTGTTGTATATATTACAGTATTAATTGACACAGATAATTATAACTTTGCGGCCTGTTTATAATTTAGCTTGTGCGCAATCTTGTGCACTTTATACTCATTCAGGGAACATTGATTACTTGCTATGCACATGTGAGATTTCAGAACACAATTGTCCATTTGTCAGCATGTTATATTTTGAAGGAAATTAATTTAACTGTTAATTTAGTTAAGATAATAATCTGAAACTAATACAGATGAGATTTGTGATACTTTAGACCAACATGATCTTAAACACATTTATTTCATCTGGAAATGTGATTACATGGGAGATTGTGCACTAGCCTGACTGTCTGGTAGTCCTGGATTCAAATCCTATAAAGACAGGATTCTTGTGAAGACATCATGGCCATAGGATCAATGGAGCCTCATAAAATAGGTAGCAGTTTCCTGGAGGTCACATGACTGGTGTGATAATGCCCATCAAGTGCCACTTAGTCAACACAGTATTAGCCAAGTTAAAAAGTTAGTTGCATTTCCTTTACAGGATGTTGCAGTCAACACAGCATTTTTTTGGCTGTTTGTGATTTCTTAGCAAGTTTATATTCAGTAGTTTGCCATTACTTTCTGAACGAATGGCACTCATACTATTGTGTGAAAATCAACGCACATCAATCTGCTGCTAAATCGCCTGCAGCTGTATTTCAAATGTGGAATGTAGGATTACAATTTGTGCTGTTTGTGCCTAGTACCATTTCTCAAATATATTACTATGGCATGAATATTTGTTTAACCTTTATATACATTTAATAAAACGTGACTGCCTTATTTAGTCAACTAAACAGAAAATACGCCGTCCTACTGACAACTTGATTTATGGAGGTAGTTCAGCATCACATCATTTAAAGTGCCTTGCCTACTGGAGTGGATGATCATGCTTCTCTACATCTTGCGGTCTCAATATATGGGTTCATGTACTGACATCTTTCTGTGCCATAGCAAAGGCTGTCAAAAATGTTCTCTCATTGTTTTCCCCTATCTCTCTTTCCATAGATATTTCTAGTTATTACATGTTCCAGTTTTTTTCTCTTAATATGTGGCTAAAACATGACAACATCCTCTTTCTGATGTTTGAGTTACTTTGTCTTTGTGTCTCAGCCTCTTTCAGAACATTATATTACTCATTTTGGCCATCCAAGGAATTTTTAACAGAATTCTGTAAAACTATATCTCCGAGGCCTCAAGTGATGTTTGTTGTATTTGCCTGTGTAATAATTGTCCATGATTCACAGCCATATGTTAAAACTGGTTCTATGTAACATGCAAGAATTTTTTTTAACCTTCAGTGACAGGGATGTATAAGTGTTCTTCACTGTATAAAATGCAGTCCTTGCTTATCATTCTCTGTTCATTATCTCTGTGGTACATCTGATGCTAGCCATATACCTAGATACTTGGATCTCTGTACTTGTCCTACACTAATACCACTAACTTTAATTGTAAATTTAGGCATGATCTGTTACTTTGATATTACCATTATTTCTGTCTTTCTATTATTCAGACTGAGACCCATTTTTTCATTATCTGCATCTACTCTATCTGTCATTTTTTGTAGCCTTTTCTGCTATTAAGACAGTGTCATCTGCATGATGTAAGTTTTTATATTATGACTAGCACATTTGATCCATGTCATATTTTCTAAAGACTTCATTTGATTATTAAGTTAATTGCATATCTTTCACAGGGCGTCACAGTCAATCCCAGCAGTTTTTGGCTGTTTATGATTTCTTGGCAAGTTTACATTCAAAGTTTGCCATTGCTTTCTGAACGACCGGCACACATACTTTTTGTTTGAAAACCAGTACAAGAAGTCTGCTTCTAAATTTCCCACAGCTGTTTTTCGAATGTGGTATGCGAGATTCTGAATTTTGTTCATAACCCCTTCACCACAGCGCCACGTTATATGCTCTCTATATAATGAAAATAATTCAGGGGACAGTACACATTAATATCTGACACCCTTCTGAAATGGTTGTTGATTCTTTTAGTCGCTGTTTGCTGCCAATATATGTTCTTTATTATTTGCAGATATTTGCCATTATTTAATTGTTTTAGGAGTTTATTTTCTCACGTGTCACATTGTCAAATGCTTTGATATATTCTGTGAAGCATACATACATATCTGTGTTTATTTTGATAGCTTTTTCTCAGTGTCCTGAGAATTTATACCGCATTGTATCTACCCTTTCCATCTACAAATCTACGCTGCTCACTACTAATAACTGGTTTAATTTTGTTTCTGACTTTTCTCATAATTATTCTCAGTAACAGCTTTGTCAGGTGCACATAAGACATATTATGCAATGATCTTCACATTCTAAAGCACTTGGTTACTTCAGCAGAACTATAATTATGAATTTTAATAGGTCATTAGGAATGTAGCCACTATTATAGATACCATTGAGAAGTTTTGTTATTATTTTGATTCCAGAATTTCCAATATTCCCCATATCTTTCACCATAATATTGTCTGGCTTGGGTAGCTTTCCTTTCATCATGTAATGTAGTGCATCCCCGACTTCTGCAGCAAGTGTTTGTAGACCTTCACAGTTATCTTGAATATTTGTATCCAGTCTCTTTTCATATAGTTCTTCTTTCCATCTATTAATTATATAATTTAAAAAAAAAATAAAATAATTTTTATAATTTTAAAATATTAATATATAATAAATAAATTGTCAGTTGTATTTATTATTATTTTGTTTTGATATATATTGTATGGCGATATATTGCACCATCAATTGAATTGTTAACTGTGAGTTGCTTATATTAAAAATATGAATGGATACCCAGTGAATTGTGTAGTGGTTTTTAATTTCCAATGTTAATAAAACAAAACTAAAGATATTATATGCACTTGTTTTACTTTCATTTTGTTTTAAAATGTTGCATATCCCTTGCAGGACGTTGCAGTCAACATCAACATTTCTCAGCTGCTGTTGATGTACTAGGCAAGTTTTACGTTCAGTAGTTTGCCATTGCTTTCTGAACGACCGGCTCCCATACCAACACGTTATAACACAACACGACATGGTCTGCTGCACAAATCGGTCATGGCAGCGTTTCGAACGCCTGGTCAAGCGGCTCATGAACCGTGTTCGCAAGCCTTTGGCCACAGTATTCTTGTTTATTTTATATTGCCTTTATTTTCTATATTATTTGCATATTTTAGCATAGATCTACGTTCTTACATATTTGATTACTATGCTTCATTTATTATTTGCTTCTTATGGTTATTTTTTTATACTCATGTTATAAATGCTTCATACGTTTGCGTTATTTGCCCTCTTCCTGTATTACATTTATATTCATCATGTGGTTTTATTTTAAATACACATTTTATTTACATTATTATTTAACTTCCTGTAATATATTTGTGACGCTGAAATTATTAGCATTAATAGCACAACTTAAAATTATCATCACCGTCACATCACCATCATCATCATCATCATTATTATCACCACCATCATCATCATCATTATCAAGTATAAGGTCAGCATGGCAAAATTGATAAGAGCACCCACTCTTAAACTTCCAGTGTGCTGATACCGAGGTAGCTGGTTCAACCCCTACACTGGTCAGTTGGACTAAAATGTTGACTTCTCGTCCTTGACTTGGGTACGTAAATTAAAAGTACATCAGAAGTCTGAGTGGGTACAACAGATGACGAGGGGCAGTGGTAATAGGGGAAGTCGGAGTGGGTACAACAGATGACGAGGGGCAGTGGTAATAGGGGAAGTCGGAGTGGGTACAACAGATGACGAGGGGCAGTGGTAATAGGGGAAGTCGGAGTGGGTACAACAGATGACGAGGGGCAGTGGTAATAGGGGAAGTCGGAGTGGGTACAACAGATGACGAGGGGCAGTGGTAATAGGGGAAGTCGGAGTGGGTACAACAGATGACGAGGGGCAGTGGTAATAGGGGAAGTCGGAGTGGGTACAACAGATGACGAGGGGCAGTGGTAATAGGGGAAGTCGGAGTGGGTACAACAGATGACGAGGGGCAGTGGTAATAGGGGAAGTCGGAGTGGGTACAACAGATGACGAGGGGCAGTGGTAATAGGGGAAGTCGGAGTGGGTACAACAGATGACGAGGGGCAGTGGTAATAGGGGAAGTCGGAGTGGGTACAACAGATGACGAGGGGCAGTGGTAATAGGGGAAGTCGGAGTGGGTACAACAGATGACGAGGGGCAGTGGTAATAGGGGAAGTCGGAGTGGGTACAATAGATGACGAGGGGCAGTGGTAATAGGGGAAGTCGGAGTGGGTACAACAGATGACGAGGGGCAGTGGTAATAGGGGAAGTCGGAGTGGGTACAACAGATGACGAGGGGCAGTGGTAATAGGGGAAGTCGGAGTGGGTACAACAGATGACGAGGGGCAGTGGTAATAGGGGAAGTCGGAGTGGGTACAACAGATGACGAGGGGCAGTGGTAATAAGGAAAGCTAACCCACGCGTAAAAATCAGTCGAGTCTACTAGAAGTAGTAGTACGAGTATGGACTACAGTTCAAAGCGAGCTAACGCAAAACAAAACAACAAACAATCATCAAGTATTGCAGCAACTTGTGTTAGTTGTGACGCTTCCTAACAATTTTATTCTATAGTTATCTCCCTTGTGCCATTCTGTTGAATTCCATACATATCTGAATTGAGCTGATCTCCCTGGCCAAGTTGTTAACGACTTTCTCCGCAATCCCGTATATCCACACAAGGAACACAGCTGCGCGAGGTACGGCAGCGGATCGCGTCGCGTTGGTTACTTAGGGGGTATGTGAGCCGGTCGCTCAGAAAGCAGTGGCAAACTACTGAGCGTAATCTTGCCAAGAACATCAACAGCAGCTGAAAAATGCTGGTGGTGACTGCAACGTCCCGTAAGGGATATGCCACTTTAAAAAAAAATCTGAATTGAAGCTTACAATGCATGCTTGCTTTACATATTTTCTGTCGTCTGCCTCTTCCTGTTTTGTCCAGTAATTTGCCTTGAAGTATTCTTTTTGGTGTTTCGTTATTTCTTAGAACATGGCCATACCATGAAACCCTTTTTAATTATATTACTATTATTACCTTAAGAAACTTTCTTTATTCAATTATAGTTGTTGTCTGTGAGTTTTTCAAGCTTCACGGTTAGAAAAGGGCTGAAATACTTGATGATGATGTGTCATGGAGCGATTGTGTCAGCTCTGCCCAGATATAGCACATAGCCAATGTTATGATCATAGGACCTCAGAGTTTTACAGACCCCGTGTGTACTGGTCATTGCCAGTGACAAGCGGTATTCTCCTGTTCAAGACTAGTTTTTGGTTTCTAGGGTTGCTTCTATGTGTTTTCTTCTGCCACCAGTGAAGTACCAGCAACGTGTTTACGATTAATGACAATCGCTGTATTGGCACCTTGCAGATTTGACAGGTGATAGATAGTCTGTTGCAGTGTGCTTAAAATAAGGTATAAGTATAATTACAAGCCATGGCGGTAAGGCCAGGGATGGAGTTATTATACCTCTCCATGGCACAAGGCCTGGGCTAAATTGTAGAGACCATGTGTTGCCCATGCAGCATGATCCCTCTCTCGGTCTGTCTAGTTTACTCAAGAGGAAAAAAATCAAGCTGCAGAAGCTGCCGGATCAGCAAAGCAATGCTCTAACTGTCCACTGTCGGAGCTTCGATCCTAGACCAGTTGTCAACCAAGGCTTAGAACCTGGTCTGCCATGCCATGACATTTAGTCTTTAGGTTGCATTTCCTCACACTAGGGTAAGGCTTGTACCCTCCAAACTGCTCTCCTCCGCCCGAAGCCACTGGCACAATGTGGGGTGTCGGGTTTGGTGAGCGCACAAGTAATGACAATCACACGGAGTTAATGAGTTGACGGAAACAGAAGATGTTCTGTCGAGCGAATTGTAGCTTTCAGTTCAGTTAGTTCAGTTATCAGTTGGGGTATCTTCGTTGCACTCCGGAAATGTCCATAGGTGCTCAGATCCTCCCCCCAGCATATGCATCAGCATCCGGTGGCTAATAGTGCCAGTTCTGTGTTGGTTGACGAGGCGCTTTGTTTTCCCGATTTACCTCTCGCGTCTGGCTGTGCCGATTCTTACTCCCAGGTCTTTCATCCTGGACAGCGATGTGGAATCATTGACGTCAAAGTCCTCTGTTCTCGCCATATCTTTAAGGACGTTAATAACATCGGCACGATCCATGGGCTGGCCATCTACAGGGGGTGCAGATCCAGCCAGTTTGTCAGCTCGTTCATTTCCCTCGACTCCCGCATGTCCCGAGACGAAGATGAAGGTGACTTTACGGACAACAGACTTCCGCAGCGATTCAGTCCACTGTCTACGTACAGATCCAGCTTCGACCTTCTGAATCATGCTCATTGAATTGTAGCTTTATTTACGGGATGCTGGAAATGAACGTTAGTGAGAAGACTGACGTGGCAGACAACACAGCTGGCACATCTCATATGGCATGGGGCCATGTATATCCAGAGTCTCTTGACTTGGAAGCACTGGTTGATGTGTAAATACTCCGCGTCAATTTTGCTTTCACGTAATCTCCTTGGTGCTTCATTATGTAGTTTACAAATTGTTATGTTATGGTATCACAATCGACATCACCGCATATTGAGTATTCCAATTCTTACTCAATCACCCCATGCAGCAGCCATCTCAGAGTATATATACTCACTGTTCCCATGGGGAGTTGATTGCAATACCTCCTCTCTCGCCCTCGAAGACGGCATCGGGATGCGTGGCCAGGCTTCACTCCCAATTTGGTTTTGAAATGAAGATTTCTGTCTCTGGCTAGTGCAGACTGGTTAGTTTGACAATCTGGACTAAATTTTGTAGTAAAGTAAGAAAAGGATGATATAAGCCCCTTTGCAGCTATGGTAGTGGATCGGACGCCTATCTTTCTCAGATAAGGAGGAAACATTTGGAAGATCAGTGTGCACTTAACGCATGTCAAGCGCTCTCGGCAGCTAGAAATTGAAAAGAGTAGACCGGAGAGACGTATGTACAGGCCCAGTTTCAAAATTCGAAATCTCTCTCTCTCTCCCCCCCCCCCTCTCTCTCTCTCTCTCTCTCTCTCTCTCTCTCTCTCTCTCTCTCTCTCTCTCACATACACACACACACACGCACACACACACGATGCCACCCTGACGGACAAGAGAGCGGTAACAGAAGTATACGAAACAGCGGTAAACGGTCTGCGTGCTAGCAAGAAAAGCAGACTAGGTAAATTCATGATCTAGTGTCTCCAATTCATGCTGATTCCGAAACCCCTATGACCGCTACTGACATACGGTATAGGCACGAGCGCAGTAGATACCATTGAGATGAAGATAAGCAAATAGATAACAAAGAGGCTTGAAGCGCACCATGTCTCGAAAAGATTGCACTGTACAGTAAAAAGGCACAGCTCGTCTTCTCGTACGTGTCCTTCATGGAGGAATTAAGAATCGGAAAGGCCAGACTCACGATTATGCTGCCCGATCTCCAGATGAAAGTTAGCACATCACTACCCGCGCTCAAAACGAGAAGGAAGTGGAAAGTCGTTGGCGCAATCGAAGCTACCCAAGCATCACTTAAACTGAAGGAAGTCATAGGGCACACCCAGTTGGATGGAATTCGGACATCCATGACAGAGCTCAGATGTGGTCAAAGGCGACGACCAAGGAACGCAGAGACATGGTGGTTCATGAGATCCGAGAGGGAGAGGACGAAAAGAGAGTACAAATGGCTGCCCAGCAGATGTAGCAGGACCAGTGGATATCATGGGAGTGGGTACTGCAGATGTCCCTGTCAGAAGTGGGGGTGCGCCGCGGCCAAGTTATGTACTATTACTGGCGAGCAACCCCAGTTTGTCAGAAGTGACAATTGTTGACCTCTGACCGAGACCACAATTTGTCAGAAATTGAGTCGGGACAAAATCTATAAGGCTGAAATAAAGATTTAGCCCATGAATATCCAAGAGTACAGTTGCAAGTTGCTCGTTAAACAAAAATGAATTTAACTGGTCTTGATATTCCCCAATGAATTGGAAAGGGACAGTTAGATGCCTAGGTTTATGTCGACAAATGAGCTAAGAGGCAGGGCAAGTTTTCCCCTCTGGCTTATCTTTCCTCCCTGGTACTTAAGTAAACCCGCACCAAGGTAAGCAGTACAACTGCGTCTCTTGGAAAACTAAAGTATAACAACTGAACTATGAGTTAGAACAAATAACAATCATTTTTATTATTACCATTAATCATTGTACTCATGGTTCTCACGATGATAATGGTGAAACTATCGAGGTTTATTTAATGCAACAATCATGTAAGCGAAATATGATGAAAAGCAAATACATAACTCTAAGATTACTTGTAACCTGTCTGGACCTGTGGTCTGGTTACAAGTGAGATAAGTACAGCAGGTCGGTCTTCGGAAAGTCGTTCCGTCCTGATGCCACCAGACTCCTTGGTGTCACTGCAAGGGAAAACCTGGGCTCCTGTGCTTAAATTCTGACGAATCTCAAGTGAACCCATCTAGGCAAGCGTATTTATACTAAGTACAATAAACGCCCTCTTTGGCGCCGTCTGCGTCTATTTCCAGTTACCCATTCCCAGTTGTAATTGCCAGCCGCGATCCGTTTAACACTGCGTTCAGTCTTCGCGGTCGGCTAATGTTATTATCATTCTGCCACCCTGCAATTTCTACAGGTAATTAATTGCTTCTATTCAATCGCTCCTTCGGACCGGCATATTTATCAGCTTGACGACCCTAGGTCGACTGTTGTCTCTTCCTGAGCGTCTCACGTCTGTCTGAGCGTCTCACCATACCTGTGACCGTGGTATTATCGTCTTCCACCTGTATTATGTTGGTGAAAGGTGCTGGCGTCAAACTGAACTCGTTACCACGTAGTTAGCAGACCGTGGTGGCTGTATTTACTTGCCGACTTTGTGTGCAACCTTACGTCATGACTGGATAGACGTAGAGATGCGTGATTAAATCTGTATTCCTCTAATTGGCCCATCAGATGTGAAGACCGAGAAAGTAGTCTAGGATGGTAACGCGGCGTTCTGTGACAGTCCCTAACATGGAATGAGATCTGGAGCATGGCACCACTGAGCATAAGTTTCGTCATCACATCCCTCTACGATGTTCTGCCATCACCTGCCAACCTGGTCAGGTGGTGTAAAGCCACCGACCTGTCTTGTCCCATCTGTAAAGAGACAGACTAGACAGCGGTACATGTGCTGTCTGCATGCAAAGTAGCCCTTTGCAAAGGCTGATTCACATGGCGCCACAATTAAGTTCTTGCTGAGATGGCAGCCATAGTGGACGAAGCCAGAATGCGGGCGAATACAGGGATCAGAGAGAGGCCGGTTGGGATTTACTTCCTCAGAGCTGAGCAGCAGCGTAGAGACAAGAAAGACTGCGCTGATGACTTACCGTCCATTTTCTGTGACGTAGATGACTTGGAGCTGAAGTTCCGTGGCGCGTATCTGGCAGTGATCCAACAGTTTCAATTGCGACCTGACATTGTAATTCACTCACGTCAGTTAAGCAGCTAACGCTGATTGAGTGACCGTTCCATATGAGTCGAGAATCGAGGAACAGCACGCATACAAGATGGAGAAGTACAGTGGCATGGTCGAAAGTGTGAGATAGGAAGGGTATATTGTCAGGCTATTCGCTGTAGACGTGGGCGCAAGAGGTCTAATCTTCCACTCCGTGTATGACGTGCTAAAACAATTAAGCATCAAGGGACAAGAAAGAACACGAGCACAGAAATACTTGGGTCAGGCAGCCGAAAAAACGACATGCTGGCTGTGAAACAAAAGGAACATAGAGTGGGACAAGTCCCTACAGTAATATGGTTAACGTTTCTGTCTGTAACTGCAGGGCAACTAACATCGGAACAAATATCTTATCTAAGAGCTAGAACTTACACTATCTCGTGTCGACTCTATAGACTTCCCTCAGAGCGAGGGCAGTGCATATAAAAATGGGACTGTGCAGTGAGGGCAATCGCCACACGGTAGCAGTCGCTAAGTCAGGTAAATGTCGGCCGAAGTCCAACCTCCATGCCATGGTGGTAGTCGTCTTGCCACGACCCCACTCCGCAGCAGAGACCAAGATAGAGCTCAAGTAACCCAGAGGAAGAGCCGGCTTTTCAGAGTGAGGTGTCAGGAGCGGGGTACAAAAAAAAAAAGAACAGGGCATCGAAGATGAACGTCAGCGTATAGTAAGCATCGGCGCGAAGGCGATAGAGACAATGATCAGGTAAGAAGCTGGCTTCCCACGGCCTCAGGTGCCAGGATTTGTATGAGGGCACGGAGCACCGGGCGAAGAAGACTCGTCTCCCTGAGGGAGGAGTGTACTGGGAGAAGACAATTCGCAGGTACACAGAACAAGGCAACGCAAGGATAACGCAAAAGGCCGAAAGTCTGGAACGCACGGCAGGGGAAGGGCGCCCGGAGTCATGACTAGAGAGAGTCAAGAAGGTTAAAGGCTGAAACATTCTGGGAAAGGCAATGCTTCTGGCGACCAGAAGCCCTCTGTCGCGCTTGCTCCGCAGAGGAGTTTTTAATCACTGAATCACAATTGGAGCATATGCCCTTCAAACGCGCACTCTAAGCCGTCTATATTTTGCTATCGAATGCACCTCGCACCCTGCCTGTCACAAACTGTCTGTCATCTACTGCCTCTAGCACCTTGCGGTGTAGGACAGTCTTGAGCCTGAGAAATTAAGGCCTCTTGGCTAGTGCGGACTGTCTGTCATCTACTGCCTCTAGCACCTTGCGGTGTAGGACAGTCTTGAGCCTGAGAAATTAAGGCTTCTTGGCTAGTGCGGACTGTGCAGGATGGTGTTGTCTCTCCCCCCTCCCCCCACAGGAAAAAATCCACACCTTACCGAAGATTCGAACCTGGGTCTCCCGAAGTAGAATCCGATACTCAGCCGCTCCTCTCGCTCCATGTCGTCCCCATTTTATTCATATATATCTATCTCATTCCCTACTTCATGTTTTTAGGTCTGTTTTTATTTCTTTTGCACTGAATTTCCGGAATGAACATTCTAGCTATACTACTGTCATCAAAAAAATTTGTCCCACAGCCCACCGTGAGGCAATATGCAACGAATGGCTGTCCTCTGTTAGAGTAATGTTTTGCACTTCAAACAGAATAGTGTTATCAGCGAAGGAATATTTTTTTGGGTTGAACAAGAGTTTCGAAATGGCGGTCGATACACACGGATGGGTGTTCAAAGATTTATAGCATGATTTCTGGATAAACAACCTCCTAGTCGCATTACGGTTAGAAATGTGTTGAATAAGTTTCTCGCTACTGGAAATGTGGAAGATGCTCCGCGATCTGGTGGACCTGTTGTGTCTGAAAAAAAAAATGTCTAGATATCCAATAGAAGCATCCTGAGAAGTCAAAGCAAGTTCTAATGGAAAATGTCGCATCAAGTGAACGTATCAGTGAGCACAGTGCACACAATTCTTAAACAACGATTCAATTTTCATTCATACAGGATGTCTGTTGTGTCTGAACTAAAAGAGTGTGATAATCAATCCAGAGCCAACTACTCCACCTGGTTTCAAGCATTTTTAGCTCAAGAATTCGAGTCAATTCTCGATGTAACATTCTTCTCTGATGAGGCATGGTTTCATCCATCTGGATACGTAAAAGCCAAAATAATCGTATTTGGAACACATTTAATCCTATTGTATTTCACTAAGCGCCTATACACGATGAGAAAATTGGGGTATGGTGTGCCGTTAGTAGAAAACGTTTTATTGGACCAATTTTCTTCAACAACACTATAAATGCATATCAGTACCGTACTGACATTCTGGAACCTTTTTCTTAGAACAGCTGAATAAACGTGAAATTGAAGAATCGTGGTTCCAGCAAGACGGTGCAACAGAACACACAGCTGGAGCACTACTGCATTTTATTTGGAAGACATTTTGGCAAATCGCAAAATATCACGTGGAATTTGGCCTGCTCATTCTCCAGATCTAACGCCATTAAAGTATTATCTGTGGGGTTTCTTGAAAGGAAATGTTTACAACAATAATGTACACACAATTGAGGACCTGAAAGAAGCAATCAGAATTACCATTCAAGAAATAACAACAGACACGTTGCAGAAGGTATTTGACAATATGAAGAGACGTGTACAGTCATGTTTTGAGTCTCGCGGTGGACATTTCCAGCAACTGTTATAATGAATACTTCATTGATACTTTCCAACCCCCCCCCCCCCCCAGAAAAACAAACAAACAAACAAACAAAAAAACAAAAAAAAACAAAACAAAACAAAACAAAAAAACAAAAACACCGTTAAACCATAGCAGTGACTATTGTAAGTAATTTAATGAATTTTTTTAGCAAATATTTTTAATGACCCCATGTTCTTCATTTTTCAAATTTGTTTTGCATACAAAGAGTAGTCAGACTTTACAAACACCAGGTATTATCAGGCTTGTTCAAGGCTCGTCGGATTTTGCAACTAAAGTTTAACGGGCTGGGATGTCAGGTCACACGCCAGCTCTCCATTTTCGCCCCTTACGACATATAGGGTAGATGACAATGTTACCATACTGAGCTTTTCCTTTAGGACCCCTATAACACACGAACATCTGTCATGGTACTACCATTACATTTTATTCTAAGGCTGTTTTTCTTCAGGAGAAAACTGTTCTTCTTTGATGTATTTCTTCAAAGAAAAGCGGTTGCTCTTTGATATATTTCTTCGTGGGAAAGCGGTTGTTGTTTGATGTATTTCTATCCATTTACTTGTGTCAGGGCCCCCTTGACATGCCACAAGCTGGAGCAAATCAGAATTAAAAAAAAAAAACCTTTTCCGTTAGATGTTGGTTCAAGCACATTTCTTGATAGTTCTCCGCGAGGAGGAGAGGGAGGAGATAGCGTCTCTTTAATAATAACTTTCATATGCGAATTTCCGCCATTCATCTGCCAGAGAATCGAAGAATATTCAACGTTGTATAAGTTGAGAGTGTCACCTGTCTGTCTGTCTGTCCGTCCGTCCGTCCATCTAGTACCCCCCCCCCCCCCCACACACACACACACCACCTCCCGTGCATCCATCGATCTATTAACCAAAACACATCATTCCATCCATATATCTAATTCGTGTCTGTCCTTTTGTCTGGTTTATCTCTTTACGCATGTCTTGTTTGTTCACAGATACGGTCTATTTGTGTTCTTATTTGTTCACTAAATGAAACAGTTATACCAAAGGGAACAACACCAACACTCACAGTTACTGAACAGTGTGTTTTTATTTCGTTATTTGGTGCCAATGTGGTAAGAGTAAGTTAAAGAATAGGATGCTTAGAAAAGGACATCATAAAGAAATGTAATATTATACGATTCAAATAAAATTAACATCTAGTAAATATTCACATTATTATAATGAATCAATGTTATCACAATATTGTATAGAACAGTCGATTGTACATAACATACAACAATGCAGTATGTGCAGTATCTTGGGGCATAATGGATTCGCACTGTTTAATTACCAGGGCCGCTGCCTTGGTTCCATTCCCAGATGGGAATTTATGCATATTCCAAGCGCACACAGCTACATGAAAACCATAAATTGATTCAAGAAATCAAACGTAGACAGTCTACATTTGTTTGGGGCACGTTATGAAGCGAAATAAACTGGACAACTGGCAAGATTGTTGGGGAAAAAGCAAAGGAAAGGCGAAGAGATAAGTATATGGATGGCTTGGCCATATGACACTTGTAAGCGGGCACTTGATGACAATGATACAACTCAATGGTCAGCCTTGTTGAATGAGTGTCATAGATACTTCTGGGCAGGGAGGCTGCGAGGTGGGAAGCTGATAACACAACTCTTCATAACACACAATTATACGTCTGTAGGTTGTTTTTCCCTCTCACTAGGTTAAGACTTGTACCTTCTCGGTTGAGCTTCTCCGCCCGAAGCTGCTGGCATTATGTGGGGTGTCGGGTTTTGGTGAGCGCCACTCAACATTCGGCGTTTACAGAAAGCAGGTGGTACCGCCTATCTAACTAATATGTGACGTATTGTTAATGACTGTGCAGTGTTTGAAAATATTGCCGGTCTAAGTTTTGTATTTGTATTTACCTATTATGTTGCATGAACTTACAGAGGGTGAATACAAAACTTGGACCAGCAATATTTTTAAACACCGCACAGTCATTAAAAATACACCATATATATATATATATATATATATATATATATATATATATATATATATATATATATATATATATATATATATATATATATATATATATATATATATATCCTATCTATTAGTGACAAAATCATGTGTATTTGCGTATGAAGCCAGCCAGAAACTTACAGAGGACAGAGGGTGAATACAAAACTTGGACCAGCAATATTTTTAAACACTGCACAGTCATTAAAAATACACCATATATATATATATATATATATATATATATATATATATATATATATATATATATATATATATATATATATATATATATATATATTATATATATATATATATATCCTATCTATTAGTGACAAAATCATGTGTATTTGCGTATGAAGCCAGCCAGAAATCCTGTATTGCTGTTAGCACAATCAGAACCATGGCCGTCTACACCCATCAGTACAAAACAGTCGTACTTATTTAGGTCACATTATGAGACAAGTATTACCAACCTATGCCACAACACCAACAAACAAAATCAAATAATATTTAGAGTGACATGCATCTTTCCTTTGGCAACATACGGATCTGAGTCATGGACCATTTTGTAATCACTAAAGAAGTAAATCAACAGTAAAAGATAGTGGTCCTTTGTTGGTCTTGTTATGAGAAGAGCCCATTGTAGATACAGGCGGCGGTTTGACTGATTCAGTGCCAAATAAAAAATAGGATTGGACCAAAGATGGTACAAAATCAAATGAACAAGTATTATAATGTAGGGTTTCGTGCACTGAGCATTGCAATTGCGAAGATACCAAGAAACAAAACAAATAACACGATGACTCCTGTATGTAAGTATATCGTTCATTTGTCCAAATGGGAGTATACATGTCACGATGTATTATCCTTTGGCACTGAATTAGTCAAGACGATTAACCATCCAATGGCATCTAATCAATTAAGAGCCTAAGGCAAAACCAGCAAGAAAATTAAAATAAAGTGGAGAACGTGTATCTTTCCAACATACAGATAATAGTCAAGAACCGCTTCCCAATCACTGTCATCTAAAACTGTCATTTACTGCCTATAGTACCTTGCAGTGTAGGGCTGGGGGTCTTAAGCCTGAGGAATTATGGCCGCCTGGCTAGGGCAGTCGCCGGGAATTGTGCAGGTTAGGATTTTCTTTTTGCCCCCGACAGACAAAAAAAATCCACATCTTATCGAGGATTCTAACCGCGGATCTCCTTGAAGAGAACACGGAGTTCTTAGCCATTCGGCCAGCCTCTCTCCTCCCCCACACTAAAGAAGAAAATATAGGGACACGACAATTGTCACTTTTGTGTGTGGCCTTGTTATGAGAAGAATATAAAGAGCCTATTGCTTAACACTGGAAACACATCAAAGGCAAATGCCATTCATATACAGAAGCCAACTTTGTGCAAACAAAAGGACATGATATCCAGTTTACAATTACCGTGGTACACAATTCAAATTGCTACTTTGTGCAAACAAAAGGACATGATATCCAGTTTACAATTACCGTGGTACACAATTCAAATTGCTGTGTATGTATGTATGTATGTATGTATGTGTTGTATATTTCAGCTTGTAGTATTAATCACATTTGTTTATATAGTGTGATTTCTGCAGAATGTACCTGACTGAATGCTGCGAAATATGCCAGATAATAAATCATGGCTTCGTTATTGAAAATAAATTAAAATAAAATGTTTGAGAACAAGTATATTTTCCGGTGCCAACATACGAATACGATTCATGGACCATTTCGCAATTGAAGAAGAAAATCAGGATTTTCAAATGTAAATGTTATATATGAATTCATAGAATACAGTGTGCAAAGAAAACAACAATATTGACATGTACGAAATCTGAACATGGAAGACATCTTCATCATTAACAGCAAGACGTCTCGGTGACTGGCATTCTTTGGCCTTATTACACGTCACTTCCGCTTGGAAGTATCAGTGATTGAAGGCATGGTTCCTGAAAGAAGAATAAGAAGAAGAAGAAGGAGGAGGAGGAGGGGGGGAGGAGGAGGAGGGGGAGGAGGAGGAGGAAGGGGAGGAGGAGGAGAAGGAGCAGAAGAAGAAGAGGAAGAAGAAGAAGAAGAAGAAGAAGAAGAAGAAGAAGAAGAAGAAGAAGAAGAAGAAGAAGAAGAAGAAGAAGAAGACGAAGACGAAGCAGCAGCAGCAGCAAGGGTCAACCAACATCAATATGGACACACGTCAATGAAGCTACCTCGGGTATGAACATGCACGAGGCCGGGGAACTAGCAATGTTCATTGGCAGCTCGTGATGGGAGCGACGTTATGCAAAAGATCTGCAACATAATGATATGAGAAAAGAGGGTCTGGAGAAAGTTGTGACACGCACGAACAATGACTTTTATATAGACAGACGATGAAGCGCGAGTAAATGCTAGATCAGTTGACAGAGTGCCAGGGAAAACTATCACTGGATGAGCCTATCAATACCAACGAAAACAAATGGGTGTGGAGGAATATCAACGCTAGCGCCGCCATATTGACACGTGATGATTTTGTTTGTTTGTTTTGCGCTCGCTTTGAATTGAAGCCAGTAGTACCATACAGCTGCTACTGCGCTTAGTAGCACTGGACAGATTTGTGTGTGTGGATTAACTTTCCCTGTTACAAGTTTCAGGCGAACTCACTCCAACTTCTGAGGTAGTAGTAATTAACGTTCACAAGTCAAGAACGAGAAGTTAACATTTTAGTCCAACTGACCGGTGTAGCGGTTGAACCCACTACCTCATCATCAGTACACCGGAAGTTTACAAGCGAACTTTCTTATCCATTCGGCCATGCTGGTCTCATGGTGATGATTATGAAGAAAACTCTTTCCTTTGAATACTGGCGCTGGGTTGCTTCATTGAAAATACGGTCCCTGATATCTATTTCCTTGATTTCCTTGTGTCACGATGCTCCGTTGTGAGCTTATCAACTTGAGCTAATGAGATTTCTAGAAAGAATTTCCCTCCCTATTTCCTGTTAGACACAAGACGTTACACATCACTTTGCGATTACTTTCCGAGAGGATGGGGGGAGGTGGGCTTCTCTACAGCGATGACTTCCTTATGTGATGTTTCCACCATTAGTTTGCTGGAGACACAGGTGTATGTAAATGTAAATACAAATATAGCAAACAGCATTATAATCATCGGGAGCCGCGGTAGTAAATAATACTTTTGCTTGCCAGTTTGGTGATCAGTTTTTTATTTGACGCTTGTTCGCTTTAAACTCAAGCGTAGTCCATAATCGCTACGTCTAGTAGCAATGGATTGCATTTTTCGTGTGTATTCCATCCATCATGTGCCATGCCGTTAAGTGTGGGTGGTCATGATTCGCCATTTCATTCGATCATCGGAGTCGTGGATCAGTTCAGTGTTCCTGTCTCGACCATGCCACGTGGTAAAGCCATCCAGGTATTTACTTCTCTGTTTTCCCCTTCTTATCTTCCCCTCGATCTTGTCTGTTGTCACCAAGTTGTCTTATTTATTTCTTCTCATAACTGTCAGAGTCTCACCCGGAGTTACAACGCGTTGTCTGTACCACCGCCAGTCAATGCAAGGCTGAACTATGATAAACACTACAGTTATAACGCGTCGTCGTCGACAACGCCAGGCAATCAACACTGAGCGATGACGTTCGCACTTGTCAGAGCCTTGCGCAGAGCAAGAAATGTGGCTCGTATCTTGACAAGTGTGATACTAAATATGATTATCAGATAACGCGACGCGAATACCCGATGATATACTTCGCACTCTTTATTCGCGCACTGCACACATCAGAAACAATACAGGCTTCGCGCAATCACAATTCACAATATCAAATCTTATATTTATAAAACAAAGTGTATGTATGTAAATATGTATGTAAATATGTATGTCCTTTATTTGTTCGCGAACGGCCCATCCGATTGAGATGAAATTTTCTACACGCCTTCCTTTCATTCCAGAGCTGTCAACTGTCATCGTTTTTTTTTCTTCTTCCTCCTCCTCCCTCCTCCCCCTCCCAAAATACGTACGTAAATATATGATGATGATGATGAAAGAATCCCCGAACCAAAACGCTAGGGAAAGGGAAGAAAATGACGTGACTACACAGAATCGTCACACGGCAATCATCATCATCAAGTGCCGTGCCGGCTGGCGTAGGCGTTCATGGCTCTCCGTATATCTCAGTCTTTGGTTTTTTGGATCAACTCTGCTGCTGATATTCCTCCATGCCACGGCAATATCAATAACAATTCATCTTTTTATGTGTAAGGAAGTTATCTACAGTCGTGTAGAAGGGAAGAAAGAACTAGACGAGTATGAATTCGGAATGGCGAACTCTCTCCCCCTCTCTTCTTCTCCCTCTACCTCCTCCCTCCACCCTTCTCCTCTTCCTCCTCCCTCTCATCTCTCTCCCTCCTCCCTCCTCCTTCTCTCTCTTCCTTCTCATCTTCCTCTCCCCTCCTCCTCCATTTTCCTCCCTCCTACTCCCTCCGCCTCCTCCCCCCTCCTCCCTCATCTTCCCTCCTCCTCCCTCTCCCTCCTCATCCCTCCTCCTCCTCCTGCCTCCTTCTCCCTCATCATCCTCCCTCCTCCTTCTCCCTTCTTCTCCCTCTTCCCTCTTCCTCCTCCTCCCTCCTCCCTCCTCCTCCCTCCACCCTCCTCCTCCTCTTCCTCCTCCCTTTCCTTCCTCCTCCTCCTCCCTCTACCTCCTCCTCCCCTACCTCTTTCCTCCTCCTCTTCCACCTCCCTTTCCTTCCTCCCCTCCTTCCTCTCCCTCCTTCCTTCTTCTCCCTCTGCCTCCTCCCTCCTCCTCTCCCCTCCTCTTCCTTCTCCTCCTTCCTCCTTCTCCCTTCTTCTCCTCCTCTCCCCTCCTCCTCCTACCCTCTTCCTCTTCCCCTCCTCCCTCTCCCTCCTCCATCCTCCTCCTCCCTCTTCCTCCTCCTCCCTCTTCTCCTCCTTCCTCTTCCTCCTCCTTCCTCCTCCTCCCTCTTCCTCACCTCTCCCTCCTCCATCCTCCTCCCTCTTCCTCCTCCTCCTTCCTCCTCCTCCCTCTTCCTCCTCCTCCTACCTCCTCCCTCCTCCTCCTCTCTCCTCCTCCCTCCTCCATTTTCCTCCCTCCTCCTCCTCCCTCTACCTCCTCCCTCCTCCTCTCCACTCTTCCTCCTACCCTCTTCCTCTTTCCCTCCCCCTCCTCCCTATCCCTCCTTCTCCCTCCTCCTTCTTCCTCCCTCCTCTTCCTCCTCCTCCTTCCTCCTCCTCCTTCCTTCTTCTCCCTCTGCCTCCTCCCTCCTCCTCCCTCCTCCGCCCTCCTCCTCCTCCTTCTCCTCCTCCTCCTTCTCCCTTCTTCTCCTCCTCTCCCCTCCTCCTCCTCCTACCCTCTTCCTCTTCCCCTCCTCCCTCTCCCTCCTCCATCCTCCTCCTCCCTCTTCCTCCTCCTCCCTCTTCCTCCTCCTTCCTCTTCCTCCTCCTTCCTCCTCCTCCCTCTTCCTCCCTCTCCCTCCTCCATAATCCTCCCTCTTCCTCCTCCTTCTTCCTCCTCCTTCCTCCTCCTCCCTCTTCCTCCTCCTCCTACCTCCTCCCTCCTATTACATACCCATGAGACATCATCAGTACCCATTTAATTGTAATCCAGAATGGTTGCACCTCACACGGTATAGCCCAGCTACACTTCGTCAAGCACTTATAATGTCGCTATACCAACAACCAACACAACCTGGTATTTACTAGCAACTTAGGACAAAGCTACACCGGATCTCGGTACAAGAAAGAGCCTCTCCTTAAAACCGTTTTTATCTGCAAAAAAAAAATTGTCTCGCTGACTGGCATTCTGTGGCCAT
This sequence comes from Cepaea nemoralis, assembly GCA_014155875.1. Taxonomy (NCBI): domain Eukaryota; kingdom Metazoa; phylum Mollusca; class Gastropoda; order Stylommatophora; family Helicidae; genus Cepaea; species Cepaea nemoralis. The sequence continues at coordinate 734,166 of JACEFZ010028465.1, forward strand.
ATTACACGTCACTTCCGCTTGGAAGTATCAGTGATTGAAGGCATGGTTCCTGAAAGAAGGAGGAGGAGGAGCAGAATAAGAAGAAGAAGAAGAAGAATAAGAAGACGAAGAACAAGGGCCAACCAGCATCAAGATGGACACACATCAATGAAGCTACCTCGGGTATGAACATGCACGAGGCCGGGGAACTAGCAATGTTCATCGGCAGCTCGTGATGGGAGCGACGTTATGCCAAAGATCTGCAACATGATGATATGAGAAAAGCGGGTGTGGAGAAAGTTGTGACACGCACGAACAATGATTTATATATAGACAGACGATGAGGCGCGAGTAAATGCTAGATCAGTTGACAGAGTGCCAGGGAAAACTACCACTGGAATATCAACGCCAGCGCCGCCATATTGACACGTGATGATTTTGTTTGTTTGTTTTGCGCTCGCTTTGAACTGAAGCCAGTAGTACCATACACCTGCTACTGCGCTTAGTAGCACTAGACCGATTTGTGTGTGTGCATTAACTTTCCCTGTTACAAGTTTTAGGCGAACTCACTCCAACTTCTGAGGTACCAGTAATTAACGTTCCCAAGTCAAGAACGAGAAGTTAACATTTTAGTCCAAAGAACCGGTGGAGCGGTTGAACCCGCTACGTCGGCATCAGTACACCGGAAGTTTACAAGCCAACTTTCTTATCCATTCGGCCAATGCTGACCTCATGATGATGACGATGAAGAAGACTCTTTCCCTGATATCTATTTCCTTTATTTCCTTGTGTCACGATGCTCCGTTGTGAGCTTATCAACTTGAGCTAATGAGATTTCTAGAAAGAATTTCCCTCCCTATTTCCTGTTAGACACAAGACGTTACACATCACTTTGCGATTACTTTCCGAGAGGATGGGGGGAGGTGGGCTTCTCTATAGCGATGACTTCCTTATGTGATGTTTCCACCATTAGTTTGCTGGAGACACAGGTGTATGTAAATGTAAATACAAATATAGCAAACAGCATTATAATCATCGCGAGCCGCGGTAGAAAATAATACCTTTGCTTGCCAGTTTGGTGATCTTTTTTTATTTGGCGCTTGTTCGCTTTAAACTCAAGCGTAGTCCATAATCGCTACGTTTAGTAGCAATGGATTGCATTTTTCTTGTGTATTCCATCCATTATGTGCCATGCCGTTAAACGTGGGTGGACATGATTCGCCATTTCATTCGATCACCGGAGTCGTGGAATAGTTTAGTGTTCCTGTCTCGACCATGCCACGTGGTCAAACCACCCAGGTATTTACTTCTCTGTTTTCCCCTTCTTATCTTCCGCTCGATCTTGTCTGTTGTCACCAAGTTGTCTTATTTATTTCTTCTCATAACTGTTAGAGTCTCACCCGGAGTTACAACGCGTTGTCTGTACCAACGCCAGTCAATGCAAGGCTGAACTATGATAAACACTACAGTTATAACGCGGCGTCGTCGACAACGCCAGGCAATCAACACTGAGCGATGACGTTCGCACTTGTCAGAGCCTTGCGTAGAGCAAGAGATGTGGCTCGTATCTTGACAAGTGTGATACTAAATATGATTATCAGATAACGCGACGCGAATACCCGATGATATACTTCGCACTCTTTATTCGCGCACTGCACACATCAGAAACAATACAGGCTTCGCGCAATCACAATTCACAATATCAAATAGATCATAAATACAAGCAATCAATACATCAGTATAATAATACATCAATGCACTCCACTTACAAGTCAAACACACAGGCGTTTCATCTCTAACGATCATGCAGGCTAGCTATCAATACATGCACAAACTCTCAGGCCGCATTCTTACGTCTGTCCAGTACGGCGCCCAAGCCCAGTCTAACTAGCCTTTTAGCACACGCGTCAGTTGTGCTCGAGTCAGCTTGCGTGACCCCCCAATGTTCACGCTGTGTTCCAGCTGACCCCCGACTGCTTAGCATCGCTCAGTGTTGATTGCCTGGCGTTGTCGACGACGCCGCGTTATAACTGTAGTGTTTATCATAGTTCAGCCTTGCATTGACTGGCGTTGGTACAGACAACGCGTTGTAACTCCGGGTGAGACTCTGACAATAACATGTCGAACAACTTTTGACTGTCTACGTCTAATTTCTCTAATAAGGTTACGACTTCCATTTGTTTCTTATAGGACTTGGTCGTTGGTTTTTCCGTCTGCCCATGGTATTCTTTGCATTTTCCCCAGAAACACGTTTCCACAGCCATTAGATATTTTTCAGCTTGTCTGCTCATTGTCCACGCTTCACATCCATAAAAAGAACAGGCTCCGTGTAGCATCTCAACACTCTTTTTCTCGTAGCAATTGACAACTTTTTATTGGTCAGTAAGTTTTTCATCTTGCAAAAGTCTACATTCGCCATGGCGATTCTTGTTCTAATCTCTTCAAGGCATCTCCCATCAGGTGTCATGTCTGTTCCGAGATAAGTGTAAATTAATTTGTTTAAGAATATTCCCATTTACCTGTATATTACATTGTGGTATTTCGTTCTTCCTAGTGACGACCATAATCTGTGTCTTCCGACAATTTAATTCTAACCCAGTTCTTCACTGTGTGCAACAATCGTATATACTAAATGTTGCAGACCTTGCTCATTGTCTGCAATCAATACTTGACATATGCATATGTAATGTTAGTTACGTTTCATCCCCCAATGATGATTCCTTTCATATCTTGAACATTTCTGGAAAAAAAAACATTCATTATACAGGGAAAACTGATCTGGAGACATTACACATCCCTGTCTCACCTCTCTCTTAATATTGACCTGCTTCATTATCAATTCTGATGGCAGCTTGTTGGTTCCAATATATGTTTTATTTTTTTTTCTTTTACAAGTCTAAGGTTTTTCCCAACAATTTGTAGATCTGCAAGTATCTCCACCATGTTGACATGTCTTACTTTATCGAAAGCCTTTGTGTAGTCAATTAAGTAAAGATGTATATCTTTATGTAGTTCTACAGAACGTTAAATTACTCTTCTCAGCATGAACACAGCATTTAATGTACCATTGTCTTCTACAAACCCACATTGTTCTTCTCGTTTTCCGGTTGTATTTTCTTCCTTCGTGTATGTTAGCTTTCACTATTACCAGTGATCCTCGCGATCAGGTGAACCCACTCTGACTTCAGATATACTTCTAATTTCCATTTCCATCCCCAAGCCAAGGATGAGAAGTCAACATTTTAGTCCAACTGACCCGTATAGGAGTTGACCCCCCCCCCCGCCCCCGCCGTCTTAACGCTGGTGTAGGAACATAATCTAACCGGAAGTGTATTAACGAGCACTCTTATCCGTTCAACCAAAAATACATACATATTCACAAAAACTTTACTTTTGCCATTTCCGAAAAAAATCCCACTTATTACAAACACATCAGGAATTAATAAATGTCGGGTTGTCAAGTCTTGTGAATGTTAAGGCAGCTTAAGAAATAACGGGGAAAACCCGTGTCTTAATTTTTGCCAGGGGACCAGTAAATGCTTCTATTGCTCTTACTTACAGGAAACGGGCTGTTTATGATGTTTATTGGTAACAGTTGCCAGTCGGTAAACTTTAACACTTCTGAAAAAGTTAATAATGATGCTAAAAGCAACAAAAGCGATGTGTGTGTGTGTGTTCGGGAGGGGGGGGGGGTGGAAGAAGAGGCTTTGTGTGTGTGTGTGTGTTTGTGTGTGTGTGTATGTATGTGTGTACAAAGAGTGACAGAGAGATGCAGAGACAGAAGAGGGAGAGACAAAAAGAGGCAGAGAAAGAAGAGAGAGAAGAGGAGATAGAGAGAAATAAGATAGAGAGAGAGAGAGAGAGAATGAGAGAAGAGATAGAGAGAAAGAAGAGAGAGAAAGAAGAAAGAGAGAAATAAAGAGGCAGAGAAAGCAGAGAGAGAGAGAGCGAGAGAGATAGAGAGAGACGCAAGATGAAATAGAGAGAGATAGAGAGAGAAAAGAAGAGCCCGAGACAGAGAGAAAGAGAGAGAGAGAGAGAGAAAGAGAGAGAGAGAAGAGAGAGAGACAAGCAAGATGAAATAGAGAGGAAATAGAGAGAGAGAAAAGAAGAGCCCGAGAGAGAGAGAGAGAGAGAGAGAGAGAGTGAGAGAGAGAGTGAGAGAGAGAGAGAGAGAGAGAAAGAGATATTTAAAATCACTAGTTATTGTCTTCCTGGATATATGAAATGGAACAATTCACACACGTACGATTGCACAAGATCACTCGCGTGCAACCCCCCCCCCCCCACTCCTCATACACACACCCACCAGGCCACACCCACGCCCCCACACCCACCCACCCACACACACACACACACACACACCGACACACACACATAAATTGATGTTTTATATCGCCTCTTGTGGCTAAACAAATTGCCACCTCTCTATGGAGAGAGGTAAAAAGAAGTTACTAGACTCTATTATCTATCATCAAAATGTGCCATGCCGATAAGCGTGGGCGGTCAAGATTCACCAGCTCGTACGATCACAAGAGTCGTGGATCAGCTCCGTGTTCTTGTTTTGACCATGCCATGTGGTCAAGCCATCCAGATATTTACTTCTCTGCCTTCCATTTATTATATTCCCCTCAGTCAAGCCAGTTGTCACCAAGTTCTCCAATTTTATTTCTTATAATGTGCTCACAACATTTTGACTGTATACGTTTAATTTCTCTAATCAGTTTCCATCCATCATCCATCATGTGCCATAAGTATAAGATAAGTGTGGGCGGTCATGATTCGCCATTTCACTCGATCACCAGAGTCGTGGATCAGCTCCGTGTGTCTTTTTTGGCTCCTCTCGACCCCCCCCAGACAAACGTCCGTGGCCAAGACTTATTCAGGTTATGTTAAGGCTGCGTGTAGTTCCCCTGGTTCGACCCTGCCCCTCCGACCTTTTAAAAAAAAAAAAAAAAAACAAAAAAAAAAAAAAAAAAAAAAACAAAAAAAAAAAAAAAAAAAAAAAAAAAAAAACTCTCCCTTTTTTTGTTTTTTTTTTTTTTCTTTTTTTTCAAATTTATATACTATGCAATTGTCTTCTCATACCCCATAAATTTTGTGCCAACAAACAAAAATTTTGGGAATGTAGGGACCCCGTTCTAAGTTCTCTCCTAATCACTTTACGTTTTTCAAGTTTTTTTTTTCTTTTGTAGAAAATTGGTCAATTCTGGGTTTTTCCGATCTGGTCATATAGTTTTCTTGGGCATATTTCCTCCAGAAAACCACAGTCCACCAAGCCACAGATGTTTTTTTTCAGCCTTGTTTATTTTTACTCGTTTTCCACGCTTCACACCCATACAAAAGTACACGTTCTATGTACCACCTCAACACTCTTTTTTTTTTCTCGTTTCAATGACACCTTTTTATTGGTCAGTATGTTTTTCATCTTGCAAAAGACCACCTTCGCCGTGGCAATTCTTGTTCTAATTTCCTCAAGGCATCTCCCATCAGATGTTACAACTGTTCCGAGAAAATTGTACCGTTGATTTGTTTAAGAATATTCCCATTTACTTTACATTTTGGTAGTTTCAGTGAGTCATGAATTATTGCGCATGTCCCATGCGCTTATTATGTTTCTGTTGTCGTTGTCTAAACTTGCATCATAAGCGATGTATGAATGAAATAATGTATGCCAACAGAGAGATAAGGACAGAATGAAAGACGGGCCCGCGTACCCAATTCTTAACCCACTGAAAATAAAGTTCGCTTGATCATTAGCATCATGGCCATCTTGAAACTCCTATTGTGACGTTAAATGGTTCGTCGGTACGGTTAGGCCATATGTAGGACAGTCTTGACGTCGGTGTAAACAATACAGACAACGCATATGACAACGGCATTGTATTTCCAATTTATGCCTCAAATTTATGGTTTTCATCTGTAGCCGCGTCGTAAAATACATGCAAAAGAACAATTCAGAATCTGAAAACAAGCGAAACGAAATAATCAATCTGAAGCATAATGAAACACTCCAGAAAACATGAACAGCAGACAGGAAATTACATTGTATGAAGGACTGCTAGCATTGCTATCAAATTAAAATTCTTAAAAATTGTGCAATGATTTATCTGGAGTGGAAGTATACAAAACAAATGCAAATATGTATATTGCATTAAATTTTATAACAAGGTGTGATTGTGTTCTGTAATACTGGCGAACAAATGCACACTTTCACAAATACATACACACATTCAGACATATACAGACATACTGACATGTACATATACGCAAATACACACATGCAGACATACACACATTCATACACACATGTATTAATACACGCACACACATAGACATACACACATCCAAGCATGCACAAGTACATGCCTACATACACAAATACATGCACACAAACACAAACATATATTCAAGCTCACCCACCCATCAATCCATCTATCCATCCACCCAAGACACACATATACACATCAAGAAACACACACCACACACACACACACCACAAGACACGCTAATACACTCAACACACATACATACACACACATCCATCTATTCAAACTCACCCACCCATCAATCCATCTATTCATCCACCCATGACACACATACACACACAGCAACAAAGAGAGGACGAGCCACTAAACAGTGTCATAATTCTCTGATCTCTTCTCCAATATAAAATGACACAAAGTAGTGCAGCTTTACATAACAAAATTACGACACATACAGGACGTTGCGGCGATTAGCCTTAATCCGCAAACAAACTCATTCACATATTCGTAATTCTGTTATGTAAAGCTGCACTACTTTGTGTTATTTTATATTGTTTACATTTTCACAGCTTTACCGCAGTTCCACCAAATTTTAATCTCTTCTCCAAAAAGATATGTTTTTTGGCTGCTGAACAGCCTTAACAACGTTCATATTTCGTTGACACATAATATGAATTACGTACAACGTATTATTTGAAGTGTAGTGTCAAGAAAATGAAATAATAATATGCAACCAACATTACTTAAAAGTGGTTTAACATGATAAGAACACGAATGAAAAATAATACCATGCAAAAAATTAACTGTGATGAAAAACAGTTTCAGGAAAATGTACATATACAAACTTGATAAACGGGCCCATTTAACTCCATAAGCCAGTAATAATAGGTTGCACTATTTATTGCCCGGCATATTTCCTTTAATCTCGTCAGGTGTATATCCCCCATTCCCCCCCCCCCCCCCCCACACACACACACACCAGCATTTTACCGCTGTTGTTGATTTCTTGGCAAGATTACACTCAGTAGTTTGTCATTGCTTTCTGAGCGACCGGCTCACAAACCCCATAAGTAACGAGCGCGACACGATCCGCTACCGAATCTCGCGCAGCTGCGTTACTCTACGTAGATAAACGGGATTACGGAGAAAGTCGTTAACCCCATAGCCAGGGAGACGGGCCGTCGGGTGTATACTGCAAAGTTATACATATGAAATGAATAAACGAATAATACTTGAGCTGAAACAGACACATAGTCACGTGTATTGTTCCAATGTGATTATATGTTTTAAGTGTTTCAGCTAAAGTATAATTAATTTATTCACTTCATAGTATACATAATTCTGAAGTATGACCTGATTAGATGCAACGAAATATGGCAGGCCATAAATCGTGAAACATATTTTTTGTGTGGTTTCTCTGTTAAATTTCACTAAAGTAATACATTGGTTTGAAACGGACCCAGCTGAAATATATAATCATGAAAACAAAACAATGATAATAGATGTACTCATAACAATCCGATTAGTATGAAATTTTCAATCGTGATAAAACAAGTACACAATCGATTTCAGGGTTCGATTTGACAATCTCTGCCTCGCTGATACCGGACTTCTAACTCGAGTCATCCAGTTCTGGTTGGAGTCTCCCACTCATAGATATGCACCCTTTGTACGTGATCTGGTTACATTAGCTACTAGCTTGGAACCTGGTTTAAAGCACTCATCTCGAACCCCTGGATTGAGGCCCGTCGAACCCTGGCATCAGATGAATTCAGCATATTCCCATATTCGTGTGTGATACAGAAGTAACACTTAAGGAATGTGCGCTTCAGCCGACGCTGTGTTGTAGCGGCAGTGAACATGTTTTCCAATTCCCCGGCATACCGAGTCGAGGGTTGGAAATCAGACGATTTGGAAGTAGACTTCATTGCGCTGATTTCAATAGTATGGACGTCAGTAGTTCAGAAAGCAATGGCAAACTACTGAACGCAAACATTGCCAAGTAAATGACAAACATCAAAACAAATTGCTAAGGGTTGATTGCGATGTCCTGTAAAGGACATGCGACTAACTTGTATGTGGTTTCACTGGCTATTCAGTCCCGTTGAAGGCTCGAGCCGCAAAATCCAACAAACGATGGCACTTGAAAGTACTATAGATAATCAAAGAAATTTCAATGTCAACATTTTGAGGGGAACTTGAATGTTATAAAGAGAATCGGATAACAGGGGTTAGGAAGATTTCATCGGTAAACACAGAATTGAAGTAAACATCGAAAATAGAGAATATTTACTAATGTTTGCGCAGTGAATCAGTATGTAATAAGTGGAAGTGTTTTTCCACATAAAAGAATCGATAAAGCAACGTGGGTATCGCCAGACAACGCTAATGAAAATTGATCATGTTAAGAAGAAATATACATCGTCTCTACACGATGAATCAAATTTTAGAGGTACAGATGTAGATTTAGAACTTCATCCTCTATTAAGTAAAACTAGGTGAAAATTCGTGCAATATAAAACATCATATAAACACGGAAGGCAATAAATTGGACATCTAATAAATCTAGAAACTAAGAAGAACTTATGGTCACTGTCTGAAATAATTACTGGGGCCTGAATCAATTAATATTCAAGGGGTGTATGGGATACTGCTAGTAGAAGAATTAAAAGGACTTGGAAAGAATGGTGTATAGAAATACTTGAGAAATGGATCGAAAACATAAGCTTGAATAACGTCAGAAACATGTAAAAACAAATGAAAGGTAAACTTTAAAATAAAATAATTAAATAACAGTAAAACAATAATCCCTAAAGTCAGATTCCTTGAAAATACACACTAGTTAATAAAGAAGTTAAGAAACGGATAATGACAGATACAAGAAGAACTTAGATGGTCTAACAATAGAGTCAGAAGTAGACGCAGCGAAAGAAACTACGGAGACTTACAGCATGACAAGCAAAATAGCAGGGATATTTAATCAACCAAGAGGAATGGTGAACAATTGTAATGGAAAAGTTCTTACCGAAGTTAAGGATCAAAATAACAGATAGGCTAAATACTTTGAGGAACTTCTGAACAGACCACTCTAAAAAAAAAGTCCCCCCCCCCCCCCCCCCCCCCCCATATCCCATCTCAACAAAAAGCCAGCATGCAGAAATGGGACTGGATATCAACTGGAAGAAACCATCTGAAGAAGAAATTAGAAAAGCAATTATACTACCGAGGGATGGGATAGCTGTTTGTCCAGACTATATCTCAGCAGAAACTATTACATTGTATTATCACTCCAGTTGAGTTAGCCTACAAATTATTTAGCAGAGTATGGATGATCGAAGCTAGTTAGTTAGTTAGTTAAGTAGTTGGATAGTTAGTTAAGGAACCCATACGTTTCCTTATACATACTGCACATTACCCACAAGAACGTAAGCTGATGGTTGAGCTGGGTATTGTTTGTAACACTGAAAAGGTAGGAGGGGGTCTTATGTGACCAGATCTGTTTAAGAACCCCTATTGTTGACAAACAGCACACACACACACACACTAACACACACACACACACACACACACCACATATATGTAAATGTAAATTATTCCCTCTGTACATTGGGTTGGAGTCGACTGACAATGAAATATATGAAGACTGTCAAGGAAACCTGGTGACGTCACAAAATGCCTCTCAGCTCAAGTGGAGTTTAAATGTCGATCTTGCACAATTTGCCGATTTCGGATCTTAGTTAAAGGAAGCTGGGGTCTCCAACACAGTCCGCGATGAGATGGTGCTGTGGTAGCCAGTGGAAGAAAACACCCCATTCCCACTTGGCTGCGATATATGCAAGCATTTATCATGGTTCATTATACAGAATTGTAGAATTCACCAACCAAGGAATCATCAAGTCTGTGGCAGAGTCGAAAGCTCATTTCGGCAAATCTCCCATTAGTGTCACTACCAACAACTGTCAACACTGTCCAAGAAACATTCTGAGCTCGTATCCGCTCATCACACACCTTCATACTCATAATCACTCAATCCCAATGGATGTCAATCGGTCTTCATCCTTCATGATGGACGAACACTAGCCGGTGTATATTCGAACTTAGAACACGTTTTACTGAATACTTCTTCAATCATCTTCAAACGGACATTTCCTACCGTCACATCTTGTGAGCTATAGTTGTGAATAATTTGTGCGTTCACATACCATAAAGCGGTCGTGGGTTTCAGCCTCGGTAGTGACAGGATCGGTTGTGTTACATTAGTGCGGTTTTGGGGTCGATTTAGCCTCGTATAATAGATGCTGGATAGTTGTTATATTCTAGGAAAGAAAGACATCGACGATGGGATCTGGCCACAGTGCGATTTAATGCCATGGAATATGAAATCACAATCGACATATTTACACTCTGGACATTCCCAAACATTCCCCTTCATCGCCAGCCAATGTTATGACCTAGTATATATAACGTTCTGTCATATAATTTCCATACAGCGATATCTGCAACAGGATTACCTTTACTGCATCATTATAACAATAACTATAGCTTGAACCCTTTTTTTTCTCTCCAGAAGTGGTCGGTCAATGTAAAGTTTTTACTCAAGAGGAGACACACACAATTTATGACTAAAACAGATCTATTAAAGAATTAAAACAGCTGCTAGATTATCAAAGATTACGTCTGCAATCGAGTAAAGAGTTAATATAAAAGCATGCCTGTGAATCGCTCCATGCATTGATAAGCCCGAAAGCCACACAGCACTGTTGACACACATTCAGATAAAGTATCACTAAGACTAGGAACTGTAGAGTTCATAGTGAAAGATCTGTCTCAAGAATGTTACTATCGCCATAGCGATAAGAGCAGATACGAGGACACGTGATGGCGCATGCGCCGTGGTCTTGTTGCAGCCATCATGGCGACAACCTTCCAGGCATCCAGTGATCATCTGTTCTTTGTCTCCAAAGAGGTATCGGATATCCCCGCAATGGCTGCCCCAGTCGGCATCGCTGCAGTCTCTGACGATCACTTTAGTACCGTCTTCTATGGAGAAAAAAAAAATGTTTCAAATGTTAGTACAATGAGGAGAATCATCGTCTTAGTAATCTTTGTCAGTATAATCACTATAGTTATGACTCTGATAGTCTTCATCATCATCAACATCATTAGCATCATAATCATTATTTTTCTTTACGTCTTCTCGCTTTGAACCCGAGCATTGCCCACACATGGTTGATTTTTTTCGTGCGGGCCAGCTTTCTCTATTACCATTGTTTCCGGCGATCTGAGAACCCACCCCGACTTCACAGGCACTTGCAGTTTATATCCTCAAGACAAGGACGGGAAGTCAACATTTAAGTCAAACTGACCTATGTAGTATTATTTGAATAACGAAGACAAACAATATACTGCACACGTTATTGAGAAGCAAAACGATATTTTTAAATTCTGCAGTAAACAATCATTCTGTGTATCTGGACTGAAGTTCTAGCCAGGTGTGTTAATGTGTTTGTTTTTAACGTTTTCAAGCAGAATTTACAATACAATGTTTTGTTTCATTATATATTGTAATATCCTGCTGCAGTCTCGATCTTTCATACCGTGATTGCACAATTTATTGCATGCCATTATTCGCTATATGTCGTCAAGTGCATACTACAGACATCATTCAACATGTATTACACCATCGTAATGAATCCTTTCAGCTGGAATACACAGAACACACTGTCAAACGTTTCACTGTCACCACGGTAGTTTTAATGAAAGATTCTAGAGCGCATCCTGGCTTTGTCAACGATTGTGGAGAGGCTCAATATGTAGAAGGTTAAGCCATATTTCCATGTTGCCGCGGATAATGAACACCTTTTGTATGAAGTCTTGGACGCGGTTAAGGGCCATAGACTGATAAGCGGAAAATCACGGATGTATCAGGCAGAGGACACAGTCGGAGACGTGTGTATGCTCAAAACAATTGGGAGAGAAGAAGAGTGGGCCAGAATGACACAGGAAATGTCAGACCTTTGAAGGGTCATAATCACATTGAATCGGGAGTGTAGGGATTGGCCAGTGGACAGCGCTGAATGGGAGGTACAATAACATATACAAAACAATTCGCGGCGAGGTTTTGTAGTCATCTACATGGATGGCTCTGATACGAGGCAAAATGGGCTACTGGGGTTTCACAGTAAAAGTTAATTGACAGTGTTTAGTGCAGGAGACCCTGACATATGATACCCCAACATATAGTCTGATAATGGAGGTGTTGGCAGTTCCGCTGGAGAACAAACAGCAAACACATGTCGAGATTGTAACCAACTCACTGAGCATGCTGAGCAGGGCGATGACAGTTCAACTTTGTACAGAGTGTCATGCTTATTTAAACAAAATCAAACATAGGGAGCATTCTTTGGGCCTTTCCTCCAGGGCATATTGGTGTGTTGGGAAACAAGTAGGCAGACTTATTGGCTGGATTTGCACCGCTGGGTTGGGTAATGGTGCACGATATGGTAGATGAGGTCCGATCCCTTTGAGATCGTGTGTATAGAGTGGAAGAACATATACATCATCATTGTTCGGAGAGAATGTTGCTACAAGGATCGACCAGAGGACACAGTCGACATCCAATACTCCGAAGAAAGACCAAATGGACACATAATCAGATTGCAACTATTGCCAATTGTATTGGGACTCTTCACTTGTTTTTGAAGACAAGAACAGATCACTTATGGAAATATCCCGAGTGCCGTGATGCACCGGTTCTTGACTCAACTCAATCTGTACAGACTATCATGTATTTTTATTGACATATTTGCGGTTTACAACTAAAAGAAAGAGAGAAACAGCATTCTTTGGTCGTGAAATGAGAAGAGAGGCAGTGGACAGTATCGTGACAACCTGAAAAATCATTGGAAAAGACCAAGAGAAATGATTCTAGCTGGGACTGTGACAATGGCATGATGGAATGTCATCAGCAGAGCTGAGCCAGAACACCGAGGAATGATAACTGTGCACAGGCAGACATGGAAGCCTTCATCAGATAGCAGAGGATCTCTCGCTCTCTCTCTCTCTCTCTCTCTCTCTCTCTCTCTCTCTCTCTCTCTCTCTCGTGTGTGTGTGTGTGTGTGAGTGTGTGTGTGGTGCGCGCGCGCGCGCGTGTGTGTACTTGTGTATGGTGAAAAAACACAGAAATCATAATTTTAAATATTAAAGTCAGACAATTTGGAGCCCTTATCTATATGGAAACCAAACACCCCCCCCCCTCCCTCGCGCCTTTTCAACCCCAAATAATTGTTTACTTATGTAGCACGCAACTTTAAGCGCAAAATGTGTCACGTTTCTAACCCTCACAGCCAGTCTGTTTCACCGGACACGCTACACGCATTAATAATAAAATAAAGTTTTCACATAAATAAAATGAATGTATGAAATTATCATAGGTTCAGCAAGTGTGGTTCAGTTTCCGCTTCTAGAATTATGTGTCTTGGCGAAGTATTCGATTTAATAATAGATGCAAGACACTAGCAAAGCAAAAATAAAATGTATAATAGCAGTGTTATTACCTGTAATCTTCTTCTATTACAAGTCCTTATTGGAATCGCGTTTTCTGTTACTTTGTTATTTCTGTGTGTAGCATCACAACTTGACGTCCGTTTTTGACTTTGTCGAACTAGCCAGCGTCTGACAAGAGGTCAAAATGAAATTAGCATCGTTTGTTTGACCTTTCTGGAACAGTGTTAAGAAAATATAGCCACGACGTTCCTTGACTGAAAGACATACAGACGCAGATAAATATGAGGGATGGGAACGTGGCTGCCAACTAACTAGAATTATAATTTAGATGTGTACCGCCCTTTGCGGAACATGGGGTGCCTCTTTAACTATCACTTAACACGTTAACCCATGGCACCCTAATGATAAAAGTGCATGTCCCTTGCAGGACGTAGCAGCCAAATACAGCCCCTATTTGTTATTTGTGGTTGACTAGGTAATTGTACTTTTAGTAGTTTGCCATTGCTTTCTGAACGAGAAATCAACGTTTAAGGCCAAATGAGCGGTGTAGGGGTGAAGCCCGTAGCTCGCCACACACACACACACACACACACACACACACACACACACACACACACACACACACACACACACACACACACGTGTGTGTATGTATGTATATGGGAGCCGCAGTAGCGCAATGGCTAGATACTTATTCGCCGGTCAGGTAGATACGGGTTCGATTCCTTGTTGAGGCGGATCTCTTCACCAGGAAATGTCTCGGAAGTTAAGACTGGCGGAATTACAATGACCACATGACCCATGGGGTGCCGACCATTAGTCTGTAAATATGTGGTCAAGCACTATATTACCATTACTCCTAAGATTTGTAAAGGAGTTGTTAATACTTTACGCGAGCGCGCGCAAGCACGCACACACGTACACACATACACACATACACACACACACACAAAGCGAAGCAATAATGAGAGAGATCAAAGAGAAGAAAGGAATACTTATCGGAGGTTACAATATAAACAATTTGCTCTATGCAGATGACACGGTTTTGATGCGGAATTTGCAAAAAAAAATAAATATTATCTACAACTATTGTTGGACATTGTAGTAATAGAGAGTGCAGCGGCAAAGAAAGTGCAATGGATAGGAAAACAGTAACAATGGTTATATCAAAGTAAAAGGTGACTCCAAAATGTAAAATGACAATAGAAGGGAAAATGCTAAAACAAGTGGACAATTTTAAGTACCCAGGGGCAATTATTAGATCAGATGGAAGGTGCTCAACAGAGATTAAGAACAGAATAAGGCAAGCAAAAGCTGCATTTCAGAATATGAAAAGTAATTTATGCAATAAGTCACTATCATTGAATGTAAGAAAGAGATTGCTGAAATGCTATATAGGATCTGTTTTTCTGTATAACAGTGAATCTTGGAATGTAACTAAACAAACTAGACACATCTTGGAAGCAATTGAGATGTGGTTCCTGTGACGAATGTTGCGAATTCCGTAACTGCCAGAGAAACTAATAACAATTGTCTGAAAGAGGCTAATGAAACTAGAACATTTATTCAACAATAAGAAAAAGACTAAAAGCTTTCTCTTGTCATGTGAAGAGTAGAGAGGCATTGGAGAACATTGTGACAACTGAAAGATCAAAGGAAGAGAACAGAGGCAGACCAAGAGAAATGATGCTGGAAGGACTGAGACAATGGTATGGAAAAATATCATTATCAGAGGTGATCCAGAACACCAAAGACCGCGATCTGTGAAGAGACATGAATGCATAAACCAGCTGTCATGGCAATATATACACACACACACACACACACACACACACACATACACACACACAACACGCACACACATTGGCACCTTTCCGCCTTGACATACGATAGTTTGGTACATTGTGCTTCATAAACGCTTAATAACTACAACCCATGGCGAATGTGACTGATAAGACCAATTCGCGCTGTAAATGTTCGTCCACATTGGATGCATGTACAAACATGGTCATTTCCACCATGATGCACCATCTTACGTCTCTCACGCTCTGTGTGTACTTTATCTGCAATCATTCTCTCCTTTGTCTTTATTCCATTTCTGATAGTTGCCCTCCATGCAAAACGTTCAGCGGCGACTTGCTCCCAATGTGCATTATCAATGCCTGTATCAATCATGTCCCGCTTACACACATCTTTGTATCATAGTAGAGGCCAACCGTGAGATCTCCTACACATCTGTAATTCACCAAAAAAGATGTCCTTTGGTATTCTACCATCATCCATCCTCCTAACGTGTCCTATCCATCTAAGTCTACGAAGACTGAGCATGGAACACACTGTTACACAACCTGATCTTTCCAATACTTCAGTATTTGTGATCTTGTCTTGCCACTTAATACCAAGTATTCTTCGCAGACACCGCATATGAAAGCTGTTTAAACGTTTCTCTTGGTGTGAGTAAGTTGACCAGGTTTCACTGCCATAAAGAAGAGTACTAAGGACACAGGCTTGGTAGACAAGGACTTTTGTTTTGGCAGTAAGCTTCCTGTTCTCCCAGACTCTTTTTGCTAACATGTTCATTGTTGTTGCTGCCTTACCAATCCTGATGTTGATTTCCTGATCTAGGGATAATTTGCTATTTACCTCTGATCCTAGATATGTAAAATGGTCTACTATCTCCAGTTCGGCGTCGTCAATAAAGATTGATGGTACCTCATGTGCACCTTGTGACATAATCTGTGTCTTTTTTTGTTAATTGTTAAACCAAATTCAGAACAAGCATTGGGGAATGCAGATAGTAGATGTTGTAATTCTTCCTCAGAGTGGGTTGTAATTGCTGCATCATCTGCAAAAAGCAACTCTCTGATTAGAATCCTCCCAATTTTGGTCTTGGCCTTCAATCTCTGATAATTATAGAGGCCGCCATCTGAGCGTGAGTGAATGTATATACCGGCATCCTGATCACGAAAGGCATATTTCAGTAGAAGTGAAAAGTATATTCTAAAGAGGGCGGGGGCTAGTACAAAACCTTGCTTAACTCCACTCTTGATTTCAAACTCTTCTGAAGTTGCACCATCAAACTTGATTACACCGTTCATGTCTGTGTGGAACGATTCCACAATGGACAGAAAAGTTGGTGTGTAGCCAATCTTCTTTAGAGCCTTGAACAGACCCCCCACAACTGACCAAATCAAATGCCTTTGTGAGGTCGATGAAGGCAATAAACAGTGGTTGATTTTGTTCCCGGCATTTTTCTTGCATTTGTCGCAGTGAGAATATCATACCAATGGTAGACCGGTCCTGTCAGAAGCCGCACTGTGATTCGAGGTAGACTTGATCTCCTAGGACTTGAAGAACAATTCTGGCAAATACTTTCCCAACAATACACAGAAGTGAGATGCCCCTATAGCTGTTATAGTCGCTTCGATCGCCCTTGTTCTTGGACAGTGTTATGATGCTTGAATCGTGCCTGTCCTCACCCTACTCAGCATGCTTTCTGAGTCAGTTACAATCACGATGTGTGTGTGTGTGTGTGTGTGTGTGTGTGTGTGTGTGTGTGGTATTCTCCATCCAGCGGAAAGCTGCACTGACTGCCTCCACCTCCATTCCTAAGCTAGATGTTGTGGTATCATATGCCAGGCTCTTATGCACCAAACGTCGACCATTAGCCTTTGCCAAGAACCCCCAGGCACTTCTACTACCTCTCAACACCGAACCATCTGTGTAGATAATCAATCACCCGGTCGAGCATTATCCTGAATTAGTTGCTGGATTTCCACTTCCGTGGCCCCTGCTGGCCACTCCCTGCACTCCCGGCTGAATGTGATTATAACTGCACAAGTATAACTGCTCCGCTGGCACTCCGACCCACTCCTCTCCTCGCCTAATGTTCTCCAAGATGCACACCTGTATGATCGTATCCTCCGCCTGAGCCATCCATGATTTCCCTCTTATCAGTCGCTGGCCCTTAACTGCGTCCAGCACCTCATGCAACGGGTGATCTGTGTCAGCAGCTACTCTGAGGTATGCCTTCGCCTGCATCACCTTGAGCCTACTAGCAACAGTCGGCAAACCAAGGCTGTACCGCATACACACCACTGGGGTATCTCTGGTGCATCCCAGAATTACCCCGCATAGCCTCGTTCTGCTGACTCTTTGAGACAGTGAGCAGTCCTAGTTCCATAATCAATCACTGAGAGGATCAAGTGCTGGTATAGTCTGAAAAGCATTCTCTGCTCTATGTCCATTGCAGCCATAGTTTTAAGTGCGTTGAGTCCCTTTTGAGATCTTGTCACAACCGTCTCTACATGATCCTCGAAGGACAGGCTCCTGTCAAATGTGATTCCCAGATACTTCAGTTTGTTCTCTCTGTTGACGCTTCCACCATCTATCGTGAGGCTTGGAACATCAGCTCTCACAATCCTGTTGTCCAGAGAGCACCACAAAACAGCTGCCTTTTCCGGGTGGATGACAGCACACATTTCAGTGCACCAGTCAATCACTTTATCTACTGTCGCATGTAACTCCTGGACTGTTTGCCCCTTATCTCAACCCTGTCTATAAGCAAGAATATCATCTGCAAATGTTAGTATCCTTTCAACCCCTGGTGCTTCTAGGTTTGCAATTTTGCTCGTATACACGTTAAAGAGCACCGGTGAGATTGCGGATCCCTGTGGCAGTCCCGAGGTTAAAGTATGTGGCTCTGAGGTAGTGGTGGAAGAAAACAGGGAAATCACTATTTCATCTCGGATGCCTAGTCTGCATGGAAACCAGACACCAACACAAAAAAGGGTCTACATGTATGAAATGGGAATTACGTGTTTTTCTTATGCAGCACGCAACTTTAAGCGCACAATGTGTCACGTTTCTTACCCCCGTGGGCTGTTTTTATCGCATATTCTACCCGGATTCATAAAAAGGTATTAAAATATAAATAATGAACTGTACGCCATTATCATGAGGTGGGCACTTGTGGTTCAGTTTCCTCTTTTAGAATTCCTGTGTCTAAGACCAAGTATTCGACATTAATAATAAATAAAAAGACACTTGCAAACCAAAAATAAAATTTATAATAGCAGTGTTATTACCTGTAATCTTCCTCTATTGCTAGTTCGTTTTGGAATCGCGTCTGCTTTTATGTTGTTTGTTATTTCTGTGCTTAACATCAAATCTTGACGTCCGTTTTTCGAACAAGCCAGCGTCTGACAAGAGGTCAAAATGAAATTAGCATCGTTTGTTTGACCTTCCTGGAACGGTGTTAAGAAAATATAACCACGACATACTTTTACAGACAGACAGACAGACGCAGATAAATATGAGGAATGGAAACCTGGCTGCCAGCTAACTAGAATTATACTTTGGAAGTGTACAGCCCACTGCGGAAAGTGGAGTACTTCTCTTTCCGGTCCATTCTTTGGGCATGTCATTAGAAAGGGAAAGCTGCAATATGTCGCCATAACTGGCAAGGTGGAGGGGACGACGAGGCAGGGGAGGTCAAGTGAACGATGCTGGACAGTTTGACATTATGACATGGAGGAACATCAATATCAGTAATGATCGGCGGTATGCGAGACAGAAGGCTATGGAAAGACATAGTCACCAACGCCACACGGCATCGACTACAAGAAGGCAGTTTTACCTTAAGTAGTTTGTCATTGTTTTCTGAACGAGAAGTCAACATTTAAGTCCATCTAACTGTCGTTTGGAACGAACTCACAGCTCCGCCACAGACGAGATAGCGCATTAATTCTTTGCGTTATCTACGTTGTTCCCGTTTGTCTTCATTCCCTCTATGTAACTATAACTTTACTGTAAACAGAGTGTTGGGTTATCCTTACCCTATGTGTTCTTTCCTATATATGTTCTTCCGTGCTATGTGTATAAAACCTAGAGATTCAAAGAGTGGCCAAGGACCAGGAATCATGCTGTCCCAAACGTCCACTCACCAACCAGTTGGACGCCTGGACATAGACATCAGTCAGGCCAGCGTGTTCAACCACGATTTCTAGGGTGATGAAGCCAGCCGAAGACATACTTCACACACTGCGAGACCACATGAGACTCACAGCAATTCAGCATGATGATGGTAAATAAAATCACCCACATCTTCTATATGTCGAGAAGAGACATCAGGACTCTGTCCAGATTGAATCTGATGGAACAAACTCACCATCAGTTTTCGATTCCATCAGTTTGTTCAGTAGTGAATAACTCTAACACCGCTTACGTCAAACGGAAAGAATGCAAAAGGCCTTTCTGGCACACGATAGATAAATAGCACGACCGTGCCAATAGACATTTTAATCGGTGAAGCAAATATTAGAGCTCATTTTAGAACTCTATTAACATCCTGACGCTGTTGAGAACTACCGTAGACCGATGGATAAACAGTATGATTGTAGCAAAGGGTACTGTGTGTGTAGCATATTCTGAAGCTAGCTCAATATTTTTTCCACGTTAAAACGCTGCCATCCAAATAATTTCAAAAGAGGTCGGAAAATGAGGAGAAGGGAAATGAGGGAGAGCAGCGCAGCAAAAGTTAATAATAATAATTATTATAATCAAAAGAAGAAGAAGAAGAAGAAGAAGAAGAAGAAGAAGAAGAAGAAGAAGAAGAAGAAGAAGAAGAAGAAGAAGAAAGAAGAAGAAGAGGAAGAGCCTTGTTTTTATATTGCCTATCCATTATAGGACGTTGCAGTCAACACCAGCATTTTTCAGCTGCTATTGATGTACTAGGCAAGTTGTACGTTCAATAGGTTGCCATTGCTTTCTGAACCTCCGGCTCACATACTCCCGTAAGTTACCAGAGCGGCGCGAACCGCTGCCGATTCTCGCAGCTGCTGTTTTCCCCACGTAGATATACGGGATTACGAACAACGTCGTTAACATCTTGGCTAGGGAGACCGGAGGAGCCTACAGAGGTTAATTGGCACGATGCCAAAGATAACAGTGTTATATGATAGTTTTCAAATACAACACAATCTGATAATGAGGGGTTAAGAGGACAATAATGAAATCATCTACTGGTATTCTTGTCTCTTCCTCTCCCTCCTCCCAAGAGGGTGCCAACGGACTCTATTCTGCCTAATGTGAAAGCTTGGATGCATCATCCGATGACCAATGGGACGCTCCCAGTCAGGTTCACGTTTCAGAAATAAATTCGATTACACGCACTTGATAAATATACTGCACTTTCACGTGTTCGTTGTGCTATCTGTCTGTGTATCTGTCTGTACGTCAGTCAGTCTCTCCGTCTGTGTCGGTCTATCTATCTATCTATCTATCTATCTATCTATCTATCTATCTATCTATCTATCTATCTATCTATCTATCTATCTATCTATCTATCTATCTATCTATCTATCTATCTATCTATCTATCTATCTATCTATCTGCCTGCCTGCCTGCCTGCCTGCCTGTCTGCCGGTCGGCGTGCCTGCCTGTCTGTCTGTCTGATTTATTGTCTTACTTTATTTCTGGCCCATTGTCTGTCTGTCTGTTAATCCATGCGTGTTTGTATGTTCGGCCGTCTGTCTCTTACCCAACATTATACATCTGCCTACCTGTTTGTCCTACAGCATGGCGCAGATCTCTCTGTCTCCCTCTCTCTCCCTCCCCCTCCCTCTACCTCTACTCCCCATCTCCTTATTTCTATACATCTATCTGTAAGCGATTACACAATCGTAAACTTAATATTCCGCTGCCTACCCGTCACGAGCTAGCACGTGCGGCCAGCCTGTAGCAGATCGAAACGCAACCGGTAAACAAGATAAAATTACGCGTGAATGTCAGACACAACACCATCCCACACCGACACAGAAACAGTAGATTCCATGTGAGGAGGAACAGAATAGCAGAGGATAATGAGTTGAAGCGTTGCTTTGATCGTGGTGGCGTTACATAACAAAAGCTGAAGCATACAAATCGTACTTTATCTTTACCATCCTTTATGCATTAGGTGAGAGCTTGAAACAAATTTAACGCTTACGAATCAACACGGAGTAGAGTTTAACAAGCGTGACGATGAGGAGGTCAGTAAGGCCGAATGGAAAAGAGCGATCTTTCTTAAACATCCGGTGTGCTGTTGCCGAGGTAGCGAGTTCAACCACTAGACCGGTCAGCTGGACTAAAATGTTGACTTCTCGTTCTTGACTTGGGGAAGTAAATTGCCAGTAGCTCTAAGATAGGAGTGGGATCACCTGATGGCAAGGGACACTGGTAATAGGGAAAGCTATTCCACACGCAAAATGCAGTACCCTGATACTAGAAGTAGCGTGTATTGACTACGATGCAAAAGAAGAAGAAGAAGAAGAAGAAGCATCGATATGATAGATGACGAAAATGGACCACATTAACAACACGCACAGTTTCCTAAACCCCAGAATTTCTTCCATTATTGTAACCACTTAAGTTAAGTTAAGTGACATGTCTACTATCGTTTTTGCGCTCCCTCGCTCGCTGTTAACTTAAGCGTAGTCCATACACGCTAGTTCTAGTTTCACCGTACTAGAAGTAGTGTGTGGCACTACGCTTAAGTTGAAAGTGAACCAGCGCAAAAACGACAGTAAACATGTCTTGTGTAGTACAATGGTAACTTAGGTGGTTGCAATAATGGCAGAAATTCTGGGCGTGTGGTTAATGTGTTCCATTGTCGTCATCTATCACATTAATTATGCTCGCTCCCTGGCCGAGGTGTTAGCAGCTTTCTCCGTTAATCCCGAATACTCTCGTGGTTGACGTGAGCGCACGAGAATTAGAAGTGGTTCGAGTCACGCCAGTGACTTATGAGAGTATGGAGCCGGTTGCTCAGAAAGTCGTGGCGTAATAATGAGCGTAATCTAGCCTAGGAATCAACATACAGCTGAAAGATGCTGGTGTTGACCGCAGTATCCTGAAACAGGATGAAAACGCGGAAAAAAAATCACATTGATTCTCTTCCTCCTCCTCCCCCTCCGCCTCCTTCTTCTTCTTTTGCACTTTATCTCCTATTGAGATAAGGCCCTCTACCAACTTACTCTAAGCTTTCCTAGCCTTTTGCTAACTCCCGCAGCTCCGTCAATGTCCTTCCAGTCCATGTTCTTTCCCTAAATCTCTGTCTTTAATTCTCTTCTCCGCGGTTTTTATATCTCCTGCTAGTACGTTCGCTTCGTGGGCTCCAGACAAAGTTGTGTCTAGTTATACTACTCTCAGGTGTTCTCAGTGGGTCTCCTATACATTTCCAGCGTATATTTCTCACCTCCTGACTAACTTCTACATGGCGAATTGATTACACTGCCTGCCTTTAATGCTCTTCTCCGTGTGTTATTTGATCTCAAGCTATTACGTTCGCTTTGTGGAAAAGTTGAGTCCAGTTATACTACGCTCAGGTTGTTCGACATACCGCTAATGACAATCACTGAAGTATTCACTTACCTCAGTAACCTAAACAAAAATATAAACTCATCTAGGTTAGATGGAATCAGCAATCGTATTCTCCTTTATAATGCATATTTTTATATTGTTGCTGTTCTCAGTTAGCCTTGAATGATGTATGAATGAAATAATGTATGAAAGAGAGTGATAGAAGGGCAGAATGTTAGACGGGCCTGCGTGCCCCATTCTTAACCCTTTGAAAATAAAGTTTGTTCGTTGTTCTTTCAGTGTGTTTCCTGTCCAATTCCAGGGTATTTTCCACACCTCTGGACTC
Organism: Cepaea nemoralis; assembly: GCA_014155875.1. Lineage (NCBI taxonomy): Eukaryota > Metazoa > Mollusca > Gastropoda > Stylommatophora > Helicidae > Cepaea > Cepaea nemoralis. The sequence continues at coordinate 757,602 of JACEFZ010028465.1, forward strand.
AATTCTCCATGGGGAGCTGATTACGCTGCCTCCGTGTGTTATTTGATCTCCAACTATAACGTTCGCTTTATGGATTCCAGACAAAGTTATGTCTAGTAATACTACTCTCAGGATTTCTCAGTGTGTTTCCTATCCAGTTCCAACGTACTTTCCACGCCTCTTGACTCACTTCTCCATGGCGGATTGATCACGCTGCCTGCCTTTAATTCTCTTCTCTGCGTGTTATTTGTTCTCCAACTATTACTTACGTTCGCCGTGTGGGTTCCAGACAAGGGAGGGAATGTCTAGTTATACGATCCTCAGATTTTCAAAACATGTGTCCTATCTAGTATTGGTGTTTTTATCACCATATGACTCACTGAAATTGTTACAGCTGTCTCCTTGAGCTCCAGATTAGTAATTTGTATATATAGTAATTTTGTTATATAGTAATTTTGTTATATAACAATACTTTTGTTATATAGTAATTTTGTTATATAGCAGTACTTTTGTTATATAGTAATTTTGTTATATAGTAGTAATTTTGTTATATAGTAATTTTGTTATAAAATAGTAATTTTGTTATATAGTAATTCTGTTATATAGTAATTCTGTTATATAGTAATTTTGTTATATATTAATTTTGTTGTATAGTAATTTTGTTATAAATTAATGTTGTTATATATTAATTTTATTATATAGTAATTTTGTTATATAGTAATTCTGTTATATATTAATTTTATTATATAGTAATTTTGTTATATATTAATTTTATTATATAATAATTTCGTTATATGGTAATTTTGTTATGTAGTAGTTTTGTTATATATTAATTTTGTCATATAATAATTTTATTATGTATTATTTTTGTTATATAGTGATTTTGTTATATATTAATTTTGTTATATATTAACTTTGTTATACAGTAATTTTGTTATAAAGTAGTAATTTTGTTATATAGTAGTAATATTGTTATATAGTAATGTCCTTATAAAATAATTTTGTTTTGTGTCAGGTCTTAGTCAGATATGACTGAGCTACTGTATGACAGTAGACGGTACTACCTGCTTTCTGTTAGCGCCGAACGTTGGGCGGCGCTTACCAAACCCGACACCCAACATTGTGCCAACGGCTTCGGGCGGAAGAGCGCAATTGGGAGGGTACAAGCCTTACCCTGGCGCGAGGAAATGCAACCTAAAGACAAAGTGTCATGGCAGGACAGACCAGGCCCTAAGCCTTGGTTGGCGGTTGGTCTAGGATCGAAGCTCCGACAGGCGGACAATTAGAGCATTGCTTTGCTGATCCGGCAGCTTCTGCAGCTTGTCTTGTTCCAGATGTAGAGGTGTTACCTTTCCTCTGGAGAAAACTAGGCAGGCCGAGAGAGGGATCATGCTGCATGGGCAACACATGATCTCTATATTTTAGCTCAGGCTTTGTGCTATGGAGAGGCAATAACTCCATCCCTTACAAACTATCGTCTGTCAAGACGGCAAGGTGCCAATGAAAAAATAATTTTGTTATATAGTAATTATGTTATATAGTAATTTTGTTATATATTAATTGTGTTATATAAAAATTTTGTTATATATGAATTTTGTAATATAGTAATTCTGTTATATATTAATTTTGTTATACATCAATTTTGTTATATAGTAATTTTGTTATATATTAATTTTGTTATATATTAATTTTATTATATCGTAATTTTGTTATATAGTAATTATGTAATACCATCATAGTCGGAGCTGCTTTAACGGACCTCTAGCAAGATGTGAAATATGTTTTGTATGAAGAAGGTTATGTTTAAGTAAATAGTCGTGAACAATATAAGATAAAACAACAAGTATTTGCTACACTTAACAAACAGTGTTCTTTTTGGCGTTCGATTTGTTCTTTCGCTTGATGTAGGTGCCCATGAGCAAATTCCCTATACTAGAACAGAGACTTGGGGGGGGGGGGGGGTTCAGGAGGGAGAGAGAAGGAGGGAGAGTGAAGGAGAGGAAATGGGATAATTTACGTACACATGCGTGCCAGGAAAGATTCTTTGCAGTCATTTAGCAGTCTCTTTTTTCTTTTAGCACTCTCTTAGCAGTCTTTTAGCACTCTCTTAGCAGTCTTTTAGCAGTCTCTTTTTTCTATTAGCACTCTCTTAGCAGTCTTTTAGCACTCTCTTAGCAGTCTTTTAGCAGTCTCTTTTTTCTTTTAGCACTCTCTTAGCAGCCTTTCCCCATGGCACTGTATGTGTCACCTCATGTATTAACACAATATGTAGAGACCACGGGATGTGACTAAACGTCATCCCCGGTGGACATAACAGATTAGCTGACAGGCATGGTGCCATCTCGACAGACGATAGTTTGTTATGTTGTGCTTCTAACAAGACACAACAACCACAACCCATGGTGGTGGCTAAGTTATAGCACAAAGCCTGGGCTGAACTGTAGAGACCATGTGTTGTCCATGCAGCATGACCCTTCTCTCGGCCCGCCTAGTTTACTCCAGAGGAAAGCTAACATCAATACACATGAAACAAGAGAAGCCGCAGAAGCTGCCGGATCAGCAAAGCAATGTTTTGACTGTCCGCTCGTCGGAGCTTCCATCTAGAGAAGTCTCACACGGCAGGGGGAAAACGCCCTGACTCGGATGGCCCAGCCCCTAGAGAATGTAAAGAAATGAAAGTGCCGAAACATTAGGGGAAGGGGGGCTACTTCTGACGATCATAATCCCCCTACCGTGTTTGCTTCGGGGCGAAGTTTTTATCACTGACATATAAATATACAAGTAAAGATCCGTCTTACAAACAATGAAAGGTATTGATTATGTGGTTGTTTCGGGATTTGAAATTTAAATAATTGAAAGGTATTGTCCAAATTGTGCTAGCGGAATAATGATAGAGACCAATCAACACTCGAGAAGTGATTAGGTCAATATTATGCCGACCGTCTTTTCTTCCCAAACATTTGCTAATGTGAGTAGGGAAACCAGCACAGAGCTTGCTGTCACCCCATATAAGATACAGGGTATATCTGTATACGCAGCACGACGGCCTTAGCTTTCCCAAATGACTATGACCAAAGTCACTTGTACTCATCTGAGGAGACTGGGTCCACCATAGAACGGTAAAAATTACAACAAATACATTTCTGTCATTGCTTGGAAATAAAAAATTTAAAAAAAAAAAAAATTAAAATAAATTAAAACGCGAGAGGATCGACTTCATTGTAAAGGATGCTAGTCGGTATGACTCGATGTCTTTCCGCCGGGCGGCCTGAGAAAGCGTGGTACAAAGCACGAACTCTGTAGCCCCCGCCATTGATTGGGATTGAACGTAGACCGCTGTCTTGGCAGGCCCTAAAACTACGCCACCAGAGAATACATACACAGACACGCCCACACACGTCCCATTGCTGGTGTATGTCTGAAGGATTTACGAGGGCTGAGATGGAACAGATTCACTGCCAAACAAACTGTAGGTTTAGGATCAAACAAAACAGAAATGGATTGTGCGGAAAATGGGAAGTGGGAGTGTGTCACGGTTATGACTTAAAAGTTGTTAATATGGTAGCAGACATGTTGTATTATGTATCAAATTAAAGGGGGTTGCATGGGGAAAACTACTGTATATAAGACCATGGCAGATATGAGGAATCGACTAAGATAATTAATCATCCCATATCACTTAATCTGATAAAAGATGCAGGTCTGATGAGCATGTTTAAAAAAAAGTTAGTTCCATGTTGTTTACAGGACGTTGCAACAACCCCAGCCTGTATTGTATTACTAGCAACTGCACTTCAGTAATTTGCCATACCTGTCTAAACAGCCGACGCCTCATGCTATGGAAAATAACGCAAAGCGGACTGTTTCTAAATCCTCCGCAGCTGATTTCTAGCCCTCGACTCAGTGTGTCGGGTATTATCAAACTGCGCGTCTCACTACACCCCAAAGCCACAGTACTGGTTGACTAATCACGTGACTAGCCTGTGGCCTAACCATCTATTCATAAGAGAATCAAGATACAGGTGTCAGCAGCTACCGTGTTCGAATCACAGCATAGGTCTGGAATATTTACAAGAACCATTGATTTATAATTATATCACTCGTTCTCTAAACTCCATTTGTAGTGAAATCGGAAATGTAAATAAAAATAAGGGCGAGAAACTATAGGTTCCGTGTGCAATATGGCATTTGGATATCCCACAATAAGAAGTAATTGTACCCACGGGTAAGGTAGAGCCAGTTACCTCGGGTAACATTTTTATGCGTTTAACTTTCAGCAAAGGCATGTCAGAATCGGGTATACTGATAGGTGAACTGGACAGGTGCCTAATTAGTTGTTGCGAATTTCTTGACCAGGGATGCCGAAACATTTTCCCCGCCAAGGGTCATTTGGATATTTAGAACGTCTTTCGAGGGCTGTACAAATTTATAAACTTATCACTTAGCCTAATATTATAATTTTTCAAACGTTCTAATTAACTCACTCCTAATGTGATGGCTGAGACCGCTTCTCTTTAGTAAGGCGTGTGATGTCAGCTGATATTGATGATTTTGCTACTCGATTTATTGATGATTTCTTATAAAGTTCCTAGATTTATTGAACTTCATGTCCCTCCTGCGGTTTTCTTGGCAGGGCCAGACCAAATGATTTCGCGGGTCTTATACGGCTAGCGGCCTGGACGTTCTATGTCCCTGCCCTAGACAGAGGGACGAACACATCTTTATTTAAAATGGTTAAGAACTGTCCACGCAAACCTGTAAAACACTCGGTCCTTCTTGTATTAGAGGAAGAAGAAGAAGAAGAAGAAGAAGAAGAAGAAGAAGAAGAAGAAGAAGAAGAAGAAGAAGAAGAAGAACAACAACAACAACAACAACAACAACAACAACAACAACGGCAACAACAAGTTACATGATTATAAAAACACTGATAATTATAAAATGTCACAGAGACATATTGTACAAAAGGAAACAGAAAATGATGACTGTACCAATATAAAAATGACAGCCTTCCCCTTTCCATCAGCTTCCAGTTTAATTAAAATGCTCTTAAGATGTCGCATAATTCAAAAACCTCGGGCCTCAGGGGCCAGCGTGAAATAGCGGAGAACATGTTTTAAGGAACGCCTCCCCGTTCCATTTTGTGCTTGGATACAGAAAGCGTCATCGTGTTTCCTGCATGGGCGGACCATAGCGCCTTGTTCCTGTCACTTCACTTTTAAACATGGGGTAAATGATGGAGTGTGCCTTTGGGATTCACACAGAAAATCATGCGATGAAGCCAAAATCATTCTTTCTGTTTATTTTGCACAACAGAAAAAGAAGAAACAGATTTAATCGTGACCAAAAGTGAAGCGAAGAAATACGAAGGGGTGTATTTTTGACAGTTTTAATTATATTAAAAAATAATGACTGGGGTATTCTAGGTGTTAAATCATGCTACACAAAAATGGCGTCTTCGCATGTAAAAAGTGGTTTTACACGGCTGTTGTGGCTGTCAAGTGTTTTGTGAAGGAGATCGCGGCACATCATGGAGCAAGATTGGTGGGAGCGGAGGTATGCAGTCCCTTCTGTTACAACGAAGATGAGATTGTCTTGTTTATCTTTCTGTGTTTGAAAAACCAGGAATTGAAGATTCTGAATTGTTTTAGGTAAAAATTGAGATACAGGGGTTGTTAAGGGGGAAGTTGTAAGAGGGGGAAGATAAGCAGAAGGAGAAGAAGAAGAATAAGAAGAAGAAGAAGAAGAAGAAGAAGAAGAAGAAGAAGAAGAAGAAGAAGAATAAGAAGAAGAAGAAGAAGAAGAAGAAAAAGAAGAAGAAGAAGAAGAAGAAGAAGAAGAAGAAGAAGAAGAAGAAGAAGAAGAAGAAGAAGAAGAAGAAGAAGAAGAAGAAGAAAAAGAAGAAGAAAAAGAAGAAGAAGAAGACGATGATGATGATAATGGTGATGATAATGATGATGATGAAGAAGAGCTAGTAGTAGAAGCAGCAGCAGCAGCAGTAGTAGTACGAGGGTAAGGTAATAAGCAAGTAAATGGCTGATGAACAATAACTACCTATGATGACAACTCAAAACCAGTTTTTTTTGTATACGTACATTGTCATTTTATTTCCCAACATAAGTTCCACCAACATTGATGCAATTATCCCATCGTTTTATCAGTCCTCAAAATCCGGCTGCATAGAACTGCGTGCTTTGTTTTCATTTACCTGCCATCCCACAGAACTGTGTGACTTACTTATTGACTCGCCCTCGTAACTTTTTTTTTTTTTTCCTACCCAGCTATGCACCGCTTTACGGGAAATCGCTAGAGACTAGGTCCACGGAAAACCACCTTGGCGAGAGACATTTCGTGAGTGACACCGAAGTTGATTGTGAAATGATAAACGTGGTTTATAAAACAGAGCACGCAGTTATTTGCAGCCGATTTGAGAGGACTGATAAAACGATGAGATTAGTGCTTCAATGTTGGTGGAATTTATTTTGAGAAATAAAGGGACAATGTTTGTATAAAATTAAACTGGTTTCAAGTTATCGTATTTAGTTATTTTTCTCCATCCATTTGTGACTTACTTATTAACTTACCCTCGTAATAGTAGTAGTAGTAATTGTAGTAGTAGTAGTAGCCAGCAGCAGCAGCAGTAGTAATAGTAGTAGTAATAGTAACAGTAGTAATAGTAGTAGTAATAGTAGTAGTAGCAGCAGCAGCAGCAGTAGTAGTAGTTGACATATGCTTGGGTCATTGACAGTAAGGTGAGTGACCTGGCTACGAGAAAAACAATCAATCCTGAGAAATAATGGGGCGGGTGTGAGAGCAGACCCCTAGGATGGATGGATGAAAGGAGAAAGACAGTTTTAGGCTGGGGTGTAATGTTGTTGAGCGCCCAGGGAGGGGCTACACAGCAGGGTAAAAGACAGTGGAAAACTTTGACTGGTGAGTGGAAACTGAGACCGACTGAGGTTCGGTTCATGTGAAGTCAAGGGACTTCAGGGAGTTGATGTTTTAGCGCCGAGCTGATCGGTGGGCTAATACGTGGGAGTTTAGACTGACTGCGGTCAGATCTTGTGTTGTGTTGTTCTCCCAGTGGTGAATACAGGCTTGAAACCCAGTGGGGGTTGGATAGTTAATGGAGGCCTGAACCCAGAGTGGGTTTATAGTTAGGGGAGACTAGACCCAGTGTGTGGGTTGTGATGTGTGAGGTCCAGCTGGGGGATAGTAGCTGGATTACCTGTCGTGTGGATTGATATGAAGCAGGCCGTGAGAAGACAGTGATGTGTACGGGTTAAATTGTGAGGAGGATAATTATATTCCATGGATTATATTGCGTCTGGATATATAAGGATGTTCCGTTTGTCCGTGTTATGTCTGTATTACTATTAATTATATGCGCCAACTCAATCTTGTTTAATGACTGATGGATGTGTATTACTGGTGTGAGTTGCATTGTGAGACAGTTATATAGCTCAATTGACACACCAGGAGCATCGTTACCTAGACAACGACCATCTCAGGCACTTATCATAAAGAACATCGTGAGATATATGTGGGCTCTCCGGTCAAGGACGACAGGGATATATTGAGATAACTGAGGGATCGTCAATTAGTAAAGAGTTTCGGACGGCTACATTCTGTCAAGGACCACGATGATATATGATTAACTGGGAGCTCCCCGGTTAAGAACACCCTTTGCAATATTGAGATATCTTTGGGCTCTTCGCTGAGAGAGGAGTTATTATCTGTGACTTTGTTCCATCAAGCAAACAAACCCGTGACAATTGGGATATCGTTGCTTCAAAGAGGGTAATGTGAACTCTTTTGTGTGTGCACCAGGTAAAAATAAAATTTCTCACTCGGAGAGGGGAGCGTGGACGGTGAAAGGGTGTCCACGGTATAAACACTGGGTTTTCTCCTGTGCGGGAACTAGCTAACAGACAGTTCACGTCAAGTTCAATACAGGTAAATTTGATACCAACAGTATCGCTGAAGCTAGCGGGTGCGTCAGAGAATTAACACGGCACATCAAATAACAGCGCGCCGTGAAGTCACGTTACAGATCAACGAAGAGTTAGGGTGACGGGGTTGGTCACTAGGCACAATCACCGAGCACAGGTAAAAGTCGCGTGAACAAAACGGTGTTTGCGACAAGAGCAGAGCATCACAGTTGGACATTATCGCTGTCGGTGATAAAGACAGGATTGAAAATCAAAGATATTGACAGGTGTGTGTCGCGAGGCCAGTGCACTGTGTGGTCGCAAGGCGACGATAAACTCTCTCGGGGGAGGGGAGAGGTACGAGAAATTGTAAAACAGGGAAAATTGGCAGCCGCTGATTCGACGGACAGGTGTCTTTGTGGATAACGGAAAATTTCCGGACATTACTTTGTTCGCGGCCAGATTAAGTGTGTATTTCTCAAAGAGTACTGAGGTACTGACTTGAGGTGTCCGGCAAGGTGAAGGTCGATACGGTGGAAATTTACTAAAACTTTCCAGAGGAGAACTGGATAAACAAGGTGTTTGCGAACGAAAACCAGACTTTATGTTCGCCTTTGTGAATCCCTTTGTGACCATTAATCTGTTATGAGCAAACATTTTACAACGAAGTGTCATCACCGCAAACAAGGGTGCATACAGTTGCCAAAAAGAACTGACGGTACAATGTTAAAGAGCGGGACATTTGCTGCCATTTTTTGTGTTGAACTTTGTCTTTAAACGTAAATCTATCACATAATTGATACAACTACGGACCATCTCCGCAACGAAGGCAGAAAGACGTTTGGATTTATACTTACGACTACCCAGGCAATATGTCTGGGTCACATATTTTATAAGTATTAGTCTCCCAACATTGAAAACGATGTTTTCTTTTAAGGGAGGGGGGGGGGGATAATGACATATGCCTGGGTCATTGACAGTAAGGTGAGTGACCTGGCTACGAGAAAAACAATCAACCCTGAGAAATAATGGGGCGGGTGTGAGTACAGACCTGTCAAAGACCTACACAGGGACGTAGAGAGTTAAGACAGAGCTTACAGAGAATACTAGACAGGAGAGACACAGGCGCTATATTTAGCTTGACAACAGGACACCCTTGTGTCAGTAAGTGCTTATGAGCGAGAGTATAGGAAACTCGCCTCTCAACGAGTAACTGGGGAATACCAGTTACATCAGTTAATAGACCAAGCGTGCTGGGACTCTACGCACGCAAACTCGCGAGCACACGCAGGACGAATGTCCGAAGTTGAACGCGCAACTAGAAGCGTGCCTCAGACAGGGGACAAGGACTGAGAGAGAATAGACGTGTTCGCTAGGAACCCTATGTAGTTTATAGACAATAGTGTTAGCTAGACCTTAGATTCCAATTAGTGAATAGTATCATTATTTCCACCTCTTCATTGCATCTGTGAAACATAACATGTTGTTGATTATCCATGAAGTAATCCGCTCGCCGAGCTTGTGTGTCATAAGCTCTAAATAAAAACGTATCCTTTTGCAAACCACACGAGTTATTGATTCGTGTTGTGCAAAAGTAGGGAGTCCTGAATAACCTGTCGCAAGTAGGTTGTTGACAGGCAGGACCCATTTGGTGTCAGAAGTGGGATCTGAACCCACGCCCACAACAGTGGACTGCGACATGTCTTCGACAGATTACGATTATTCGGTCTTACCGTCAAACCAACTAAGGTTGAGTTGGGCATGGATCAAATTGACTTCCTAGGCCATACCATCTGCAGAGGCCAACTCAAAGCAGACGAGAAAATAGTCACAAAGATTCTAAATTTGACTATGCCAACGACCAAGAAACAGGTCAGAAGTCTGCTTGGTCTTGTAAACTACTATAGTAAATTTATTCCCAATCTGGCGGAAATCACCAGTGTTTTTTCAAACATTTTGAAAGCTTCGGCTAAATTGAATGTACAAGATGCAGCGTTAATTGGAACTTTGTCAAAGTTGAAACATCTATTCAGTGTTCCACCTATATTGCGTTTACCTAACAAAAATCTTACCTATTTCCTCCGCACAGACGCAAGTGCGATTGCCATATCTGGTATTTTGGGCCAGTTTTACGATGGGAGGTTCCACCCAGTGATGTTCGTAAGCCGCAAAGTTACCCCAGCTGAAGCAAGATACTCAGCTACTGAATTGGAGGGCCTTAGCGTAATCTATTGCGTTAGAAAACTGCATAGGTCTTTGGCAGGTACAGAGTTTGTAATCCAGTCCGACAACTCTCCACTTGCGGTAATGCAGTCTGGCATCCCTCAAAACAACAGGATCTACAGATGGTCCTTAATATTGGCAAACTATGCCTTTACAATCCAACATTTGAAGGGATCATTGAACTCTTTAGCGGACGTTTTAAGTAGACCTTCAGATATAGAGATACCTGAAGTACAGGAAAAGAACGACGACTTATCACCAGAAACAGTGACACTGTAATTATTAATGAGATCAGTGCCGTGTGTGGTAGAAAGTTACATTCAAGTACGTTCTCTAAGTGCGTTAATATCGCCAGTCTACTAAACTGTGGAAGAGAAACAGTGCCATTGTGATTAAATGAACAGGCACATTAGTAACATTGTTACAGCGCTAACACATAGATAAGCCAAAATTACATCGAAAGTGTTAGACTTGAACCTACATAAACTAGTAGGCAACGTTATATATAAACACTATCGTGAAAGGAGAGCAGATAATACTGTGGTGAAATGAACTATGTTATAAACTAGTCCACCAGGAACAGTGCTCGAACATTACACCGGAAAGGACGACGTTAGTGTAGTTATATAGTAACGTAATTGTGATATGTACATTATATTGTGTTTTTTTTTTTAAACAGTGCGCATAAACTCAATGTGTATATTTAAAATTGAATTGCAAATGTTCAATTACTTCCATGACGTTATTTATGTTAGTTAATAGGTATAAATCATCTACATTTACTTAAAAACATCATTTAATTTAACACATACGTTAGAAATGTAATTATTACACATTACTTTATCACATCACCATGTAAACATAATCATGTATAGATTAATTTCCTTAAAACATCATTTCTAAACTAACCCAACCATTTTTTTTTTTTTTTTTTTTCCCGCGTTTCCATCCTGTTTCAGGATATTGCGGTCAACACCAGCATCTTTCAGCTGTATGTTGATTCCTAGGCTAGATTACGCTCATCAGCACGCCACGACTTTCTGAGCGACCGGCTCCATACTCTCATAAGTCACTTTTGCGATTTGAACCACTGCTAATTCTCGTCGCGTCACGTGACGAGAGTATTCGGGGTTAGCGGAGAAAGCTGCTAACCCCTCGGCCATGGAGCCGGCTAACCCAACCATTAGAAAGTTAAAATCATTACATTTACCAATAATACTATAAGGTAACTAACCCACTTTGCTTAGAGATAGTTAATTAATTAGGTTATTTCCCTTAGGTTAATTTAGGACAGCACACGAAATTACTATAGCTTAGTTAGTTTAGTTAGTAACACATGATCGGTAACTAACCATCATTGCAAACATGTATAATATGTTGTATAGATATGACGCGTGCAAACTCATAGCACAGTCATGTGGCGTGAAAACTTGTATGATTCAGCCAATCATTTATTGTACATATGTATTGTTCATTTATGTAATATCATGAACCATATTTTAATGACGGATGAATGTTTTAACATAACTATGGTATGAAAGTTGAACGAGAGATGTATAGATGAGAGGAGTGGATGAAGACAAAGTAAACATGAATGAGAGAGAGAGAGAGAGAGAGAGAGAGAGAGAGAGAGAGAGAGAGAGAGAGAGAGAGAGAGAGAGATTTAGCGGAATTTTTTTTTCTCCGCGCAAATCGCCTTGTTACGACTTGTCTGTGTCAATCCGTGTAGCCAATGTGTTGTTCCGTTTTAAGTGTGTAACTGCCATACTTTAGAAATAGTAGTAGTAAATAGAGAAAGTACTTTGAGCATCTTAAAACGACATTGTGGTCATAAATAAAATTAACTGAACATTTGTAGCCACAATAATCCGATTTACGGCGCTCGAAGGAATACATACATGTAGAATAGAAACACATACACATGTTAGCAAGTTAAGTACATTGTAGTTTATTAAATAACACGCAAACAAACAGGAAAACAAACACATAAAAGTTGCAATCACCATTTAGGGCAAAGAACGGTAACTTAAACAGGGGACACAATAACTTCTTTAAAAAACCTGAAGGTAACATTGAAAATATGTATTCACGAACGGAAGTTAAAAGGTGAAGAGTAGAACATAGAGCATACGAGTTGGTAACAATATTATAGGGGAACATGAACAGTGATGCTCATGTGTTGTTCTCTTAACAGAAACAACTTGTTGCGGGTTGTCATGTTGGGCAATTTGAGGACAGGTCGAGACATAAGTCAACGGGTGAAAGTCAAAAGACATAGGTTCAAACGACGGAAGCCAGGACATAAGTCATAAGACAACGGTTCCGGATCAATACAATTCCCAAGAATATAATAGAGGTCTATAGCCAACTATATTGATGTGATGCACTACTTAATTAGCCGAGTGAATCAATATAACAGTGTGAAAAGGGAAACGAAGAGAGTTTATTCTATCCCCAGAAGAGATACTTAGCCTGATGAGAACTTTGACAAAAATTGGACAGCCAATTTTTCAGTGACTAATACGTGTTACATGCGGGAGTTAAACGGTTGTAACACTACACACCAAGGGGAGGAGTGTGTCAAAGACCTACACAGGGACGTAGGGAGTTAAGACAGAGCTTACAGAGAATACTAGACAGGAGAGACACAGGCGCTATATTTAGCTTGACAACAGGACACCCTTGTGTCAGTAAGTGCGTATGAGCGAGAGTATAGGAAACTCGCCTCGCAACGAGTAACTGGGGAATACCAGTTCACCTCAGTTAACTGACCAAGCGTGCTGGGACTCTACGCACGCAAACTCGCGAGCACACGCAGGACGAATGTCCGAAGTTGAACGCGCAACTAGAAGCGTGCCTCAGACAGGGGACAAGGACTGAGAGAGAATAGACGTGTTCGCTAGGAACCCTATGTAGTTTATAGACAATAGTGTTAGCTAGACCTTAGATTCCAATTAGTGAATAGTATCATTATTTCCACCTCTTCATTGCATCTGTGAAACATAACATGTTGTTGATTATCCATGAAGTAATCCGCTCGCCGAGCTTGTGTGTCATAAGCTCTAAATAAAAACGTATCCTTTTGCAAACCACACGAGTTATTGATTCGTGTTGTGCAAAAGTAGGGAGTCCTGAATAACCTGTCGCAAGTAGGTTGTTGACAGGCAGGACCCATTCTGACGAGGGTTCTCGTCATCCCCTAGGATGGATGGGGAGAAAGACAGTTTTAGGCTGGGGTGTAATGTTGTTGGGAGCCCAGGGAGGGGCTACACAGCAGGGTAAAAGACAGTGGAAAACTTTGACTGGTGAGTGGAAACTGAGACCGACTGAGGTTCGGTTCATGTGAAGTCAAGGGACTTCAGGGAGTTGATGTTTTAGCGCCGAGCTGATCGGTGGGCTAATACGTGGGAGTTTAGACTGACTGCGGTCAGATCTTGTGTTGTGTTGTTCTCCCAGTGGTGAATACAGGCTTGAAACCCAGTGGGGGTTGGATAGTTAACGGAGGCCTGAACCCAGAGTGGGTTTATAGTTAGGGGAGACTAGACCCAGTGTGTGGGTTGTGATGTGTGAGGTCCAGCTGGGGATAGTAGCTGGATTACCTGTCGTGTGGATTGATATGAAGCAGGCCGTGAGAAGACAGTGATGTGTACGGGTTAAATTGTGAGGAGGATAATTATATTCCATGGATTATATTGTGTCTGGATATATAAGGATGTTCCGTTTGTCCGTGTTCTGTCTGTATTAAAGGATTATGTGCGCCAACTCAATCTTGTTTAATGACTGATGGATGTGTATTACTGGGGTGAGTTGCATTGTGAGACAGTTAGATAGCTCAATTGACACACCAGGAGCATCGTTACCTAGACAACGACCATCTCAGGCACTTATCATAAAGAACATCGTGAGAGTAGTAGTAGTAGTAGTAGTAGTAGTAGTAGTAGTAGTAGTAGTAGTAGTAGTAGTAGTAGTAGTAATTTCTAAAGATGTAGTAGTAGTATCAGCAATAGTATTATTATTATTATTATTGTTAGTAGTAGTAGTAGTAGTAGTAGTAGTAGTAGTAGTAGTAGTAGTAGTAGTAGTAGTAGTAGTAGTAGTAGTAGATGTGGTAGAAGCAGCGTTAGCAGTTGCAGCAGCAGTAGTATTAGTAGTGGTAGTAGTAGTAGTAGTAGTAGTAGTAGTAGTAGTAGTAGAAGTAGTAGTAGTAGTAGTAGTAGTAGTAGTATTAGTAGTAGTAGTAGTAGTAGTAGTAGTATTAGTAGTAGTAGTAGCAGTAGTAGTAGTAGTAGTAGTATTAGTAGTAGTAGTAGTAGTAGTAACATGCGGCTAGAACCATTTACCCAGAGCGCTTCAAGTAGTGTAGAAGGGACCTTTACTTTACTGAACTGATTCACTGCCGAAGGATAATATATCGCCACATGTGACCTCCAATTTGGACAGAAGGACGGCATATCGCCATACTAGGGTCATCGTGTTATTTGTTTTATTTCTGGTATCTTTCGCAATTTTAATGCGCAGGGAAGGGAAATTTACATTATACAAGTAATACTCGTACTTGGTCAAGTGGTTGTGTGCCATGTTTGGTCTAAACCTGCGTTTTGTACGGCACTGAATCAGCGAAGTTAGCCGGCTCGAGTATGAACAAGTGTTGATTGTGCGTTTTAAGACATCTTCATGGAGCAATTCTGTCTTCAGTCCAGCCGCCATCATCGCCATCATCATCATTATCATATACCATGCTGGTAAGCGTGGGCGGTCATGCTTTGCCATCTCACTCGATCACCAGAGTCGTGGATCAGCTCGGTGTTCTTATCTCGACAATACAGCGTGGCCAAGCCATCCAGGCATATACTTTTCTGCCCTCCTATGTTCTCTTCCCCTCTATCTTGCCATTTGTCACCAAGCAAACAATGTTGCCTGTCTACGTCAAATTTCTCTAATCAGTTTATGGTTTTCATTTGTTTCCTATGGGACTTGGTCATTGGTTTTTCTGTCTGTCCATAGTATTATTTACATTTTCCTCAGAGCCACATTTCAACAGCTGTCAGATGTTTTTCAGCTTGTCTGCTCATTGTCCACGCTTCACATCTATATCATCCATACAAAAGCACGTGTTCTATGTAGTACACCAACACTCTTTTTCTCGTTGCAAATGACATCCTTTTATTGGTCAATCCGGCCGTGGAGCTTGCTGATTGTTCCGGTCCATGGTGGTCTGTCTTCTTCCGCGCTCTTTAACTCCACGGACGAATCACCAACAATCAAGAAGTAGTACCGGTAAGCATTTCTACAACTAGCGAACGAACATTATTTTCAAAGGGTCACAAATTGGGCATGCAGGCAACTCTGACATTCAGCCCTTCCAAGCACTCATCTTACGTGCATCAATTATCTATTGTGCATGTTGCATTCACATAGAAAACAAAAACATTGTCAAATGAAAGTTGTGAACATAAACAATGCATATTACAGGCAGGCAGCCAGACATATATACACACGCACATGCATAAACACATACATACATACCTGCATACATACTTACATCATTTACACAAACTCTCATCATGCACCCACTCAATAACACACAAATACACACTCCCTCGCATACATACACAGAATACACAGAACACGATCACAAGTGACAAAATAGACCTTGTGTCTTTGTCTCTAATTCCACGAATGGCTGCACTGATATATCTGCACAAAGCTGTTTTATATATTGATTGATTGATTGATTGATTTAGGAATCGACATCACAGCATTCGGGGCATTCCCATAAGTGCTCCGTCCCCATCCTCAGCAGCCAGCGAAGAGTTCCAACACCAATAGTACCAGTAGCAATCTGATTATAAGTCCGTCTCGCCTTTCCTTTGAGCGTTGAGCGTCGGCCAGATCCCTTCGTCACTCCTCGTTGTCTCATTCTTGCCAGACCATGGTAATCCATTTGCTCCTCCGAGGTGTGCACGTGCTCCCACAAGGCCGCAACCACGTCTGCCTTGTCATGTATCAATACTCCACCAAGTTCTGCAGAGCCAGCCAATCTGTCCTGCCTGTTCATTTCCCAGCACACCGGCATGCCCCGGAGAAAAGATCCAGGCGATGCTTGTCACCCGTGACCTCCGAAGCGAAGCAAGCCACTCCGCACGAAGTCTGCCCGTCCTCACCCTCGTCAGCATGCTTTCTGAGTCAGTTACAATCACGATGTGTGTGTGTGTCGTATTCTCCATCCAGCGGAGAGCCGCAGTGACTGCCTCCACTTCCATTCTTAAGCTGGATGTTGTGGTATCATATGCCAGGCTCTCCTGCCCCAAACATCGACCATTAGCTTTGGCTATGAACCCCCAGCCACTTCTCTCACCTCTTGACACCGAACCATCTGTGTAGATAATCACATCACTCGAGTGAGCATTGTCCTGAATTAGTTGCTGGATTTCCACTTCCGTGGCCCCTGCTGGCCACTCCCTGCACTCCCGGCTTAATGTGATTATAACTCTGCACAAGTCTGACTGCTCTGCTGGCACTCTGACCCACTCCTCTCCACGCCTAATGTTCTCCAGGGGGCACACCTGTCTGATCGTATCCTCCGCCTGAGCCATCCATGATTTCCCTCTTATCAGTCGCTGACCCTTAACTGCGTCCAGCGCCTCATGCAGTGGGTGGTCTGTGTCTGCAGCTACTCTGAGGTATGCCTTCGCCTGCATCACCTTGAGCCTACCAGCAACAGTCGGCAGACCAAGGATGCAACGCATACACACTACTGGGGTGTCTCTAGTGCATCCCAGAATGACCCGCTTAGCTTCGTTCTGTATGCGCTCTAACTTCACCAGCTGACTCTCTGAGACAGTGAGCAGACCTAATCCATAATCAATTACTGAGAGGATCAAGTGCTGGTATAGTGTGAAAAGCATTCTCTGCTCTATGTCCATTGCAGCCATAGTTTTAAGTGCATTGAGTCCCTTTTGAGTTCTTGTCACGACCGTCTCCACATGGTCCTTGAAGGATAGGCTCCTGTCAAATGTGATTCCAGATACTTCAGTTTGTTCTCTCTGCTGACATTTCTACCATCTATCGCGAGGCTTGGGACATCAGCTCTTACAATCCTGTTGTCCAGAGAGCACCACAAAACAACTGCCTTTTCCGGGTGGATGACAGCACTCATTTCTGTGCACCAGTCAATCACTTCATCTACTGTCGCCTGTAACTCCTGGGCTGTTTGCTCCCTATCTCTCCCCTGCCTATATGCAAGAATATCATCTGCAAATGTTAGTATTCTTCCAACCCCTGGTGCTTCTAGGTTTGCAATCTTGCACGTATACACATTAAAGAGCACCGGTGAGACTGCAGATCCCTGTGCAGTCCCGGGGTTAACATATGTGGCTCTGAGGTCAATGCGCCCAGACGGAGAGCAACCCGACGAGAGTGCAGGACGGCTGCTATCCAGTTCACTAACCAGGGATTGACCCCCTTCTCCATCAGTGCGGTCATCAAAATATCATATCGAAAGTTGCCTATACAATCAATTCAGGGTTAGAGTTAATAGCAAAATCCCGCAAAGTTAATCAGTACAGTCATCTCAGAATAGTCATAACATCTGATGGGAGATGCCTTGAAGAGATTAGAACAAGAATTGCCATCGCGAAGGTAGCCTTTTGCAAGATGAAAAACATACTGACCTATAAAAAGATGTCAATTGAAACGAGAAAAAGAGCGTTGAAGTGCTACATAGAACCTGCACTTTTGTATGGATGTGAAGCGTGGACAATGAGCAGTCAAGCTGAAAAACATTTGATGGCTGTGGAAATGTGGTTTCTGAGGAAAATGCAAAGAATACCATAGACAGACAGAAAAACCAATGAACAAATATAGAAACAAATAAAGTCGTAAACTGATTAGAGCCATTAGACGTAGACTAGTCAAAATTGTTTGGGCATTTTATGAGATGCGATTACTTGGCGAACTTGGTGACAACTGGTAAGATCAAAGGGAAGAGACCAAGGGAAGACCGAGAAGTAAATACCTGGATGGCTTGGCCACCTGGCATGGTCGAGACAGGAACACGGAGCTGATCCACGACTCTGGTGATCGAGTGAGATGACAAAACATGACCGCCCACGCTTATCGGCATGGCACATGAAGGATGGATGATATGTCCATTTTCTCCAGGACCAGTGTTTAATTAACTGTTTGTGATTTATTAGGCAATTTCTACGTTCAGTAATTTGTCATCACTTTCTGAACGGCCGGCTCTCATACCATCGCGTTAAACGCAAAGCATTCTGGTCCCATCGCCGGCTAATTTCGAACTCTCAAACCAGTTTGTCGGGGAATTTCGGAACTGCGTTCACTATCCCCTAGCCACAGATGTCGACTGTGATTATTTTTATTTTAAATATAGAATTATGGAATGTATTTGAATAGTGCAAAGTAATTGAACCTAATCGCTTCATTGAAAAAGCGAATTTCTAAAATACGGAATGGATTAAATTAAATGACATAAAACATGGACTTATTTTTCCGTTTTCGCAATTAATTTTCAAGAAATGAAACTGGTTATTTACAGTCCGACTTCTTGTACATCAACAACGCAAACTGTTTAATTAAAATTATAATCGATAATTGTCCTGAATATCAGTAGCTTTTTCTTTTATCGGGATCCACCATTCTTCTTCCTCATCTTCTGTTTTTCCTGTTTCCAGGATAGTACGTCACCCTCAGTTACGCACCTCAAAGGTCGGAGTGTCCGACTTCGACATGTCATTATGTACGGTGTGCATCCTGTCAGCGTAAGCGTTAGTGTGATCGCTAGGAGGTTATGCTGATGTCCATGGTCGCTGTAGGATGAGGGTGTGACGCTTACGTTCGGCGTCTGCTAGAGTGAGGGAAGAACTGGTCATCATGTTTTCCGTTTTTTTTCCGCATATCCTTTACTGGACATCTCTGTCAACACCAGCATTTTACCGCTGTTGTTGATTTCTTGGCAAGATTACGCTCCGTAGTTTGCCATTGCTTTCTGAGCGGCCGGCTCACTTAACCGGTAAGTTACCAACGCGACGAGAACCGCTTCCAATTCTCGTGCGCTGCGTTATCCTAGTGGATAAACGGGGTTACGGAGAAAATCGTTTAACCGCTAGGCCAGGGAGACCGGCATGTTTTCCGTACACGCATATGAAATGTGATGATCCTAGTACAACACATCCATAAAAGAATCGTGCTTTGGTATTTGTTGTTGTTGTTATGTTGTTGTTGCTGTTGCTGCTGCAGTTGTTCTTGTTGCTGCTGCTACTGCTGCTGTTCTTGTTGTTGCTGTTGTTGTTACCTCTGAACAGGTAAACCGGCTTGTTGTGCCCGTTGATATGTTGTCTGTCCTAACAATTTTCCCAGGGCAGCAGACTTACGGTTTACTCTTTGCCACTTCTTCCACCTGCAGTGGGCTTTGCCACTTCTTCCACCTGCAGTGGGCTTTGCCACTTCTTCCACCTGCAGTGGGCTTTGTAACATATGCAATTTGCACATTGGACCGGCTATTTTTTACCCTTATCGGATACGGCTAGGTGTCCGATGTCACTACTCAAGAGATCAGGGCGACGTCCGATATTATTACACACCAGTTGTCCTTGGAAAAATGCCCAGCTCTATGCTGGGTTCAAACCCTGACATTTCTGACCCTAAGGCCTACACTGTAAGCTCTCAGCCTTGATTCACCTTATATAGAGACTGTCTCTATAAAACTCAACTTACATATTCTTAAAATTCATGACCATTGTGGAGGGGGGGGGGGGGGGTGTGTCCGGTGTGGCCGAATGGATAAGAGCGGTTGCTATTAAACTTCCTGTGTGCTGATGCCAAGGTAGCGGGTTCAACTCTTCACCGGTCAGTTGTACTAAAATGTTGACTTCTTGTCCTTGACTTGGGGAGGTACATTACAAACACCTCAGAAGTTGGAGTGGGTAGGCCTGATAGCGAGGGACACTAGTAATAGGGAAAAGCTAATCCACACGCAAAAACCAGTGCAGTACACTAGATGTAGTAACTGGCGTACGCACCATGCTTGGGTTCAAAGCGAGATAACACCTAAGAAAGAAATGACCATTGTGGAATGGCACAAGATTCACGTCCATTTTGTTGCCATAGGAGAGATGTATGATCGCAGGTCGTTTCCTTTTAGGTTTTAGCAGAGGGGTGGAAGATAGGAGAGTAAAAAACAAATACAGTATTACTGTAGATCTTACAGAACTGGGCATCTCCTGCAGGGCAGTGGCTGTCTCTTTTTCCGGAGACGATGTATTCTATTACTGTTCTTTCTTTATCACTGCGACTTTCAATAGTGGTTGAAGTATTTTAGTTTCCGAGAGATGATACCGTTTCCTTCGAAATGTAGGTCTTTAGAAGGTCTGTAATTGTCTTCTTTTTTTCTTCAGGAATTAAAAAAAAAAATCTTCTATAAAATTTCAATGCAGGAGTCTTCATATTCTTTTTTTCCTTTTTTTTTTTAAATAAATAAATAAATGTTTGCATATCCGTTACAGGACATTGCTGTCAACATCAGCCTCTTTCAGCTGATTGTTGATTTCTTGGCAAGATACGCTCAGTAGTTTTTATTTTTTTAGTGATTGCGAAATGGTCCGTGTCTCACATCTGTACGTTGTCACGGAAAATACACGTTCCCAAACTACGTCTGCTGGCATTGCGTCAGAGACACATACCGATGTTTAACCTCTACATCAAGTGTCACATTGAGGGTTAGCTGTAATGGCTACCAACCACCCCCTTGTCCTTGTTCGTCATTGTGCTTTCATGTTTCATACTTTCTTGTTTCCGTCTATCTCAGGATGCTGTCCGCCTTCATGTAGCGTTGTCCTCCCCCGACCAGTGCCTCTTTCACACACACACACACACACACACACATGCACGCACGCACACACACACAATCTTTTAACAGAAAGTTTCCACTTAAACAACTCTCTACCTTTATTTCGCGAAAACTTATTACGTATAATGAGGTGGTTCTTTTCATAGAACTGTAACAACCTGTCCCCTCTATCACTGCTGATTCCATTTCATGCTACCAGACCATCTGCTACATATTCCAGTTTCCTACTTTCTCGTGTATGTCTCCCAAGACTAATCAGAGCTGTGATGATTCGTCTACTTTGAGTGTTTGTTGCAGCTCTTCGTAGTGTACTTCTGCCTTTTGTCTGTTGGAGGACGTGTCTGTGATTTAGCTATATTGAATGTTGTAAGCAATATTTCTATATTGAATGTCGCCTGTAATATCACTATACTGAATGTTGTCTGTAATATCGATATATTGAATGTTGTATGTATTACCACTATATTGAATGTCGTCTGTATTATCAATGTTTTGACTGTCGTCTGTATATTCACTATATTAAATGTTGTCTGTAATATCGCTATATTGAATGTTGTATGTAATATCGCTATATTGAATGTTGTATGTAATATCACTACATTGAATGTCGTCAGTATTAATCACCGTGTTGAATGTTGTCTGTATTATCAATGTTTTGAATGTCGTGAGGAGCGGCTGGCAGAGTGGCTAGAATGCCGGACTCTCCTTCAGGAGACCCGGGTTCGATCCCTCGGTAAGGTGTGGGATCTTTTTCTGTCGGGGGCAAAAAGAAAGTCCTAACCTGCACAGTTCGCGGCGACTGCACTAGCCAGGCAGCCTAATTCCTCAGGCTCAAAGACCCCTCTGCCATACACCGCAAGGTACTATATTGGCAGTAAATGACAGTTGACAGTTTTTTTGAATGTCGTCTGTATTTTCACTATATTGAATGTTGTCTATAATATCGCTATATTAAATGTTACCTGTAATATCCTTATATTAAATCTTGCCCTGTTGTTTGTAATATCTCTAAATCAGGAGGAAAACAGTATGCTGACGTCACCGATTCTACAAAAACAGGTTTTGAATAAATATACAATATGACTAGCAACTTCCACGAATAGAAAAACATGCATGAACACGGGCAAACGTTTCGCCAGAATTCTTTATCAACAAACAAGAAATTCAATACAAATTAAAAAAAAAAAGCAACAACATAAATCTAAAGACAACCCAGGTGTTTGTTTTAAATCGGACTACTTCTCGGATGTCTAGATAAGTATTATTTTGTCATATATATTTTTGTATTTTAAAATAAATTGTATTTCTTGTTCGTTGATTAAAAAAAAAATATTCATTCGTAGAGCTTTCTAGCTATAATTAAAAAAAAAAAAAAAAATTCACAATCCGGTGTCATCCCAGCAACAACCAGCTCCCTTTATTTTATCTTTATATATAATTTTAAAAAAAAACCAATTAATTGTAACAATTAGTTTAAAATACTTCAGCCTTGTTCTTGCCTTAATGTGGTGAAAATGATGAAATTCAAGTTAAAGAGACAAAAGCCTTGTTTGTGTAATGACGAAGATTTTAGCCGCAATGTCAATTTTATCAATTGTGATCGTGTTCAAGTAAAGCGTGTCGATTCTACTTCTGATTTTCTTTGATTAATTCATTGCATGTGTACAGCTTTACTGCAGATTCACTTATTTCATTTTTTATCGCCACGCATTCTCTGAACTGCTACTTTATATTTTCCGTTTCGTTTTCAATATTTTTGACTACACAAACAATAGATTGTCTAATGTATTGCCTGGCATTTGTCGCTGCATCTCGTTAGAGACATATGACAGACATCACGCAACACAAACTAAAGCAATACGATGGATCCTTCAAACTGAAACATACAACACACTTGTACACTTGATTGTTGTACCCAAGGTGTTGAATTTTGTACCAAAAGTTTTGAATGTTGTACTAAAAGTGTTGATTGTTGTACCAAAAGTGTTCAATTTTGTACCAAACGTGTTGATTGTTGTACCAAAAGTATGTACTAAAAGTGTGTATTGTCGAATTAAATGTGTACACACTTTGTTCGATAATTCAATAATTAAATATGTTTGACTGAATAACAAAGTACCTCTGAAGTCGGAGTGGATTCACCTGATGGCGAGGGACACTGTTAATAGGGAAAGCTTATCCACACGCAAAATTCCGTCCATCACTGCTACAAATAATGTGTATGGACTACGCTTGAGTTCAAAGCGAGAGAGCGCAAAAAAAGTTAGTTTTCCAGCAACAGTCAAGCAGCTTAGAATCCAGAAGTTTGAACGTCATTCGAATGATTGCCTTCAGCTGTAAGAGACCGTTGGCATAAACGATGGAGAACGCAATTCATCCGAGACATTTTAAAACAAACAACAACATGTTTGGGTTTCATTAATCGTGTGTACAGGTAACAAATTATATCAGTTAACGTGTTGTCTGTAATTATCGCGACCAGAAAATAGTGCAAATAGACTATTTGTTACAGCTGCGTCTAAATAAATATTGGCATGTTTAGTGCAAACGGCCAAAGCGGTTAATAAGGCAAGCGGAAAGAGGGATTTCGCCATTGCATTAGCCGATCATTGTGTTTTCATTGGATGCTTTAGCTGTACATACTGCAATAAAACCTGGCAATTGAAAAGTGTATCTTTAGATTGGCCAATGCAAAAATCTATACTGGGACATTGATTTTGTTCGTTTGTTTGGACTACCAGGGTTTAATGACCTCTTTCGGCGTGGTAAGAATAATTGGGGATAGAAAAATTGTTGCTTTTATAAACCGAACATTGATTCCCCAGTCTACACTTCTTCTTGCATTCCCCTTCGTCTATTTCGCATGTCTATGAGTGTGGTAACTCTTAAAAGCTGACAGGAATATATTTAGTGCTGATAATTAAAAACATTTATTATTGGGTAATTTCTAATGAATTTTTCAATTTCGCTTTTTTATTTGGTGGGGGAGGGTGGAGTTGACGAACACTTCCATTGCACACGGTCATTTCCATAGGCACCCCAGTCGTCTCCCATACATACACAAGGGGAATCTCAACACAGTGCACCACTCCGTAGCATCGACAAGGATCTGGATGTCTGTATACCATGATCAGACAGGTTATACAAATGTTTGTGAGCATGTTGATTAACTTTGAAATTACAAGTAAAATTAATTAGCGACATATATGGTCCATTACCTGGGTACAATCTTCAACAGCTCCAACGTCATAAGGGAAGAAATACAAACTAGAATCAACTCTGGAAATAAGATATACTATGCACTACAACATCTACTAAAATCAAAGGCGCTATCTCGTAACACCAAAATCACAATATACAAAACACTGATCAGACCAGTTGTGCTGTATGGCTCTGAAACCTGGAGTACAACGAAAGGAAACGAAGCTTTGTTACAAACCTTTGAGAACAAAATTTTAAGACGCATCTTTGGACCCATTAGGGATACACAAAGTGGAGAGTGGAAAAGAAGAAGTAACAAAGACATTTATGATCTGTTTAAGACCCCGCTAATCACTGGTATCATGAAGGCTAATAGACTACAATGGCTGGGGCATTTAGAAAGAATGGAAGATAATAGGGAAACAAAACTCGCTTACACTCAGGAAATAAATGACCGTAGACCCCGAGGTAGACCAAGAAGACGGTGGAAAGATAATACATATACAGACCTACAAGCACTTGGAATCAACGACTGGCAAGAGAAGGTCAACCAGAGAGACGAATGGAGACGGATTGTATCTGCAGCAAAGAACCTCAATGGCTCGGAAAGCTGAAGAAGAAGAAGAAGAAGAAGAAGAAGAAGAAGAAGAAGAAGAAGAAGAAGAAGAAGAAGAAGAAGAAGAAGAAGAAGAAGAAGAAGAAGATATATGGTCCATACAAATATGACGTCAGTACCGCATACCTAACAAGTCTCAAGACTGTTATTTCTTATATAGCTACATGGATTGTGGTCCTGTTGTCTGTAATATTGCTATACTAAATGTTATCTGTAAATTGAACATTGTCACGTTGGCTGTAATATTGCTACATTAAATATTGTCTGTAATACACCTAGCTCGCTCAGTGGAAGGGCTATGGACGCGGCTCGTGATCCCGCATACCCACGTTCGAAACACCAC
Organism: Cepaea nemoralis; assembly: GCA_014155875.1. Taxonomy (NCBI): domain Eukaryota; kingdom Metazoa; phylum Mollusca; class Gastropoda; order Stylommatophora; family Helicidae; genus Cepaea; species Cepaea nemoralis. The sequence continues at coordinate 782,762 of JACEFZ010028465.1, forward strand.
TGCGCGTCATTTGGCAGCATAATATACCTATATTTAATGTGTTTGTGTTGTCTATAATATCCGTACATTAGATATTGTCATGTTGAATGTAATATCGCTATATTACATGTCTGTGATATCCCTATATTGAATGTTGTCATGTTGTCTGTAATATCCCTATATTGAATGTCTGTGATATCCCTATATTGAATGTTGTCATGGTGTCTATAATATCCCTATATTGAATATTGTCATGTTGACCGTGATATCGCTATATGACAGGAGAAACGAGATGGATACTAACGTCACCGGGCGTATGAAAACATAACGGTTCTAGTAAACGCACAATATGACCAGCGAGCTCAACGAATGGAAGACCACACACACGGACACAGGCCAGCGTTTCCACCCAAGTCTTTATCAACAAACAAGAAATACTACTAAATTTTTAAAACAAAACCATAAAACAAAAAGAACCCAGTTTTTGTGATGATCGGACTACTTTTCAGATGTCCAGATCGATAAGTATTGTATGGTTTTATCTCTTTTCTTTATAATTTATTGTTCATTAAAAAAGACTTCCGTCGAAACGCTCGACTGTATCTGTTAAGTGTCTTTCCATTCTTCCATCGTCCAAGTGATATTGTGTGTTTCCATTCGGACTCCACTATCATCTCAGCCGTAATCAACCAACTTTTCTATAACATCACCAGCAACATTTGTCTCGATCTCCTTTAGCCAAGACTGGTTTAGTTCAGAAGCCTTGATCATCATCACAATCATGTGCCTTGACAGCTAGCGTAGGCGTTCATGGCTCTCCACAACTCTCAGCCTTTAGTGTCCCGGGTCAACTCTGCTGCTGATATACCTCTATGCCATCGACTCAATCCATCCAGTATAATTTCTTTTGGTCTACCTCTGCCTCTCTTCCCTTTGATCTTTCCAGTTGTTACACTGTTCTCGTGTCTCTCTTCTCATCATATGACCAAAGAAAGATGTTGGTCTCTTTCTTATTGTTGTATATAATGTTATATAATGTTCTAGTTTCATTTGCCTCTTTACTTTAAAATAAAAGCCAAGATGGCTTCTGATAACAAAAATTATCACCCCAGCAACCGTCACGCAGTTCACAGGCCATATGTTTTATGTTACTGCCGATGTAATGTTCGGAAATCTACACACAGACATTATAATTATTGCCTACATGTGAGAGACCATTAACATGTTTATACTCAATTCTACCGAGACATGTTTCAACAAACACCATTTTAGCGTTATATTAACGTTGTATACATGTAACAAATTATATCAATTCAACGTATAAATAGAAGCAAACAGAAAATAAGTGCAAACAGACTATTTGTTACAAGCTGCGTCTAAATAATTATTGGCATGTTTAGTGCAAACGGCCAACTCGGTTAATAAGGCAACCGGAAAGAGGGATTTCGCCATTGCATTAGCCGAATATTATTTTTCATTGGATGCTTTAGCTGTACATACTGCAATAAAACCTGGCAATTGCAAAGTGTATCTTTAGATTGGCCAATGCAAAAATCTATACTGGGACATTGATTTTGTTCGTTTGTTTGGACTGCCAGCGTTTAATGACCTCTTTCGGCGTGGTAAGAATAATGGGGGATAGAAAAGTACTTGCATTTATGAACGGAACATGGATTCCCCAGTCTACTTTACCTCTTGTACTTTCTCTCCCTCTCTCTTCTTTCGTCCATTTCACGGTCTGGTTGAGTGGCTAAGAATTTCGGATTCTCATTCGAGATACCCTGGTTTGAATCCTCCGTAAAGTGCGTTTATGTATTTTTTTTTCTGTCGGGGGAAAAAGAGAACTCTAACCTGCACAGTTCGAACAGCTGTACACCAAGTGGCCTTAACTTCGGGATCAGGACTGCCATGAGTCAACTACTCCCGTAACAATTAACTGGAAAGTCAACGTCAAAGCTCTGGCTCAACAACAGTTAAAGTTTCACATCAAACTTTGCAAATGAAATGCGAAGAATCAACCGACGCCATTCCGATAGTGAAAGTACTTACACACACGTTTATTTGTGGTGTTAGATCAATACAGTGGTCGTCCAGACCGTAAAGTTCCCCTTTAACACAGGGATTGGCATTTACACAATATCTGCAAACTATATCCACGTATAATCTGACTTTACCTCGGATCGCCGTTTATCCCGCCATTCTCATCTGAAAGATTGTCTAGGTATTCCGTGCCCACGGGTCTTCTCTTCGATATTGACAGTCTTCTCGTCAGACATCCTCCACCTGATAATCCTTACAACCAAAATCTCTGAACGCCCACGGCTCCACCAAATGTGTCGCGCCTCAGCCGAATCACACAAGGTCCTCTCCGTTCCTTCCCTGGTGTCGTCTCACGTCACTCCTTTGTGTTGTTTACCAACCGTTTCTTAGTTTCTTGTGGGATTTTCCTTATATGATTTTCTACCGCCTTTTCCGATGACGTCATTATGTCTAAACGCAATGTGGCAAGGACTCCCCCCTCCCCCGTCCTACACCACAAGGTACCATATAGGCAGTAGATGACATAAAGTGTGGTAACTCTAAAAGTCTACAGGGATATATTTAGAGTTGATAATTAGAAGCGTTAATTATTGGGTAATTTATAATGGGTGTTACAGTTTGCCATGGCTTGGTTTATTTTGTTGTTGGTTAATGTTATATTTGTTTTCACACGAATGTCTCCACAAGTAACATTGTCTGTTTGCACTAATTTTCTTGCTGCTTCTATTTACACGTTCAACTGTCAAAAACAAAACAATCAACGAGAAAGGTAATTGCCAATTACACCAACCAGTCAATAAAACAAGAAGCGAATCCAACAAGTAAACAACTAAACAACCAATCAACTAAACAACCAACTGCCCATTCCTAATCAAGAACCGAATCAAACAACCAATCAACCAACCAATCAATGAACACTTTCTATTTCAACGAATCCTTGTCATTTTCTAAACATGTTAGATTAGACATTTTGTGTTCGATAATTTTCATCTTCTCTGTTGAAGTATGTTTGCTGTTATCTACCTTCTCCCCTCCGCCCACCTCATATGTATTGTCCACTCCTCGGGGTGCATCATTGTTCTATGCATCTCTGTGTAACACATCATTGTTCTATACATCTCTGTGTAACACATCATTGTTCTATACATCTCTGTGTAACACATTGTTCTATGCATCTCGGTGTAACACATCATTGTTCTATATATCTCTGTTTAACACATCATTGTTCTATGTATCTCTGTGTCATACATCATTGTTCTATGTATCTCCGTGTCACATATCATTGTCCTATGTATCTATGTGTCACACATCATTGATCCATGTCTCTCTGTGTCACACATCATTGTTCTATATATCTCTGTTTAATACATCATTGTTCTATGTATCTCCGTGTAACACCATGTTTCACCGCACAAACAAATACAGTGAACTGTCAGAAAACCAATGTTGCTCCAATTTGTAATCAGGCCAATGATTACAATTTATCTAGGCTCCCATGCGCACTCAGCCAACACGAGTATCAGTAAATGTCTTGAGACGAACAGACGGCCTACGGGATATTGACCAAATAAGACATGGAATATTCAAATATGTAGCCTTTAGCAAGATGAAACAACATACTGACCAATAAAAAGATGTCAATTGAAACGAGAAAAAGAGTGTTGAAGTGCTACATAGAGCCTGTATATTTGTATGGATGTGAAACTTGGACAATGAGCAGTCAAGCTGAAAACATCTGATGGCTGTTGAAATGTGGTTTCTGAGGAGAATTCAAAGAATACCATGGACAGACAGAAAAACCAATGGCCTAGTATTACAGGAAACAAATGAAAATCGTAAATTGATTAGAGAAATTAGACGTAGACAGTCAAAATGTTTTGGACATGTTATGAGAAGAAATGAATTGGAGAACTTGGTGACAACTAGCAAGATCGAAGGGAACAGACCAAGGGGAAGACCGAGAAGTAAATACCCGTATGGTTTGGCCATATGACATGGTCGAGACAGGAACACTGAGCTTATCCACGACTCTGGTGATCGAGTGAAATGGTGAGTCATGACCGCCCAAGCTTTCCGACATGGCACATGATGGATGGATTCAAATATGGAAGAAAGTATAATATATCCTGTACACATAAAAGAGTGTAAAAATGCCAATTTCTTTCTTTCTTTTCTTTCTTTCTTTCTTTCTTTCTTTCTTTCTTTCTTTCTTTCTTTCTTTCTTTCTTTCTTTCTACACACTGTCGAGAGACTACAAATACAGTGATTAGATATCTCATGAGAATGTATTGTAATCAACTGCCAATATGAGCATACAACCAAGAATAGATTACAATTAGTGTCAAAGAAAAACCACCAAAATAAAGAGCCTAGTCTAGACTTTTAAGACTTTTTAAGGCGTGTCTATAATTTCTGCTGTAGGCTGTCTTTTTTAAAAACAATGTTTTCTTGTTATCAATTTGAATAGTGATACGTAAACAATAGTTTGGATAATATATTGTCGGGGGTATTTCACTGCATCTCGTTAGATGCATACTGCAGATGTTAATCGACATCAAATGAACTATACAATCAATCTGTATTGCTGAAGTACACAGCACACATATTACAACGGTAGTTTTACACTGACAATAATTTCTTAACTCTGTATTGTGTTGTCAGCGTGTTGTAGCACATACAATGGTCGCGTGCTAAAATGTGCAGTAGCCGTGGCTATACGAATGACTAAGCCACCACTTTGATATGATAGTCAATGTAAAACTACCTTTTGTTTTTGCGTTCGTTGGCTTTGAACTAAAGCGTAGTTCACACACCTTCTATTGCTTCTAGTGCAAAGGACTGCTTTTTGTGTGTGGATTAGTTTTTCCTATTACCAGTGTTCCCCGCATTGGGTAATATGTGTGTTGTATCTTTGAGCTATAAGGATTCATTGGCTGCTTCATTGTATGCTGCTGACGGCTCGTGATATGTCACAAATGTAGTTGCGTTCAGCTTATATCCTTTTGTTATCCCATGACAACATGTGTGACCTTGTCTGCAGCTGCTGGAATCTTCTGTGTTAAAACACACACACACTCTCTCTCTCTCTCTCTCTCTCTCTCTCTCTCTCTCTCTCTCTCACACACACACACACACACACACACACACCCATTCACTCAGACACACATCAAAAGCGATCCCGCTAATTAAAAACTCATCTGGTGGCTCCATTTAACACACATTCATCCATAACGCTTCTTTGACAAAAATAAAATCACCCATCATTAACACGCTCTGTAATGGAACAGGTATAACTCGCCCTGCCGTTAAATAAATATTCGCCAATTACGCTCCCATTAATAAACAATGAGCAGTTTCGTTCCCTGACATAAATATTCACCAGTTAACGATCCCTTAAATAAACATTCATAAATCACACCACATTGCTTGTGATTCAACACTTATCTTTTATATCCCCATTAAACAAACATTGACCTATAGAACTCTCTTTCAACAACCAACTCTATAGTTAAATACATTGTAAGGCTATTTCCACGCCAGACTTGATGTGTACAGGGTTCCAGGGTTGGTGCTATCAACTATAGCTTTACATTCCTGTTCTTGCTTCCATATGTAATGTGGTAATTATCACGGAGGATCAGCCTTTACTTCTCATTGATTTTTCTGGTTTCCAGTTTAGGCTAGGTCTAACAGGAAGACACAATTAATTGTTTGTAAAGATCTATCTGCAAGGGAATTCAAACACGTGACCTCCGGGCCAGTAGGTAAGCGGGCTAGCCATTGCGTTACTGAAACTCCCATTGAGTTCTTAAACTAACCCACCGCTTTGTAAACAAACAGACGTGATAGTCAGTTTAAAACTGTCCGGGTAATATGTGCCCCTCATCTACCTTGAAATAATAACTCGGCTATTACAATACATTTACACAACCACACATATTTTATCCTACTTTAAAAGAACAACCTTACAGATGATATCCTACACTTAAACATCAACATTGCTTGTAACTGTAAACAACCACATATATATCTTGCCCTGTTTTAAACAACTACATATTTATTACCCTGTTTTATACAACCATTTATCTTTTACTCTATCTTCAAACAACCACTCATCTATTACTCTATCTTTAAACAACCACACATCTTATCTTTAAACAATCACTCATATATTACTCTACCTTTAAACAACGGCACATCTATTAAGGTATCTGTAAGTAACCACTCACCTATTACTCTATCTTTAAATAACCACTCATCTAACTTTAAACAACCACTCATCCAATACTCTACCTTTAAACTACCACTTATCCATTACTCTAACTTTAAAAAACTCATCCGTTACTCTACCTTTAACCAACCACTCATCTCCTACTCTACTGTACATGGTCATATATTGCTCTACCCGTAAGCGACCACTCATCAATTAATCTACATTTAAATAGAAAGCTCATTTATTACTCTACCTTTAAACAACAATTCATCTGCTATTCTACCTTTCACCTCACATGCATTCAACAGTACAGACTTTCTTTCTATCTCTCGTTTTTTTCTGTCCGTCCGTCCGTCCGTCTGTCCGTCTGTCCGTCCGTCTGTCTGTCTGTCTGTCTGTCTGTCTGTCTGTCTGTCTGTCTGTCTGTCTGTCTGTCTGTCTGTCTGTCTGTCTTACATGTACAATTTTTTCCCCATTTCTTACAAGTTTTGCGAGAATGCTCACGACAATCGTCAGTGTCTCAACTGTGTGTAAAGTGTGGGAGTTTGTTCTTATTAGTTTCAGTGATCATGTGAGGCATCATGTTTGTGTCTAGATGTGTATGTGTGGAGGGGTTGTGTGTGGGTTGATGCGTGATGTGTGGATGGGTGAAGGGATGTGTGGTCGGTGGGGATGTATGTGTGTGAGGGATGTGTGTGTGGGTGGGGATATTTGGGAGGATGGTTGGAAGTATGTGGGTGTTGGTTGGTTGGGGGTGTGGGTAGGGAATGTGTATGTGGGTGGGTGAATGGGTGTGTGGGAGATGTGTATGGGTTGCGGATGGGTGTAGGGGATGGGTGTGGGGTGTGTCTGTGAATGGGATATGTCTGTGTGGGTCTGAGTGTGTGAGTGTGGATGGGATAAATGTGAGTGGGTGGAGGATGTATGTGTGGGTGGTGAGGATGTTTGTAGGTGGGGGATGTGTGGGTGGGCGGGGAGATCTGTGTGTGTGGGTGAGAGATGTGTGGGCGGGGATGTGTATGGGGAATGCATTTGGGGGATGTGTGTGTGGGGGTGGGTTTATGGGTGGTGTGGTGTGTGGGATGGGTGAGGTGTGGGATATGTGGGGGATGTGTGTGTGGGGGTGGGTTTATGGGTGGTGTGGTGTGTGGGATGGGTGAGGTGTGGGATGTGCGGGTGGATGAAGGATGTATGTGAGGATGGGGAATGTGTGTTTGGTTGGGGTGTGTGTGGGTGGGAGGGTAGATGAGAGATGTATGTGTTGATGGGTGGGTGGGTGATGTGTGGGTGTGCGTGGTTGATGGATGAGTACGTGAGTGGGTGGATGTGTGTGAGAGATGAGTGTATGGATGGGGTATGTGTGTGTGGGTGGGAAGGCGGATGTGTGTGGGTGCTGGGGTATGTGTGGGTGGTTGGTGTGTGTTTTTGGATGAGAAATGTGTTGATGGGTGAGGATGTGTGTATGGGTGGAGAGATGTGTGTGTGTGTGTGTGTGTGGTTGGTGAGATGTGTAGTTAAGGGATGTGTGACTGGGGTTTGGAGATCGGGGTGGGGTGGGTGGAGGATGTGTGGGAGGGTGAGTGTGTGTAGGTTGGGGGTGGTAGGGGATGTGTGTGTGTGTGGGTGCGGGATGCGTGGATGGGGGAGATTGTGTGGTGGGTGATATGTGTGCAAGTGGGGGATGTGTGGGTGGGTTCGGGTTTTGTGTGTGGGTAAGTGCAGGATATGTGAGTTGGCGGGAATATGTGTGTGTGTGTGTTTGAAATGTGGTTGGCTGAGTGTTTGGGGGTGTGTGGGTGGTGGAGGATATGTATATGGGTGAGTGTTGGTAGGTTATGGGATGGGTGGAGGATGTGTGCGTGTGGGTGGGGAGATGTGTGAAGGTGGGGGGATGTTTGGGATGTGTTGGTTGGAGGATGGGTGGATGGATTGGGTCATGTATGTGCCTGTGGGTATGTGTGTGATTGGGTGGTGGATGTGTGTGTGTGGGGACACGCGGATGGATAGGAGATGGGTGGGTGGGTGGGAGATTTGTCTGATAACATGATAACATGCATTGTTTATGCTTACAACATTCATTTGACAATGTTTGTTTTCCCTATGTGTATGCACTATGCATGATGAACGAAAGACGAGTGATTGGAAGCGCCGAATGTAAGACAGGCCTGCGTGCCCAATTTGTTACCTTTCGAAAATAAAGTTCGTTCGTTTGTTCTGTCTGTCTGTCTGTCTGTCTGTCTGTCTGTCTGTCTGTCTGTCTGTCTGTCTGTCTGTCTGTCTGTCTGTTTCCCAACACGCAAAAGGATATCTTTGCCATTGAGATGCTTGTTCTAATTTGCAAAAGACACCTTCCATCAGATGTTCTTATTGTTGCTAGATAGTTGAAATGATTCAATTGTTTATGGTTTCATCTATTTACTTGGAAGTTGCATTGTGGTATTTCTTTCTTCTTTGAAGCGATCACAATTTCTGTTTTCTTACAATTTACATCTAACCATATTCAAGTTAGATGTTAAATAGTCTTATAGCAGATATTATTGTTGGGGTGTGAGGTGCCAGACTTTCACATATTCTATAGCAGATATTGTTGTTGGGGTGGGAAGTGCCAGGCTTTCACATATTGTATATCACATATTGTTGTTGGGGTGGGAAGTGCCAGACTTTCACATATTCTATAGCAGATATTGTTGTTGGGGTGGGAAGTGCCAGGCTTTCACATATTCTATAGCAGATATTGTTGTTGGGGTGGGAAGTGCCAGGCTTTCACATATTGTATATCACATATTGTTGTTGGGGTGGGAAGTGCCAGACTTTCACATATTCTATAGCAGATATTGTTGTTGGGGTGGGAAGTGCCAGGCTTTCACATATTCTATAGCAGATATTGTTGTTGGGGTGGGAAGTGCCAGTCTTTCACATATTCTATAGCAGATATTGTTGTTGGGGTGGGAAGTGCCAGACTTTCACATATTCTATAGCAGATATTGTTGTTGGGGTGGGAAGTGCCAAGCTTTCACATATTCTATAGCAGATATTGTTGTTGGGGTGGGAAGTGCCAGGCTTTCACATATTCTATAGCAGATATTGCTGTTGGGGTATGAAGTTCCAGGCTTTCACATATTCTATAGCAGATATTGTTGTTGGGGTGGGAAGTGCCAGACTTTCACATATTCTATAGCAGATATTGTTGTTGGGGTGGGAAGTGCCAGGCTTTCACATATTGTATAGCAGATATTGTTGTTGGGGTGGGAAGTGCCAGACCTTCACATATTCTATAGCAGATATTGTTGTTGGGGTGGGAAGTGCCAGACTTTCACATATTCTATAGCAGATATTGCTGTTGGGGTGGGAAGTGCCAGACTTTCACATATTCTATATCAGATATTGTTGTTGGGGTGTGAAGTGCTAGGCTTTCACATATTCTAGGCCACGAGATATGCGATGTTTAAATCCTCGTCACCGTTTCTTCTCAGACAATTCCCAGAACATTGTGAAAATTATCGGGGACCCATTTGTAAGAAGCTGGGTCGACCCTAGATCCACGCTGATTGAAGAAGAAAAATAAAACACTATTCTGTCTCTGCTAGGAACTGAACACATACCATAATCTTGACAGACAAGTGCACTAACCACTAAATATACCACCAAGGCTCTAAAACTATAATCATCATCACATGCCTTGCCAGCTGGCGTAGGCGATCATGTCTCGCCACAGCTCTTGGCTTTCTGTATCAAATCTGCTGATGATACCCCTCGATGATACCGTTTCAGTCCATCCAGCATAACTTCTCTTGGTATACCTCTGCCTCTAACCCCACTGTTCTCTCCTGTCGTCACAATGTTTTCCAAAGCCCCTCTTCTCATTACATGACCACAGAATGATGTTTGTCTCTTTCTTATAGTTTTATATAAGCTACCCATAAATAGCAGCACGTCTATTTTGCTCCATTAGGAAGTCGTGACAACAGAATTGTGCCAACTAGATGCCCCGAGAGAACAGGACAACATAGTGATCATTATAAGTTGTGGTCCAGACGGCGTAATTGTGTTTCTCACATCCTCCCGGCTGTCGGTCACATGATATTTTCCTGATCTTTGACCCGCCATAAAGACAGCCATCTTGAAACCGCAAGGGGGAAATAATCGGTAAAAATAAATTATCCTTCTGATATCAAATTGTTGTAGTGAAACGTAATAATCTGTTAAAGTGGTAATTTAGGAGCGCTTAAATACTCATAAACACGCTATTGGCTATTATACTCTTTATTTAAACATTTATAAATGGCGATTTTACAAGCTTATTGTAAAGTGTAAATTTGGTCACAGGAGGAATTAATTCTTGTGGGTTTTCCCTGTGTTTATAGGAACAGATTTGAGCACTTAGGGAGGTATTATAACAGCAGTCATTGGCGATATTCACGTACAGTGAAACTGATCCTTTACAATGCAGTTGCTATTGTTTCTTGTAAATTATGAAAACCATCAGTTAAGCCTTGGAGAGACAGAGACATGCCAATCTGGCCTCATTCTCGAAGAAGAGACACTAGCATCTGCACTTACAGGTTGTACAGGATGGGCACACTTACGAAGAAGCTAGCGCAGGTCTCCGGTCCCAACACCCATCGGAATAAATGGATACCTCGGAAAATTATGGCTATTCCGCCAGGATGCTACTGCTACCTACCTACCTACCTACCTACCTACCTACCTACAACCTACCTACCTACCTACCTACCTGCTTGCCTGCCTGCCTGTCTGTCTGTCTGTCTCTGTCTGTCTGTCTGTCTGTCTGTCTGTCTGTCTTTATAATGCATTGTATATGTTCACATCATTTATTTGCCAATGGTTTTTATTTTCTTTGTGAATGTAACATGCACAATAGATAATTGACATACGAAAGATGACAGGAAGTGCCGAATGTAAGACGGGCCTGTGTGCCCAATTTATTAAACTTTGAAAATAAAGTTTATTCGTTGGTTCGTTCGATCTCTCTGTCTGTCTGTCAATTTTTAACGTTTTCGAATCGAATGGGGATCACAACAATTTGAAGGTTTTGAATGGTCACGTGTTAAAAGCTTTAAAATAATCTGAACAGCATAAACACAGGTTCTTGTCCAGCTGTATACAGCATTCAATGATCACTGATAAAGAACAGTTGTCTTCTTTGCCCTTTTATATATTTGTAAGTGCGAAACTCTGTGGCAGGCCACATCAGTGTGGAAACCTAGTGCTGACAGTGATAGGAAACAGCCACAAGAGGGAAAGTTGAGCGCATTATGGCAGCTTTCAGGAGTCAAACAAACAGGGACTGGGGAGGGAAACAGGACAATGCTTGGAGGTGTTGAGACTTGGCCGGGAAAGGTGACAGCGCATGAATTAATAAACAGCACGAGTGAACGGGGTCGAAGTCATACATGGCAGGACACGTTGGGGGGAGGGAAGATGCTGATGCCAGAGGACAAGGACCTCGAAGCAGAAAAGGCAGAGTCATAAGAGAGCAGAAGAAGAAGATGATGAAGTAGTAGTAGTAGTAGTACTAGTAGTAGTAGTAGTAGTAGTAGTAGTAGTAGTAGTAGTAGTAGTAGTAGGTAGTAGTAGTAGTAGTAGTAGTAGTCGTCGTCGTAGTAGTAGTAGTAGTATTAGTAGTAGTAGTAGTAGTAGTAATAGTAGTAGTAGTAGTAGTAGTAGTAAGTAGTAGTAGTAGTAGTAGTAGTAGTAGTAGTAGTAGTAGTAGTAGTAGTAGGTGTGGTTGAAGCAGCGTTAGCAGTTGCAGCAGCAAGTAGTAGTAGTAGCAGTAATGATCATTACAGATGAAGAAAAAGAAGAAGAAGAAGAAGAAGAAGAAGAAGAAGAAGAAGAAGAAGAAGAAGAACAACAACAACAACAACAACAACAACAACAGCAACAAAGCAGTCGTTCAAACAGTTTATAAAATGCACTATGTTCCAAGAGTTTATCACACGCACTATCCATGTACAATATATTCAACATTGCCAAACCCCCACTGTTTACATATTGTCATCTGTAAAGCATCTACTGCACTGACGCAATACCGCACCTTCTGGCAGGGCTCCACATGCACGAATAAGCCCACACCCTGTGTGTAAATGGTACCCTAGTTAATGCTCTTTGTTCTGCACCTTTCATTTTACCATAAACCAGGGGTTCTAAAGTTTCTTTTCACTGGGTCGTACTTTGTTCACGAGAATATATAAGTCTATACAGGAGTGAGACTGCGATATGTGCTCTCTCATCTGCTATTTAATATCTACATGGGCAGAATATACAAAGAAGCAAACCTTGACAGAACAGATTCAGAAAATGTAGAACTCTTTACTTCAGATAAAACAACTGACCCACAGGAAATAAATGAACTTCTATTTGCAGACGATCAGTGCCTGTTAGATAGCGACGAGGGCAAACTGCAAAATCATATTAATAATCTGAGTTTAACATGCAGCGGATACAATATGAGTATAAACACAGCCAAAACCGAAGTAATGCAAGTTAGCAGATCACGTGGTCCACTAAATATACAGATAAATAGCACAGCTCTGAAACAAGTTAAAGAATTCAAATATCTTGGAAGCATGATCACAGAAGATGGCAGATTGAATAGAGAAATCGAAATCAGATGTCAAATAGCTAGTGCACTTACATATCAACTATCACTCATACTGAATCATTTAAATATGCCTATGTCCGCAAAACGACAGATAATAAACAGCACACACCAACCCTATGCTACCAGTCTCAAACCTGGACTTTATCCAAATCACAATTGCGCAAAATCAACATCTGCGAGATGAGATGCCCGAGGAGAGCTTCCAACTTAACAATCCGAGACCGAGTAAGAAATGATGTTATCAGACAGACTGTGGAATCAACACCTTGTGCCACATTTATGGAAAGACAGAAAATCAATTTGTTTGGCCATGTCATTAGAATGCAACACCAACAACTACCATCACTGGCCTTACATCAAAGATCATCTGCGTCGAGACCAAGAAGACGCCCAAGAAGAAAATGGATTGACGACATAAAGGACATTGTACAATCACACGGATTGACACTATCCAGTGCCGCCCATCGGGCGCTGGAGAGCAAATTATTCCTCCCCACGCCGCTTGACAGCAGAAGTGGAAGATGACGATGATGATGATGATTTGCTAGTTCCAATCTTGAGTGTTATTTTCATTTAGTTCTTGCTGTTGATGTTAGAACCTACTGTCAAGCGCTTAATTCCCTAGCACTCCGAATGATGTGGGTTCGGTTCCGGACTCCCTCTTCGGTGCACGTGTGTAATTTTCTCGGGGATCCCTGGGGGTCGTCGCTGGAGCTATCGAGTTCGTGCTGTATATGACGCTATCGGCATCCCGTCCTGTGGAAAGAGGCCGAACCGTATGGGATAAAACCTGATGTAGTAAATCTTCTCGCGTTTAAGTTAGTCGCATGTCCTTTATAGCACGTCGCCGTCAACCCCAGCATTTATAGGCTGTTTGTGATTTCTGAGTTTACGTTCAGCAGTTTGTCAAATCGAACGCGGTATGCGGGATTACAAATACCATCTGTAACTCCTTCACCACAGAGCCGACTCTCGCCTTTAAACCACCATAGTAAACCTAGTGATTCGAGGTCCGGCTTTTTGACTTGAGGAATTTCGGACCGGTCATGACCTCGCCAAGTCTCGGTAGTCACATTCATATTGACGGCATAGGTGAGGTAGTTGATCCAGATCAGGGAGACGAACCTGAAGACACGTAGGAAAGCTATGGTAGACTACCTTCATTACAAATGCCTAGACAACTACAGCAAAGAAATTATGGGGAAAGACTGTTACGTGTAAACATTCTGCACAGGACAAGTATACAAACCAAAATCATAAGTGCTTAAAGTATTCTTTTTGTGGGTATGTTTTCTAATTAAGTAAATTTAGCTTCCACTGCAACACATTCAATCCAACATTTCAGATTGCCATCGTATGCCCAATGCGCTTAAGGCTTCTATAAAGGTCCTTTACTGACTAACTTAAAGTTCCCCCGGCCTCCTTCGAGCAGACCAAGCGTCTAATTCAATATTATAGGATCACTAAGAAGTATAACATCATCGGGTTCTTTACGTTGTAAATATACACACCGTGATTCGAATCCGTTGTTCATGAGTTAATGTACAACAGCGCACCCAGAAACTACCATAGCAACCATGTTTATACTCTAAAGTATGCTGCCCCCCCCCCCCCCCCCCTGGTGAGAGGCTGATGGGTCTCGAGGTATGGTGTCCACCTCGAGTGCTGGAGTTCCCGATTTCAAGCCCCGGTGAAGGCCGGGATATTTTCACGTGGACTTCTAGTAACAAAATTTCCCCTGGTCTCTGGGTAGTGAGTTCGGACGCCCGTGTGTATTGTTGCGCACGTAAAAACATTCCTTAGCAGTTGGAAATTGAAGAAAGAGTAGCCTAACGGCGCTGCCCGGGTAAAATTTCGAGTTCAAAATCTACTCAAAGTATTTCAGGAGCCTCGCCGGTGCTACGGAGTTCGTGCATTGAGCAGAGATTGTCCGGACTGAGGCTTGAGTTAGGAGTCGAACGGAACACTTATGGGTTACATCTGTGTGGCTTGATGTTAATCCGTCGAATAAACTAAACTAAACCCTACCTAAAAACTAAACTGTCAGCCATATTTTTGCCCTAAAGTATGTTGCCCAGTAGGAAGTCAGCACAGTACCTATAACCTACCCTGCCAGCCATGTTTTTTTTTCCTCTAATGAATGTTGTCTAGTTAAAGGACAACATCGTACTTAGAAATTAATCTACCAGCTACACCTAAAGTATCTGAGAGAGAGAGAGAGAGAGAGAGAGAGAGAGAGAGAGAGAGAGAGAGAGAGAGAGAGAGAGAGAGGGGGGGGGGAGTGTTACGCAAGCAAGCACACAGACAGACATATCGACAGATGGACTGACGGACATATCGAAAGATAGGCAGGTAGACAGGTAGAGAGAGAGAGAGAGAGAGAAAGAGAGAGACAAAGAGAGAGAGAGAAAGAGAGAGACAAAAAAGAGAGAGAGAGAGAGAGAGAGAGAGAGAGGGAGAGAGAGAGATACCATCAATAGTCTCATTACAATTTCTATATTTAAGTCCGTTCTCCAATTTCCTCTTTCGGTAAAAAAACCCTCGCCAAAGCCTCAAAGGTTATATGCATAAAGAAGAGTTAACGAATTTACAAATGAAATGTGCCCTGTGTGTCTTCATTTTATTCTCGTAACTTCGAAGGAACTTCAGCCAGCATCTACAAATCAACTGTCAAAATACTGGCCATTTACTGCCAATATAGTATCTTGCGGTGTATTGTAGGGGTGTCTTGAGCCTGAGGAATTAAAGCCGCCTGGCTAGTGCAGTCGCCGCGAACTGTGCAGGTTAGAGTGGTTTTTTTTTGTTTTTGCCCCGACCAAAAAAAACAAAAAAACACACACCTTACCGAGGATCGAACCCGGGTCTCCAGAAGGAGAATCCTGAATTCCAGCCACTCGAAAGGCCGCTCCTCTCTGAATATTTAAAATAAGCAACACCAATGGTAAATAGAATTTTTAATCTTATTTTAGAAGACAGACTACGAAATGGGGGATGCGTGGGCTCGAAGTATGGTGCCCGCCTCGAGTGCTGGAGGTCCCGGGTTCAAGCCCCGATGATGACCCGGATTTTTTTCTCGTGGACTTCTAGTAATAAACTTTCCCCTAGTCTCTGGGTAGTGAGATTGGACTCCCGTGTGTATTGTTGCCCACGTAAAAAATCCCTTGGCAGTTGGAAATCGAAAAAGAGTAGCCTAACGGCGCTGCCCGGGCAAAATTTCGAGTTAAAAATCTACCTAAAGTATTTTCAGGATCCTCGCCGGTGCTACGGAGTTCATGCACTTAGGTGAGTTTCTCCAGACTCAGGTTTGAGTTAGGAGGAGAACGGAGCACTTATGGGTTACAACCGTTAGCCGTGATGTTGATCCATCGACTAAACTAAACTAAACTAAACTACGAAAACAATGATAATGGAAGAGACTCGCCACTCTTAATCAATTGTTGAATTAGATTCCCTCGGGAGGATGTTAGTTAGTTAGTCGACAAATCATCCTCGTTGCACATCGAACCATTCAGTTCATAAGTGCTCGGATCCCGTCCTCAACAAATCCCGCATCGTGTAGCGGCTCACGACATCAGTTCTGTGTTGGTTTATTACTCATCTTTGACTTCCTGCGTAGTGTTCTTGTTTGGCCACACTTCTTTTAATTTGCTGTTCTCGCAGCCTGACAACGGTTGTATACATCCTCCCTCGGGAGGATGCGCTTTCCTATGTTGTTCATCGTGTGTTGTTCTTTTAGTTGTGACTATAGACCGACCCGACATGAGAAAGTTCAGCCAGCAGACAAATTAAATAAATGAGCGTCTGTCTACGCTTGCCGTTGGTATAAACGAGCGTAGGGCGTTTCTGAGAAACAAGATTGTTTTGTTTTCAATTCAAATAAGTAGGCTAGGTACATTTATTTAAAGAGTTATACGTAATATGATAAAATATAATAATAATAATAATAATAATAATAATAATAATAATAATAAAATTGATCCTGGCAACATCGTATATATTTTATTTTAGGGGAAATGGGAGTCCTCTTGGTGAAGCGCATAATCCGTCTGCCTCGTGTTTAAAATGTCGTGAGTTCATTTTTGGAATCCGGCATTCTGTTCTAGAGCGCTGACTTGTGTGTCCTTCCCCTTCCCCCGACACTCCCTGGGGTCGTAGCGACGTATTCCGTTCACTGTGGACTAGTACGACACGCGATTCGCTGCTCTTCTGAGCGAAGTTGAGCTTTTTGGGACAAATTCCGATACAACGAAGTCGGCGCTCTTGCCTTCAAACCTCTTTTTGAGAGAAAACAAATTGTGACTACAATACACGGGGCAGACCGTGTCGCGTTGTGTTATAACGTGTTGGTATGGGAGCCGGTCGTCCAGAAAGCAATGGCAAACTACTGAACGTAAAACTTGCCTAGTACATCAACAGCAGCTGGAAAATGCTGGTGTTGACTGCAACGTCCTCTAAGGGATATGCAACATTTAAAAAAAAAAATTCTCTGTGAGGAACCATCCGGAGCTCGGTGGAAGGTGACTACAGTAGCAAGTGGAGCAGGAAAGAGCCCAGTATACCGAATGTGTGGCTGGCAGATTCTTGCTTTTAGGGCGCATTAATCCTGACAGATATGACTAAAAGAGGCAGTTAGGTTATGTTCCTTGATACAGAATTAGTAAGCACGCCATGTCAACAAGAATTGGTGTCAGTTAGAGGGAAAGAAAACACGCGAAACATAGAATGAGAAAGAGAGAGGTTGAGAAAGAGAGAGAGAGACAGAGACAGAGACAGAAGAGAGAGACACAGATAGAGAGAGAAAGGGATAAAGACTTAGAGAGAGAGAGAGAGAGAGAGAGAGAGAGAGAGAGAGAGAGAGAGAGAGAGAGAGAGAGAGAGAGAGAGAGAAGACAGAAACGAAGACAGGGAGAAAAAGAGAGCATAAATCAAATCAAATCAAATCAACTTTATTAGGGTCACAAATTGGGCGCGCAGGCCCGTCTTACATTCGCCCGCATAAGGAGAGAGAGAGAGAGAGAGAGAGAGAGAGAGAGAGAGAGAGAGAGAGAGAGAGAGAGAGAGATAACATCTATAGTCTCATTACAATTTCTATATGTAAGTCTGTTCTCCAATGTCCCCTTTCGGGAAACAAAACTCATCACTAAAGCCTCAGAGTTTACACAGTGAAAGAAGAGTTAACGAAATTACAAATGAAATATGCCCTGTGTATCTTCATCGTCTCCTCCTCAATTTGAAGGTAACTTCAGACACGGTAAAAGCCAGCATCTACAAATCAACGAACATTTAAAATAAGCAACCCACAAAGGGTAGAATCTTTAATCCGATTTTAGAAGACAAACTACAAAAAGAATGAAAATGGAAGAGACTCGCGGCTCTTAATCAATTGTTAAATTAGATTCCCTCGGGAGGATGCGCTTTCCTATGTTGTTCATCGTGTGTTGTTCTTTTAGTTGTGACTATTGACCGACCCGACATGAGAAAGTTCAGCCAGCAGACAGATTAAATAAATGAGCGTCTGTCTACGCTTGCCGTTGGCATAAACGAGTGTAGGGCGTTTCTGGGAAACACGGCGTGCTTTTGTTTTCAATTAAAATAAGTAGGCTAAGTACATGGTCATGAGACTTTACAATATGATAAAATATAATACTAATAAAATTGATACTGGTAACATTGTATGCTGTAATTTATGGGAAACTAGCTGATCCGGCCCGGCTTCGCCCAGTCCCTGGTGGGGAGCATCTAATTTAATTCATATAAGTAGTCATATAAGCTCCCGTTCCCGTTCCTGACTGTCTGTCTGTCTGTCTGTCTGTCTGTCTGTCTGTCTGTCTGTCTGTCTGTCTGTCTGTCTGTCTGTCTGTCTGTCTGTCTGTCTGTCTGACCCGGCCCGGCTTCGCCCAACTCCTGGTGGGGAGCATCTCATTTAATTCATATAAGTAGTCATATAAGCTCCCGTTCCCATTCCCGACTATCTACCTGTCTGTCTGTCTGTCTGTCTGTCTATTATTAGAAAGAGCACTTGAAAGATCTTTACATCTTCCCCCAACAATTAACTTAGGTAAATGGAGCGTCTCATTTAATTCATATTCGGCCCCTACTCCCGTTCCAGTTCTCATATAAGAAGCCAGGCTGGGAGTTTTCGTGGTGAAGTGGTTAAGCTAACTGCCTCGTGTTTAACAAGAATAGAAGCCTTGTAGGTAGACAGTGGACAGTCAAAGGCTAGGGAGCAGACGAAGAGAGACATATACCCGCTGCCTTGTAGGTAGACTGGGGACAGTCTAAAGTCTAGGGACCAGATGAAGAGAGGCATAAACCTGCTGTCTTGTAGGTAGACTGGGGACAGTCAAAAGACTAGGGACCAGATGAAGAGAGGCATAAACCTGCTGTCTTGTAGGTAGACTGGGGACAGTCAAAAGACTAGGGACCAGATGAAGAGAGGCATAAACCTGCTGTCTTGTAGGTAGACTGGGGACAGTCAAAAGACTAGGGACCAGATGAAGAGAGGCATAAATCTGCTGTCTTTTAGGTAGACTGGGGACAGTCAAAAGACTAGGGACCAGATGAAGAGAGACACTAAACCTGCTGTCTTGTAGGTAGACTGGGGACAGTCAAAGACTAGGGACCAGATGAAGAGAGGCATAAACCTGCTGTCTTGTAGGTAGACTGGGGACAGTCAAAAGACTAGGGACCAGATGAAGAGAGGCATAAACCTGCTGTCTTGTAGGTAGACTGTGGACAATCAAAGGCAAACCAGAAAACATGCTTGTCAATGTCGGATATACTGAACTATGGGCTTGACGTAGCAGTATATCACAATTATCTTGATGACAAAGATGATGATGCTTAATTAAGATGCGTCTTTAGCTTTCATTTGTTTTGTTGTCTAGTCTGTCCTCTTCTTTCTATTCATTTCATATATCTCCCCTGAGTGCCAACCAGCATTTGAGTATATATTTATCACGTGTCTATATATCTTCATAAACTTGTTTAGCAATTGATAAATGCGCGAGCTCAATCTTACAAAACGTCGCAGACATGGTTATAATAACATCGAATGTATTTACCATTGAATGATGTCAAATGTTTAGAATGCAAAACTATTAACAACCAACATTGTCGCTACATCAAAGAAGATGTGACACGCGTGCAGAAGGACGCAAAAAGAAGAACATTTATTGGCATCAAAGACATAGTACAATCACACGGAATGACACTATCCAGTTTTATCGGGGGCTGGAATGTTAACTATACCTCCCCACGACGCTTGGCGGGAAAATTGCAACATTAAAAAAAAAATTGTGAATTAAATCGCGTCTGTTCTACATAAATCAATGACAAACTGTGAAAGCAAAAAAGTCGCGTCGGTCGCACATAAAATCAATGGCAAACTGTTGAATGCAAAATTACCTAGAAAATGACTTTCTGCAACAAACATATAATCAACTTCACCTCTGCCCTAATGGTTACTTAAAACCGCTCTATCCTTGTTGCCACTCCGACCTCGTCAATCACAGACAGCCATTACTGCTAGCCACTCCGCCTAATGGCTGCTGAAAGTATATCTATTATTCTTGCAATTATCCACTTGCGTCCTTCGGTCATTAAATCTTCCCGCTATGTTCTACTCACAGATTTTTCCATCCTATAAGTTTACTATTCTAATCATCATCATCATCATCATCATCATCATCATCATCATCATCATCATCATCATCATCATCATCATCATCATCATCATCATCATCATCATCATCAAGTGCCCTGCCTGCTGGATTAGGCGTTCATGGCTCTCCACAGATCTCGGTCTTTGGTTTTCTGGATCAACTCTGCTGCTGATATTCCTCCATGCCACATTCTCAATCCATTCGGCATAATTTCTCTTGGTCTACCTCTGCCTCTTTTCCCCTCAATCTTTCCACTTGTCACAATGTTCTCCAATGCATCTCGTCTCATCACATGACCGAAGAAAGATGTTTGTCTCTTTCTTATTGTTGTATATAATGTTCTGGTTTCATTAGTCGATATTCAGGGAGTCGTTGTTAGTTACTCTGGCAGTCCAAGGAATTCGCAACATTCGTCTCAGGAACCACATCTCAGTTGCTTCTAATTTCTTCTTAATTTGTTCATTTACATTCCAAGATTCACTGCCATACAGCAAAACTGGTTCTACATAGCATTTCAGCACTCTCTTACATTCAGTGATAGTGACTTATTGCATAAGATTCTCTTCATTTTCTGAAATGCGGCTTTTGTCTGCCCTATTCTGCTCTTAATCTCTGTTGTACATCTTCCATCTGATGTTATAAATGCCCCTAGGTATCTAAAATTATCCACTTAGTTACTATTAAATCCCTTCAATTAAAACTTAAAATGTTAAATGGAGTTTATTCCAAAGCTGTTTATATAAGGAGTTTATTCCAAAGTTGTTTCCTGCCGTCATCATTATGTGCCATGCCGATAAGCGTGGGCCTTCATTTCTCGCCATCTCACTCGATCACCAGAGTCGTGGATCAGCTCCGTGTTCCTGTCTAGACCATGCCACGTGGCCAAGCCATGCCGATATTTACGTCTACGGGTCTGTGATATGATTGGGAGATCACGTTTTGTAGGCCTGCATGTACGCAGGAATCTTTACCTCGCTTAGCAGCCGACGAGCCCAGGCGTCAAACTCTTGAACGGTCATTACTTCTACACTCCCTGACAAAACACATTATTTCTATACTCCCTGAAAATCACCCCCGACAATCATTACTTCTAAACTTCCCGACAATCATTACTTCTACACATCCCGACAATAATTACTTCTACACTTCCCGACAATCATTGCTTCTACTCTCATGAAAAATAATTACTTATAGACTCTCTAACAATAATTACTTCTACATTCACTCAATGACAATCATTACTTCTACACTCCAGAAAATCATTACTACTACACTCCTGACAATCATTACTTCTACACTCCCTAACAAAACACATTAATTCAATACTCCCTGACAATCAATACTTCCACACTCCTGACAATCATTACTTCTACACTTCCCGACAATCATTACTTCTACACTTCCCGACAATCATTGCTTCTACTCTCATGAAAAATCCTTACTTATATACTCTCTATCATTACTTCTACAATCATTACTTCTACATTCACTCACTGACATTCATTACTTCTACACTCCTGACAATCGTTACAACTACACTCCTGACAATCATTACTTCTACACTCCTGACATCATTACTACTACACTTCTGACAATCATTACTATTACACTCCTGACAATCATTACTTCTACATTCCTGACAATCATTACACTCACTCTTGACAATCATTACTACTACACTCCTGACAATCATTACTACTACACTCCTGACAATCATTACTTCTACACTCTCGAAAATCATTAGTACTACACTCCTGACAACCATTACTACTACACTCCTGACAGTCATTACTTCTAAACTCTTGACAATCATTACTTCTACACTCCTGAAAATCATTACTACTACACTCACTGACAATCATTACTTCTACACTCTCGAAAATCATTAGTACTACACTCCTGACAACCATTACTACTGCACTCCTGACAGTCATTACTTCTATACTCTCTAAAATCATTACTTTTACACCCCTGACAATCATTACTTCTACACTCTCTAAAATCATTACTTCTACACTCCTGACAATCATTACTTCTACACTCCTGACAATCATTATTTCTACACTCCTGACAATCATTACTTCTACACTCTCTAAAATCATTACTACTACACTCCTGACACTCATTACTACTACACTCCTGACAATTATTACTTCTACACTCCTGACAACCATTACTTCTACACTCCTGACAATCATTACTTCTACACTCCTGACAATCATTACTTCTACACTCTCTGAAATCAATACCACTACACTCCTGACAATCATTACTCCTACACTCCTGACAATCATTGCTTCTACACTCTCTGAAATCATTACTACTTCACTCCTGACAATCATTACTCCTACACTCCTGACAATCTTTACTTCTACACTCTCTGAAATTATTACTACTACACTCCTGACAATCATTACTTCCACATTCTTGACATTCATTACTTCTAAACTCCTGACAATGAATACTTCTACACTCCTGACAATCATTACTTCTACACTCACTGACAAATATCCACACACGCACGCACACACACACCCACACACACACCACACACACACACACACACACACATGTGTATGTGTATGTATTTGTGAGGAGGGGGGGGGGGGCTGAGTGGTCTCGAGGTATGGTGTCCGTCTCGAGTGCTGGAGGTCCCGGGTTCAAGCCCCGGTGAGGATCGGGATTTTTTCACTTTGACTTCTAGTAAAAATTTCCCCTGGTCACTGGGTAGTGAGATCGGACGACCGTGTGTATTGTTGCGCACGTAAAATATCCCTTGGCAGTTGGAAATCAAAAAAGAGTAGCCTAACGGCGCTGCCCGGGCAAAATTTCGAGTTAAAAATCTACCCAAATATTTCAGGACCCACGCCGGTGCTACGGATTTCGTGCACTGAGCTGAGTTTCTCCAGATTCAGGTTTGAGTTAGGAGAAGAACGGAGCACTTATAGGTTGCACCCGTGTGCCGTGATGTTGATCCGTCGACTGACTGACTGACTAACTAACTAACTAACTAACTAACTAACTAAACTAACTAAACTAACTAACTAACTAACTAACTAACTAACTAACTAACTAACTAACTAACTAACTAACTAACTAACTAACTAACTAACTAACTGACTAACTGACTAACTGACTAACTAACTAACTAACTAACTAAACTAACTAACTAACTAACTAAACTAACTAACTAACTAACTAAACTAAACTAACTAACTAACTAACTAACTAACTAACTAACTAACTAACTAACTAACTAACTAACTAACTAACTAACTAACTAACTAACTAACTAACTAACTAACTAACTAACTAACTAACTAACTAACTAACTAACTAACTAACTAACTAACTAACTAAACTAACATTTGTGAGTGTTGTTATATAGCCCGCCCCTCTCACTATGTGCTAACATTCAGTAGGCAGAGTACCTGAAAATGACTGCATTTGTCCCGTAAATCAAAGACAGTACAACCCGGTTACGTTCAATTACCAGCGCGCGCGCACACACACACACACATAGAAAACACACACACACACACACACACAGAAAACACACACACACACTCACACATAGAAAAAACACACACACACTGATAGAACACACACACACACTCACACATAGAAAACACACACACACACAGATAGAAAACACACACACACACACTCACACATAGAAAACACACACACACACTGATAGAACACACACACACACTCATACATAGAACACACACACACACACACATAGAAAACACACACACACACTCACACATAGAAAACACACACACACACACTGATAGAACACACACACACACACACACTCACACATAGAAACACACACACACACACATATATAACACACACACACACACACACACACACACACACTTCTTTCAAGAGGAGAATCGAATCAAACGCTGCTTTTCTTTCTTCTTCACAGATTGAAGACGTCCATCACAGAGAAGGCAACCTGTCTTGTCTAAGTGAAAGTACGACCCACTTGCACGCAAAATGGAAACTGGAAATGTCATATTAATGGAAGCTCAATATTGCTAGTCCATGTTATATTTCCATCTTGCACAGAAAAGAATGATTTTTTGCCCCGTTTTCTTTGCTGATTTTCTGTTGGTAATCTCTTTACTTCTTTATTCATCCATTTCGTTACTTCACATCCTCTTTTTTATCTTAGGATAGCGGGAACTGACAGGAACGTTGAAAACTCGCATATTAAGAAGAAGAAGGCGACTATGTCAACGATGAACGGAGGGAATCTTGATATATGACGCCCATAAACGGGCACTCTCCCGATGTTTATACTTCACCTCGACACCACAAGGTACAAGAGGAACAAGGTGAGATGAGATGAGATCATGAGATTAGATGAGGAGAGGAGATGAGATGGGTTCTATTGTATAGTAATAAAGATGATGAGATGAGATCACGAGATTAGAGGAGGAGAGGAGATGAGATGCGATAATGAGTCCATACATCCATCATGTGCCATGCCGGAAAGCGTGGGCGGTCAGGACTCGCCATTTCACTCGATCACCAGAGTCGTGGATCAACTCAGTGCTTCTGTCTCGACCATGCCACGTGGACAAGCCATCCAGGTATTTACTTCTCTCTCTTCCTCTTGATCTGTTCCCCTCGATCCTGCCAGTTGTCACTAAGTTCTCCAATCCATTTCTTCTCATAACATGTCCAAAATATTTTGACTGTCTACGTCTAATTTCTCTAATCAATTTACGATTCTCATTTGTCTCCTGTAGGACTTGGTCATTGGTTTTTCTGTCTGTCCATGGTACTCCTTGCATTTTCCCAGAAACCATATTTCTGCAACCATAAGCAACCCCCTTTAATTTAATTTAAATTACATGTCTGCTACCATATTAACAACTTTTAAGCCATACCTGTTTTACCAATTTTCGCCATTCAGTTTTATTTGGTCCAAACATTTTGTTTGCTATTGAATCTGTTAAAACCTATTAAAGGCAGTGTAAAGCTCGCTAAAGAAAATCCTTGAGTCCAGGACTGACTAGCACCTGGCCGTCTTGACAGACGATAGTTTGTAAACTGGAGTTATATCTCTCCATAACACAAAGCATGGGCTGAATTTAGAGACCATGTGTTGCTCATGCAGCATGATCCCTCTCTCGGCCTGTCTAGTTTACTCCAGAGAAAATTTAACACCAATACATCTGGAAAACGAGAAGCTGCAAAAGCTGCCGGATCAGCAAAGCATTGTTCTAACTGTCCGCGTGTCAGAGCTTCCATCCTAGACTAGTTGCCCACCTATAGTGTGTTTTTTGTTGTTGCCTCAATATAAAATTCAATATCTCAGTAACCAACTGAGGGAAAATGATGAGATTTAGCATATAACCTTATAATTATGTCCACCCAACAAATAATTTTTTGTTCTGGAGATTGTACAGCAGATTTCAATGTTTGTTTATATACGGTATATATATTTATTTGCCCCCGCATTCATTCCATCATTTTAAGAGTATTACCGCTTCAACAAGACAAACCCCCGCTGTTTTTGAAATTTGTCTGCGCGGTTTTCGCTTTTGGCAGACTGAGGGAATTTATATGGGGTAGTTCAGAGGTGTCGTCAAACTGTGGGTTCTTTCATGAAACGTGATTATATAAATAAACTAGCTGGCTCGGCCCGGCTACTGGCGGGGATCTATCTATCTATCTATCTATCTATCTATCTATCTATCTATCTATCTATCTATCTATCTATCTATCTATCTATCTATCTATCTATCTATCTATCTATCTATCTATCTATCTATCTATCTATCTATCTATCTATCTATCTATCTATCTATCTATCTATCTATCTATCTATCTATCTATCTATCTATCTATCTATCTATCTATCTATCTATCTATCTATCTATCTATCTATCTATCTATCTATCTATCTATCTATCTATCTATCTATCTATCTATCTATCTATCTATCTATCTATCTATCTATCTATCTGTCCGTCCGTCCGTCCGTCCGTCCGTCCGTCCATCCACCCACCCACCCACCTACCTACCTACCTATCTATCTATCCTATAGATCCTATACCTATAGGTAATGTGAATGAACATAAAACACTAGGTCTTTTAATTGACAGCCATTTGAGCTGGAGCTCTCATGTTCACGCTCTTACCAAGAAAATAGCACAACAAGTTTATCAACTTGCTAAAATTCAGCACTTCCTGGACGAAAGCACACGAAAAATATTCTATACATGCTATATCCAATCACATCTCGATTACTCTTCCACAGTTTGGGATGGTTGCCCTAAATCTAATTTAAAACGACTATGTTCTCTACAAAACCGCGCTATTCGTCTGGTTTCTGGCATAAAGCACGTTGAAAGTAATAATTTATACAGTCAGACTTCTACCACTTCAAAAGCTCTTCCTTTTCAATAAAGCCAAATTAGTGAATAAAATTATATCTCAAAATTCCCCAGAGTATCTTCTGCCGCTGATTCAATCTAATGCAATGAACAGCAAGCGCCTAAATTTGTTACATGTCTCAAAGCCTAGATTGGACCTATACAAAACATGTTTCGCCTATTCTGGTGCTCACTTATGGAATGATCTGCCTCCTGATCTGAAAACTCCAATGAGTCCCTACACATATAACCGAAAACTCTTTCAATACTTAATCCATACCGACTATATGCCACCATAATTCATTTACTGGTATAATTGTTCATTATAATTGTACATTATAATTGTTTAACTATAATTGTTCACTATATATGTGTGTGCGTGTGGGAGCGAGAGAGAGAGAGAGAGAGAGAGAGAGAGAGAGAGAGAGAGAGAGAGAGAGAGAGAGAGAGAGAGAGAGAGAAAGTGGGTGTCAGAGAGAGGGAGAGAGTGAATGTGTGTGTGCACTCGTGCATGCGTGTGTGTGGAGAGAGTGATTGAGCGAGAAATGGTGGGGGAATATGTCAGTGCATGCATTCGTACGTGTATGTGTGAGAGTAAGTGAGGGAGTGTGTGCGTGCGTGTATGCGTTCATTCGCATGTGTATGTGTGAGAGAGTGTGATTGAGAGAGTGAGTGTGTGTGTGAAGGATTGTGTCTGAGAGAGTGATATAGTGGGAGAGTTGATGTGTTAGTGTGTGTGTGTGTGTGTGTGTGAGCGCGCATGCGTGTGAGTGTATGTATATGAAAGAATACAGAGAGAGAGAGAGAGAGAGAGAGAGAGAGAGAGAGAGCTGAGCAGATGCATGTCATGTAACACGCATGTTATGTAACACGCGAATCCATATGTGTGTGTATTCTCATCTGTCATATTATCAGTTAAATACCATTTGATTTTATCATGCATAATATAAACTCATGTTCATTACTGTAGTTTGAGTGAGAGAGTCAGTGAGTGTGAATGAGAGACAGAATGAGTGAGAGTGAATGTGTGTGTGTGTGTGTGTGTGTGTGTGTGTGTGTGTGTGTGTGTGTGTGTGTGTGTGTGTGTGCCTTCTCTGTGTGTATCTCTGTGTGTGGGAGCATCACTATTTTTACGTCACACTTTTTATGTACACATTTTTCTCCATGTTTAACATTTTTATGAGACTGCTCATGACAAGTGTCAGTGTATGTGTGTGAGTAAAATGTGGGAGTTTGTTCATACTAGTTTCAATGCTAACGTAAGACATTTTGTATGTGTCTAGATGTGAGGAGGTGTGTGTGTGTGTGTGGAGGATGTGTGTGAGTGTGGGGATATGTGTGGGTGGGGGATGTGTGGGTGGGGGATGTGTGGGTGGGGGTATGCGTTTGGATGGGTTGGGTGTGTGGGTTTTGGTGGGTAGTGATATTTGTGGGTGTTGGTGGGATGTGTGGATGGATGTGTGGGGGTGAAAGTAGGGGTGTGGGGGATGTGTGTATGGGTGGAGTATATGTGTATGGGACGGATGCGGGGATGTGTGTTTATGTGGGTGGAGATGTGTGGATGGTTTGAGGAAGTATGTGTGGGTGGCGGGGTTGTGTGGGTAGGGGATTGTGTGGATGGATTGGGGATGCAAGGGCGGGTGGGGAGAAGTGTATGGTGTGTGGGTTTGAGATATGTGTGCGGTGTATTGGTGGGGGATGTGTGCATGGTGTGTGGGTGGGGGTATGTTTGTGGTGGTATGGGTGAGGATATGTGTGTGGGTTGGGGATAGTGTGTGGTGTGGCGGATGTGTGTGATGGATGCGGGGAATGTGTGTATGGGTGGGTATATGTGTGAGTGAGTAGGGGATGTGTGGTTGTTGGGGGAAGTATGTGGGGGTGTGTGGATGGGAGATGTGTGCGTGGATGGGGAATGTGTGGGTGGGGGTGTGTAAGTGGCTTAGGGATGTGTAGGTGGGTGAGGGAGTTGTATGTGTCGGGGTGGGATGCGTGAGTGGGTGGATGATGTGTGTGGGTAGGGGTATTGTGATCGAGAGGTGTTTGGTTGGGGGTGGGTGGGGTGGGTGGGTGGGGGTGTGTGGGTGCCTAGTGGAGGATGTGTGCGTGAGTGAGTGTGTGTTGGTGGACGGGTAGGGAATGCGTGTGTGGGTGGGGAGAGGTGTGTGGTGTGTTGGTTGGGGATATTGTGTGGGTGAGGTATATGTGTGTAGGTGGGGGATTTTTGTGGTGTTTGAGTGAGGGTATGTGGGGGTGGATGGGTAAGGGTATCTGTGTGGGTGTGGGTGGGAATATTGTGTGGTATGTGGGTGGGGGATATGTGTGTGGTGTGTAAGTGGTGATGTGTGGTGGTATGTTGGTGTGGGATGTGTTGGTGAGGGATATGTGTGTGTGCAGTGAGTGGGTTAGGAATATTGCGTGGTAGGGGATGTATGTGATGTGCGGGTGGGGGATTGTGTGGTGGGGGATTGGGTTAAGGCATGTGTGGATGGGTGGAAGATGTATGTGTGGGTGGTGGGGTGTGTGTGAGTGGATTGGGGATGTATGGGTGGTTAGGGAGATGTGTGTGTGGGGGGGGGGTAGGGACATGTCAGTTGGTGGGGATGTGTGTGTATGGTTTGGGGATGTGTGAGTGGATGTGCGATGTGTGGGTTGGTGGGGGATTGTGTGCGTGGGTGGGGAATATGTGGTCGATGGAGATGTGGCTGGGGGATGGGTGGTTTGAGGTGTGGGTGGGGAGAGGATGTGTGGGTTAGGATGTGTATGTGGGTGGGCGTGGGATGTGTGGGTTGGTGGGGGAATGTTTGTGGGTGGCGAGTGTGTTTTGGTTGGGGGATCAGGTGAGGGCAGTGTGTGTGGGTGGGGGATGTGCGGGAGGGGGATGGGTCGGTTGGTGAGGTATGTATGTGTCCCTTGGTGTGCGTGTGTGTGGGAAGGTGGGGGTGTGTGTGTGAGTGGGGTGATGTATGGGTAGGTGGCAGATGGGCCTCATAACATGGTAATTTGCCTTGTTTATGTTTACAACATTCATTTCACAATGTTTATTTTTCTTCCTATGTAAATGTATAATGCTCTTGATGAACGAAAGACGAGTGATTGGAAGGGCCGAATGTAAGACGGGCCTGCGCGCCCAATTTGTGACCCTAATAAAGTTGATTTGATTTGATTTGATTTCTATCCATCTATCTATCTATCTATCTATCTATCTATCTATCTATCTATCTATCTATCTATCTATCTATCTATCTATCTATCTATCTATCTATCTATCTATCTATCTATCTATCTATCTATCTAATCTATCTGTCTGTCTGTCTGTCTGTCTGTCTGTCTGTCTGTCTGTCTGTCTGTCTGTCTGTCTGTCTGTCTGTCTGTCTGTCTGTCTGTCTGTCTGCCTGCCTGCCGACCCACCCACCTACCAACCGACCGACCCACCCAGTCAGCCAGCAAGCCATCCACCCACCCACCTACCTTTCTGCCTACCTGCCTACCTACCTACCTACCTACCTACCTACCTACTTACCTACCTACCTGTCCGTCTGTCTGTCTGTCTGTCTGTCTGTCTGTCTGTCTGTCTGTCTGTCTGTCCGCGCTATTAAATATTGATAACAGTTACTGGAAAAAACGTTAGGACCATGTGTTGAAAGAGGAAGAGGACTATTGGAGAAAGGATAGATTAAATTTTATGCAACCGAGAGCAATCATCAACCTACTGGAATCGTCCGACACAGATTAAGTTCTGAGCAGATCGCAGACCTTAATCTACGTGCACACTTACTGGGATATTTTGCTCCAACTATTCAGACGAATTGCAGGCCCTAAACATTACAGCATCAGCATCAGCTGAAGAAACAAGAAGGAAATGAAAAATAAGGTAAGAAATATATTCCTTCTACCTTCCTGTTAATTTACAAATTATTTACCCCGTGCCTCTGTAAATTCTCTGTCTTTACTAATATTACACATTGCACCCCTCTCGGGAATCTCCGTGGTGAAGTGGTCAAGCCGTCTGACTCGGGCTCCGAAGGTTGTATGTTCGATTCCGGGCCGCGTCCTTCATTTCACGAGTTCATTTTTTCGGAAACTCCCGAGGGTCGTCGCTGGAGCTACGGAGTTCGTGCTTTGTGCGACGCTTTCGGCGCTGCGGAAAGAAACTGAGCCATATGGGATAAAAACCCGGTGCAATAAAGCCGACCCTGTCGATTTTAAGCTAGTTCTTTCATTGCACCCACTCCCATACGAATCCGGATACGCCTTTGTGTGTCATCAGAATTTGCAGGTCTCCATTACCGTAAAAATAACTTTGTTAGCAAGAAATCACTAGTTGTTCAACAAAAGATCAAAGGAATGTCGCCGCTTTCAATGATTTAAGTTGTTTTTGGACCTATCAAAGACATATTCCTTGGGTGGGGGTAAATATAAGACGGCTGGAAAAATTTCATAACGATGCAACAGACAGTTTTCAAAATAATTGATCGTGAATGAAGGCAAACAAATGTGGACATACTTTAGGTCTAGGACCTGGTCTGTTCTGTTATGATATTTAGTCTTTAGGTTGCATTTTCTCGCACTAGGTAAGCCTTGTACCCTCCCAAGTGCACTCCTCCGCCCGAAATCGTTGGCTCAATGTGGGGGTGTCGAGTTTGGTGAGCGCCGCCCAGCATTTGTCGCTAACTGAAATCAGGTAGTACCGTCTACTGTCATAGGGCAGCTCAGTCATATCTGACTAAGACCTGCTGAGTCCAATAAATCAATCATTAAACGGCTGCGATAGATCAAGTGTTTTAACGCTATCTGTTACCTCTGAAGTCGGAGTGGGTTCGTCTGATGATAATGAACATGCAAAATTCAGTCCATCACTACTGTAAATATTGTGTATGGACTACACTCGAGTTCAAAGCGAGCGAGCGCCAACCAAAAAAAAAAACATTTAAAAAAAAACGCTATCTGTTAAAGTTAGTTGCATGTCCTTCATATGACGTGGTAATCAACCTCAGTATTTTTGTTTTTTGTGATGGACTAGCCAAGTTTAAGTTCAAACGTTTGCCATCGCTTTCTGGACGGCCGACGCTCAAACCGTTGTTAAAAATCAACACAAGGCAGTTAGTTCCCAAATGGCCTACAGCTGATTTCGAACGAGTTACGCAGGATTACGAATCGAGTTCTCTACTCCTTCGCCACAGAGTTCGGAAATATATCTGTGATAATAGAATAAAAATGACTCTCACACAAGGCCTCGTTTCGGAGTCAGGATTCTTCACAGACACCTAGTAATAAAGGCACAGCGTGTGTAAATCATTTGGAAATTAAAGTGCCAATTACCCGTCTTGCTGACAGCGAGGCCAGATTGTTTAATTTATCCAAGTTTGTGGGATTTACAATTATCTAATTTTGTGGGATTTACAATTGTCCAATTTTGTGGGATTTTACATTTATCCATTTGACACCAAAACTTGCTGTCGATCTGTATTTGTTTTGTTTTCCTTTTTTTTTTGTTTTGAATTGTCTTGATTTTTAAATGATGAAAGGTCACTGCGTGAATTGTGCCATTTATTTTGTGCATTGTATAGAAACGGTTGGGAAACGTCCAGCTCGCGGGGCGTATAAGGCCCGGGAAATCATTTGATTTGGCCTTGCTAAGGTAACCGCAAGAGGAACTCGAAATTCAATAAATATAGAACCTTTACAAACAATCATCAATTTAATCTGGTTGCAACATCATCAGTATCAGCTAACATCACTCGCCACATTAATGAGGCATATTCCGCCACCATATTAGGTCCCAGTTCATTAAATGTTTGGCCAAATGTAGCAGACTAATTGTTTCATTTGACAATTTTGTATGGTTCGCGTGTGATGTTATGAATATCCAGGTAGCCCTTGGCAGAAAGCAGATTTCCCACGCCTAGTATAGAACAAAAGGATGCTAGAAGTCTATGAAAAGAATGGTCATGCATGCGGGATTTTAGCGCGAACAGTTCGAAGCAGTCCTGGTCATCACTCTTAGGAGTTTTTCAACCAGGAAATAGGCTTTTCAACCCAAAAAACAATGCAGTCTGTGTGCCCGCATGTACGCCTGTTTGTCTGTCTGTTAGTTTGTCTGTCCATCTATCTATCTGCCCGTTTGTCTCACTGCCTATTTGTCTGTATTCCTAGCTATCTTTATGTGTATGAGTCTGCCTGTTGTCTGTCCGACTGTCCATCTGTCAGTCTGACTACCCGTTGGTTCTTCTATCTGTCTCTCATTAAACCTATATGTCCGTTTGTCTGTTTGTCTGTCTGTCTGTCTATCAGAATGACTGCTTGAATATCCCTTTATATGTCTGATTCTACTTACTAGTGAGATATATGGTGCACCTGATCACACATTTCAACCACTCATCTCATCTCATCTCATCATGTTCCTCTTGTACCTTGCGGTGTCGAGGTGAAGTATAAACATCGTGAGAGTGCCCGATTATGGGCTTCATGTATCGATATTCCCATGGACTCTGCTATTCCCTCCGTCCAACGTTTACGTGGTCGGTCCTCTTCCTCTGTTTCCATCTGGTCTGTACATCATTGCTTGTTGTGGTATACTATTGACTGGTAACCTACTTGCATGGCCAAACCATTTGACTTGCTGCTTTCTAATAAAATCGAGTGCTGCTTTAACCCCCACTTTAGTCCTGATTTCTTCATTTCTGATCTTATCTCTTCTTGATACGTTGAGTATTCTTCTCAGGAATCTTATTTCTGTTGTTGTGATTTTTCTTTCTCTCTTTTTCTGTCATTGTCCCAACATTTCAATCACATCTATTGAAAAAAAAAAAATAAAAAAACCAACATGGCTATTTATTTACAACAAATAAAATGCCATGAAGCAAAGAATACCATGGACAGCCAGAAAGACCATGGAACAAGCCCTTCAAGAAACAAATGAAGATTGTAAACTGATTAGAGAGATTAGACGTAGACAGTCAAAATTTTTTGGGCATGTTATGAGAAGAAATGATTTGGAGAACTTGGTGACAACTGGTAAGATCGAGGGGAACAGACCAAGGGGAAGACCTAGAAGCAAGTACCTGGATGGCTTGGCCTCGTGGCATGGTCGAGACAGAAACACGGAGCTGATCCACGACTCTGGTGATCGAGTGAGATGGCATAACATGACCGCCCACGCTTACCGGCATGGCACATGATGGATGGATGGAAGCAGTTTCCTACTACTGGTCTATATGATAGCGCCATCGCATTTTGCAGGCCTCAGAGCAAAGAGGAATAGGACGGATAATCTGTCCTTACACTTTGGCCAGCGACGAGCCCATGACATTACCAGCGCCGTTCGCTGTCAATTTCGCCAGCCCGCCCTCCCTCACCTGTGTATGGATGGAAATAATACCTCTACTAGTGATGTTATCGGAGCACCTACCTCTTTCGCCCTTGAATTTGATGCAGTGAGTGCCCCTGAACAGGCCGTAGAAGCACTCCCTCTCGATCAGATGCACAGTTGTCATGCCTCGATCGAACTTGTCCTCGCATTCCTCGCTCATTCCATTGATCGACGTGCACTTGTAGCAGTCAATGGCGCCCACTGCAGAGGGGATACAATGTACTCAATGAAATAAGTTAAAAGTTAGTTAGTTGCATATCCTTTACAGGACGTTGCAGTCAACACCCACATGTGTTGTTTGTTTGTGATCTCTTGGCAAATTTACATTCAGTAGTTTGCCATTACTTTCTTAACGACTAGCACCATACCATTTTATTAAAAAACCAACGCAAGGCGGTCTGCTGCCAAATCGCCTGCAGCTGTGTTTCGAACGTTGTACGCGGGATTAAGAACTGCGTCCGTAACACTTTCCCCACGGAGCAACCGTGAAATAAGCACCTATATATAGTAAAACCTCGGTTTTCGTTGCCTTCGGTTAACGTCGGTTTCGGCTTTCGTTGATTTTTAAGGCTAAAAATTGTTTCGGTTTTCGTCGGTTGCCTCGGATTTCATCGGCGAGCCCACATAACCTAGCTGCTAAGTTTGCTAAACAAAAGGACCCATGCGTTCTTTTGCTCATTTTGAAGTTATTTTTCGTTGTGTGGGCATCACTTGCTAATAATAAAATACGAGATAAGCATTCAGATTGCTCTAAAACTGCCGCATGTACGGGATGTCGCCTTTTACGTTTCCATTGTAGGGAAAAAGGAATGAATAAAGGCAGCTAATGTAGCGAAAGGCATGAATGTGTTAATGAAACAGAGATTGCAAACAATTGAAGATGTCGAACAGTTATTATTAATTTGGATGAATCAAAACCAATTAGATGGCGATTCTGTTTCGGAGTCAATCATAAGTGGAAAGGTCAAACTGTTGTATGCCGATCTCATTAAGAAAATGCTTGGGGTGATTGCAAATGTACTTAGTGATTTTAAAGCCAGTAGAGGATGGTTTGAAAATTTCAAGAGGCGCATTTTCATACACAGTGTTACTAGGAACGGCGAAGGTGCGAGTTCGGAGAAGTCTGGGGTCGAAAAATAGTATTAAACACTATATTTATTCTCCATAAAATGTGTTTTTGGTATGTATTGTGGAGTGTCTAGAACCATTTAATTGCATTTATATTGATTCATATGGAGATAATTGCCTCGGTTTTCGTCGGTTTCGGATTTCGCCAATTATTTTCGGACGGATTTGAGTATAGTAGTAGTCATCACGTTTGCCTGACGGTACGGAGGCCATGTGTTTGAATCTCTATCTTTAATTTTCTTTCCTGTATGTTTAAGGTCCCCCACTATTTCGTCCAACCTATGGGTTCCAGACAAGTAAGTGTCTAATTATACCATATCCAGGTTTCTAATAACCCGCTGAAGATAAATTAATATATGTAAGTGTCAAATCTATGCAGTCATAGAGTTTTCTTTTAGCATATCCTTTACAGGACATCGCTGTCAATATCAGCATCTTTCAGCTGATTGTTGATTTCTTGGCAAGATTACGCTCAGTAGTTTGCCATTGCTTTCTATTTAACGCCACGTTACTCACGAGAGTATACATGATTACGGAGAAAGTCGTGAAACCCGTAGACCAGGGAGTCTGGCAGTCATAGAGTACAGCTAGGAATAGGTGAAACGTATTACGTTGAATATACAAGGTAATAGTATAAGAAGTTAGAATGACCAACTCTATAACTCGCCGTTTGTCTTATCACAAAGAAACCGGACAATTACCCAGTACTTATTACACGAGGGTGGCTCGATCCCAGAGCCGGGATAATCGAAAAATGCTCTTCCCGCCCTCACCTGACATTGAACAAAGGGATCTGTGCTAGCAAAGGAGCTATGCCACCACGCCTATTTCCAGACTAAGGTGCAAAGCTGAGCATCTACAAATGTAATGCTTATATATGAGACTAGAAGGCTTGAAGAGAGGGTACTTGATATCATTGTGCCATGGCATGAAGAAATGCCGACACATACAAATGTAATGCTTATATATGAGACTAGAAGGCTTGAAGAGAGGGTACTTGATATCATTGTACCATGGCATGAAGAAATGCCGACACATACAAATGTAATGCTTATATATGAGACTAGAAGGCTTGAAGAGAGGGTACTTGATATCATTGTACCATGGCATGAAGAAATGCCGACACATACGTGTATATATTATGTTGTGGGTCTGGGATGTGGGGTAGCATCAGGGCTGACTCCAACTGGCCAGCCAACTGAAGATGATGATGATGATGATTATGGTGATGATGATGATGAATGATGATGTTATATACTGAATTATGTCTTGGTGTTTATGACTCCAACTGGCCAGCCAACTGAAGAATATAATGATGATGATTATGGGGATGATGATGATGTATAATGATGATGAATACTGAATTATATCATCGTGTCTAATTCGGGTAAAATTCTCCAACTCAATATACTGTCATTGATGGTATTAAACTGTCACTGTCATTTACTGCCAATATATTACCATGCGGTGTATGGCAGAGGAGTCTTTGAGCCTGAGGAATTAAAGCCGCCTAACTGTGCAGGTTAGGATTTTCTTTATGCCCCCGACAGAAAAAGATCCCACACCTTACCGAGGGATCGAACCCGGGTCTCCCGAAGGAGAGTCCGGCGTTCTAGCCACTCGGCCAGCCGCTCCTCCCTGATGGTATTAGAAACGAGGAAATTACAAAAAGACTATGTCTGAAACCAGTCGTGCACTTCATTAAAGAACAAGAGATTAAATAGTTTGGTCACCTCACAAGAATGTCATGGTACCATCTACCACAAAAAGCCACATTGAAGAAATATGATGGATACAGAGCAAGAGGAAGACCGAGTAAACGATGGAGTGATGGTATCAAGAACGACCTTAGAGAAATTAATACCAGCTTACAAAGCACACCGGAAAGAGTGCAAAGAAGATTCTTACAATCCACCCCGCCCCCTTAAAAACCACTACAATTACGTAAATAAAGGAAGAGAAAAAGGTGTAGAAAAAAAAGAAGAAGAAAAACAAAACGAATGTCACGAAGAAAGAAAGAAAGAAAGAAAGAGAGAAAGAAAGAAAGAAACAAAGAGAGAAAGAAAGAAAGAAAGAGGAAGATGTGGTGAAGAAGAAGAGAAGAAGATAGCTGGCTAGACAGAAGCGATAAGAAATTCAAACTGCACTGAATTACAGCCTTTCATTTGACGCACTGCCACAGATGAGAAGATTGGAGTGGTTTCAGACTGACCAGTGTACAACTAAGACAGACATCAGGATATTCCAATGGGACAGCGACTAAGTGCTTGATACTGGTAGGAAATGGCACGCACTTGGAGCTAATATAACCGTTGCTTTATAGAAAAGATTTATGTGAAATTCTCAGATGATGGTAGCAAATAAAAGTCAAAAAAGTAAAGCTCCGTTGGGAGATACGCAAGACAACTGAAAAAAGACAGAAATGTAAAAGATCTCCTCCTCCTCCTCATCCGCCTCCTCTCTTCTTCTTCTTCGTCTTCTTCTTCTTCTTTGTTCATCTTAACATATCAATATGAATAAATGCGAAGATTACAGCAACAGCAG
Organism: Cepaea nemoralis; assembly: GCA_014155875.1. Lineage (NCBI taxonomy): Eukaryota > Metazoa > Mollusca > Gastropoda > Stylommatophora > Helicidae > Cepaea > Cepaea nemoralis. The sequence goes on from JACEFZ010028465.1 coordinate 820,725, forward strand.
TCTTGATAATACCATCCCCATTGAGTTTGTCCACCAATGGAGAGGGTGTAGGCTAAAATACATGTCTCTGTTCTGAATATGTTGGACACCTGGATATTCCTCTCCACAGATATGAAATTCAAGAACAGGACTTGCTTTCCTCGATGGTTTCTGAGATTACAGAGGGAAAGGAGAGCTCTGCTAAATAGTTCCCTTGGAGACGATCACCAGATCAGAAGACACATCTCTACACCAACGTCACTCCGACAGATGCAAGACCTGTTCAGGACTATTTCTTCCTTTTTGTTTTTTAAACAGACATCAATATGAATAAACCAGAAGAAAGAGGCCGTCAATATCAGCTTGTTGACTTCTCCACAGAGTATATGTACAAATGGAGTTGATGTTAGATAGTTGCATATCCCTTACAGGACGTCGCAGTCAACCCCAGCATTGTTTGGCTGTTTGTGATTTCATGGCAAATTCACTTTCAGTAATTCGCCATTGCGTTCTGAACGACCGGCATTTATATCACTTTATGAAAATCAACGCAAGGCGGTCTGCTATCAAATCGCCCGCAGTTGTGTTTCGAGCGCGGTATGCAGGATTACGAATTGCGTCCGCAACTCCTTGGCCACATAGCGGGCTTGGTAGAGTGGATGCAGGTCTCAAAAATGTCCCTGTTCTGCGCATGTCGGACACTCCTGCAGCTGTCATTTTTACCAGGTCCACTGTTACATTAATTGACATCGTCTATCTTTAGTTAATTAAACTGGAATTTCAGCCTATTGTAGCTTTCTGTATGTAGTCTGAAGATTTTAACTTGTTTTTGTTTCCATTTCAGTTGGTGATATGCATAATGTTTCTGGTGACCTGTATGCTTTGATTTCTACGAGGTTCTATATTTGCTTCTGATACATTTCTTGGTCTTATCACATACTATGCCTGTATCAAGCTGAGGTAAGAGATAAAAGAGTGTGTTGCACAGGGAATTATTTGTTCGGCCTGGGATTTTAAAGGTTTTTTAAGAGCTTGATTAGCATATGGTTAAGTACCCGTTCTGCACGTATGCTGAGGCCGAGTGCAATTTCCTCGATTAAAATTGACTTTATTTTCACAAAGCTAATGGAAATTAAACATCGCTTTTATTTATGTTCAATGGATAGACAGACAAACAGACGAAGCAGTCCTGTAACTGTTTCATTGCCGAAGGATAATATATCGACAAATGTGACTTCCCATTTGAACAGAAGGATGATATATCGCCATATCGTGTCATTAGTTTAGTTTCGTGGTATCTTCCACACTTTCAATGCTGAGTGAATGGAAATGTACATGATAATACTTGTTCATTTGATTGTGTACAATGTTTGATCCAAACCTAGTTTTTATTTAGCATTGCATCAGTCAAGAAGCAGAGGAAAACCACATTGATTAGAGGCATGAGATAGAGACAGGCCGAAGCGGTCGCTGAGAGGTTACCTTGTTGTCCGCCTCAGCCGCAGAAGATACTATGATCTTTCCCAACACAGGGCTGGAAAGTTTTCCAAGTATAGTTGGCATCTAATGACGTCACACGTCTAACTGATCGATGAGGGCGACAAACAGGAGTTTGGTGTGCGAGTTGTACACGTTAAAAATCCTACGGCAGTTGGAAATCGCAAAAGGCAGGCTTTACAGCATCTGCCCTGACAAGCATCTACCAGCGCCCTCCTGACCTTCGCCAATGCTTATGTCTGCCTTGATGACAGTTCCTGGACTGAAGATTAACCACCGCTTGTCCACGAATTGTCCAAGCATTGCCCACCGCTTGTCCAACGATTGTCCAAGCATTGACCACTGCTTGTCCAAGTACTGTCTACGCAGTATTCTGTTTATATTGTTACTTCAGCCGGTGTCTGTGGCTTGGGCTTAGTCAACAGTTTCACCGGGTTCGGAGTCAGCCGCGGGTCATTTGGAAACAGATCACTGATCGTGCTGGCCGTTCAGAAAACAAACATTAACCTTTTTATTTAAATAAGTATTTGTTCTTTGAAGAACGCTGCAATCAACCCTAGGCCTTACTTGGCTGTTTCATGATTTACTACGCAAATTTACGTTCAGTGGTTTATCATTGCTTTCTGAATGAGATGTCAACATTTAAGTCCAACTGAACGGCGTGGAACCAACCCATTACATCCGCCGCCGCCAGAAAGTGAAAGCTTCGCGGATGTTTATTGGCAAACAACATTAAAATTTCCTATAAAATCGTAAGCAGCCGGTAAATGCTGGGGATGATATCAACGTCTTGCAAAAGATATACAACTAAATAACTCAGATAAATGTTCATTAACTTATCGAGGATTTGAATTTATGTCACATAAAGTGTGACACAGAGTTCCTAAAACCCCGAGCGCCCGCTTGTAAATCTAATTGAAAGCCACACACGTTTTCAAACCCCCTTCAGTTCGTCAGAGCAACTCCTAAATCTTCTTAGAAGTCCTCTAAAGCGTCACAAATACACAAAAGTCCAAATTTCTAGCCGGTGTATTAATCACTCCCCCAGCTGTGTTTTCGACCTCTGGAGAGAACACCTGAAGCCAATGTGAGTGAGTGAGAAGTACATTCACAAGTACCGATTACTACTTACAGCGAGCAAACATTATACTGTCTAGTGTCTCCTTTGATCTTTACTTCTTTTATGATCTCACTATGAGTGTTAATTAGTACCCAGCAGAGTTAAATCAGCAGAAACGAAAGACAGAATACACGACGTTCGAAATATTTCTCATTTTTAACTGAAACCAAGGTATGTCACCTCTCTGAAAAACACAGCACACGAAAACCCTTTATATCATTAACGTTAAAGTTAAACAATGTTAGCTAACTTGATTAATGGGCATTCCCGATAATTTCCATTAAAATTCCCCTAAAAGCAAAGTGCGTGTTGTTGGGTACGCGAGCTTTCAACATTTGAAATGCATCTTCCCCAGCCTGCGATTTTTCAGTTGTCGTTATTCAAACAACAAAGTGATTGTTCCCTCACCCCCCCCCCCCCCCCCCCCCCCATTTTCTTTCTAGTGTTGTTCATGCACTTGAAAGTATTGATTGACTCTCAAAGAACAAGAAAGTGACTTGGGGGTAGAGGTGCGATAGACAGCAGAGAAGACACAAGACAACATGGGAAATAAACACACAAAATATATTGACTATTTGTCTGTTTTTTTGTTCGCATATCCTTTACAGGACATCGCTGTCAACATCATCTTTGAGCTAATTGTTGATTTCTTGGCAAGATTACGCTCAGTAGTTTGCCGTTGCTTTCTGAGCGACCGGCTCACGTACCCCTAAGATACCAAAGCGGAGAGAACCGCTCCTGATTCTCGCGCACGTCACGTTACTCACGAGAGTATACGGGATTACGGAGAAAGTATATTGACTATGCCGAACTTATATAAAAAAGAAACGACAGTCATAGAACAAGAAACGAGATACAGGCATAGAATAAGAAACTACGTACCGGCATAGAACAAGAAACGACATACAGGCATAGAACAAGAAACGACATACAGGCATAGAACAAGAAACGACATAATGCCATAGAACAAGAAACGACCTACAGGCATAGAACAAGAAACGACATACAGGCATAGAACAAGAAACGACATACAGGCATAGAACGAGAAACGACATACAGGCATAGAACAAGAAACGACATACAGGCATAGAACAAGAAACGACATAAGGCCATATAACAAGAAACGACATAATGCCATAGAACAAGAAACGACATAATGCCATAGAACAAGAAACGATATAATGCCATAGAACAAGAAACGACATTCAGGCATAGAACAAGAAACGACATACAGGCATAGAACAAGAAACGACATAATGCCATAGAACAAGAAACGACATAATGCCATAGAACAAGAAACGACATACAGGCATAGAACAAGAAACGACATAATGCCATAGATCAAGGAACGGCATAATGCCATAGAACAAGAAACGACATACAGGCATAGAACAAGAAACGACATAATGCCATAGAACAAGAAACGACATAATGCCATAGAACAAGAAACGACATAATGCCATAGAACAAGAAACGACCTACAGGCATAGAATAAGAAACGACATACAGGCATAGAACAAGAAACGACATAATGCCATAGAACAAGAAACGACATACAGGCATAGAACAAGAAACGACATACAGGCATAGAACAAGAAACGACATACAGGCATAGAACAAGAAACGACATAATGCCATAGAACAAGAAACGACATAATGCCATAGAACAAGAAACGACATAATGCCATAGAACAAGAAACGACATAATGCCATAGAACAAGAAACGACCTACAGGCATAGAACAAGAAACAACATACAGGCATAGAACAAGAAACGACATATAGGCATAGAACAAGAAACGACATACAGGCATAGAACAAGAAACGACATACAGGCATAGAACAAGAAACGACCTACTGGCATAGAACAAGAAACGACATACAGGCATAGAACAAAAAACGACATATAGGCATAGAACAAGAAACGACATACAGGCATAGAACAAGAAACGACGTAATGCCATAGAACAAGAAACGACATACAGGCATTGAACAAGAAACGACATAAGGCCGTAGAACAAGAAACGACATAAGGCCATAGGACGACAGGACCTTCTGTAGCTGGTTTGAGCGATAATAGGTTCTGGCCATATTCTGGTCAAACATGACGGTTCCGCTGTCCACTTGTTCTCCCCGTGGCGTCACACACGGTCTTGTGTACCGAGCTACAAGCAAGGACATCTTATCTTGCCAACGGAAATGAACTCCCAAAAGCAAGCAAACGTCAAACAGACTAAAAGAACGGATCGTGTGACATCCATGGGCGGTCGATATTGGACAGGGACTCTTAAACGTTAGAGTAGGGGCTAGATGGTCGATATTGGACAGGGACTCTTAAACGTTAGAGTAGGGGCTAGATAGTCGATATTGGACAGGGACTCTTAAACGTTAGAGTAGGGGCTAGATGGTCGATATTGGACAGGGACTCTTAAACGTTAGAGTAGGGGCTAGATAGTCGATATTGGGCAGGGACTCTTAAACGTTAGAGTAGGGGCTAGACGGTCGATATTGGGCAGGCGCTCTTAAACCTTAGAGTAGGGGCTAGATGGTCGATATTGGACAGGGACTCTTAAACGTTAGAGTAGGGGCTAGATAGTCGATATTGGACAGGGACTCTTAAACGTTAGAGTAGGGGCTAAACAGTCGGTATTGGACAGGGACTCTTAAACGTTAGAGTAGGGGCTAGACGGTCGATATTGGACAGGGACTCTTAAACGTTAGAGTAGGGGCTAGATAGTCGATATTGGACAGGGACTCTTAAACGTTAGAGTAGGGGCTAGACAGTCGGTATTGGACAGGGACTCTTAAACGTTAGAGTAGGGGCTCTTAAACGTTAGAGTAGGGGCTAGACGGTCGATATTGGACAGGGACTCTTAAACGCTGGAGTATTGGCTAGACGATCACCTGCCGACCAGATGTTTATGTGTTCGATACGCGTTGGGATGGATTCGAATTTTTAAAATTGATTTGAGCTCTTACATCGACCCTGCTCCAAAAAGGGTACCAGAAAATGTCGTAGGGGTAAAGGGACCAGAGTGACACTAACACATCACCCACTGAGAGCCGAATGGGTTATGTAAATATGGGCTCAGCATCATATGTCTATTGCTATTTAAGGAGTATAAACGGGTCAGAAATGAGATTCCTGAGAAGAAATCAGGACTAAAGTGGGAATTAAAGCAGCACTAGATTTTATTAGAAATCAGCAAGTCAAATGGTTTGGCCATGCAAGTAGGTTACCATTCAACAGCACACCACAACAAGCAATGATGTACAGACCAGATGGAAACAGAAGAAGACGTAAACTTTGGACGGAGGGAATAGAAGAGTCCTTGGGAATATCGATACACGAATCCCATAACCGGGCACTCTCACGATGTTTATACTTCACCTCAAAACCGCAAGGTACAAGAGGAACACGATGAGATGAGATGAGAAAAGGGTCATTTACTGACTGACTGACTGACTGACTGACTGACTGACTGACTTACTCTCAAACGAACTAAGTACTGTCGTGCCTTCCCAATAGCCACCCCGCCCAGTAAGAATTTAAAAACAATGACGTTGCAGTCAACACCAGCATTTTTTGCTGTTGTGATCCCTTGGCAAGTTTACGTTCAGTAGTTTGCCATTGCTTTCTGAATGATCGGGACCGATACCATTTCGTAAACAAAACCAACGCAACGCAGTTTGCTGCCAAATCGCGTGCAGCTGTGTTTGGAATGCGGGTATGTGGTATCCCAAACTGCGTCCGTGATCCCTTCGCCAAGGAACAGGCATCCAGTAGGAATTTACAAAAAATATTAAGTTGCATGTCCTTCACATGACGTAGCAGTCAACCCCAGAATTTTTGCTGTTCGTGATTCGGTTTTCGTCGATAATCCGTCCGAAAACAATCAGTGAAATCCGAAATCGATGAAAAACCAAGGCAGTTATTTCCATATGAATCAATGTAAATCCAATTAATTCGTTCTAAATTCGCCAAAATATATACCAAAAACAAATTTTATAGAGAATAAATAAAGTTTTTAATACCATTTTTTGGGCCCCAGACCTGACTGAACTCGCACCTTCGCCGTGCCTAGTAACACTGTGTATGCCAGTGCGCCTCTTGAATTTTTCAGCCTTACTCGTCTCAAGCATTTTCTTAATGGGGTCAGCATACAACATTTGTTTTTGTTTTTTCACATATGATTGCCTCCGAAACAATATTGCCATCTAACCTGTTTTGATTTATCCAAATTAATATTAACGGTTCGACATCTTGATTTGTTTGCGATCTTTGTTTCTTTAGCACATGCATGCCTTTCGCTACATTAGCCTCCTTTATTTCTTCCTTTTCTGCCGCAATGAAACTTATCGTGGATGGCGACCTCCCTTACATGTGGCCGATTTCAGCATTCTTAATGCCAGTCAGGTATTTTATTATTAGCAAGTGATGCTCACACAACTAAAAACAAAGTCAAATTGAGCAAAAGAACGCACGGGTCCCTTTGTTTTCGCAGCGAAGTCATGTGGGCATGTCGACGAAATCCGAAGCAACCAACGAAAACCGAGACCAATATTTCGTGGAAAAAATCGATGAAAACGGAAATCGACAATAACCGAAGGCAACAAAAAACGGTGGTTTTTGCTATATTTGTGTCGGGGACGCTGCAGACTGGTCGTCAGACCTCAATGTAGCGATCGCTTGGATTGAGATATGTCTTCTGAAGTCCAGCCTCTGCATCCAAGCGACAACACCACACGCCTGTAGTTGTACAAGGCGTCTTGCGAGGATTGAATTCAGCAGCAGAGACAGGACAGGGGGAGAAGAGCTCAAGAAACAATGCAATTAGCGCAGTGAAATAGCTGACTTCCGCTAGGCGCGTGTAATGGAGTGCGGCTCTGTCATCTGTGGACAGGGCGGGAAAATGTTACACAACGGAAGTGACGTCTATCGGGGTATAGCATGTGGAGGCAGGAGACAGGGACAAATTGAACAGGGATAGTAGATAGGTTTTCTCAGGTCTTATGAAAGGTGCAGCGAAAGTTTAGGCAATTTACTAGGTACTAGGTGTATCATATTCGCCTTCCTGGGGGAAGTTTGGCCTATAGGTAGGCACACATAGCGGCGTATTCAGAGGATAAGTGCAAAAAACTATCAACACATCTCGGAGCTGAAAATTAGGGTAAGAATGCAGGACACGGGAAAGACATACGGGAGTCATGATACAGGAGGACCCATTCATTGAGAGTGTCAAGAAGTTTAAGAGGCTGAAACATTCGACGAACATGGATTATAAATATAATCGAAGTTAAGCTGAAGCAATTAACTTCGAAGCTCAAAATTATGTGGATCTTTCATGACCTGAAATGTACTCCAAAAACGGGTTTCGAACTACTTGCGCCTATCATGACTCAAAATTTACTCTACAAAATTAGCTTGTAAATAAAGACAGCTATTGAGAAAACTGCAACGTTTAGTAGTTGTGGTTATTGTACACAGTACACAACTAGGGTTAGAATTAAATTGTAAGAAGACACATTATGGTCGTCACTAGGAAGAAAGAAATATCACAATGTACGGGTAAATGATAATATTCTTGAAGAAATGAATCGGTACAAGTATCTCATACAATCTAATGGGAGGTGCCTTGAAGAGATTAGAACAAGATTAACTATGACGAAAGTAGCCTTTTGTAAAATGAAAAATATACTTACCGATAAAAAAATGTAAATTACAGCGAGAAAAAGTGTGATGAAGTACTACATAGAACATGCACTTTTGTGTGAATTTCTTCTTTTTCTTCTTGTTCTTCTGCGTTCGTCCGAAATGTTGTTTTAAACGTAATAGCGTTGTGCCCATTTGCAACAGAACTGCGATATATACCCCTTTTGCCCGACACATCATACTTCTTCAGACATTTGTGTCCGGGTTAATCTTCCCGGGTGTATGAACTGAAACGTGGACAATCAACAGACAATGTGAAAAACATCTAATGGCAGTTAAAATGTGGTTTCTGAAGAAATTGGAAAGAATACTACGGACATACAGAATAACCAATGAGCAAGTTCTACAAGAACCACATGAAAGCCGCAAACTGATTAGAGAATTGAGACGTAGACAGTTGTAAGTATATCTCTCGCTAATCGCCACATCGCTGTTGGAATTTCCCCGCACTACCCTCCAGTTAGCAACAGCGCCAACAACCACCACCAATAGAAGTAAATTCGTATTTACAACTAAAGGAATTAGCGCCTACAGTTATAAAGAAAGATACAATTATATCATCAGAATTTGAAAAACAGCCTTACGTTGGAACGGAACGTTTATATTCTAAATATACGAGAAATGGAGCTCGGCTACTGGACATGATCCAGTACTGACGTTAGAGCCAAGTCCGGATATAGCAACAGTGCAAAAACAACCGAGAGAGTTTGAAAATGGCGTAAGGACAGAAAGACGTTCAACGTGTGTGGTAAAAATTAACCTCTGGCTGGCGATCTAAAGGCGATGGTCCACTGGAACTGATGGTCTGGTGTCTTCTGCTCAACTATCCCTCTGTATTCTGGAAAACTCCATAGGAGGAAGCAAGAGAGAAGCGACGGCATACAAATCAGCCAGCGAACTAGAAAGGCAAAACCTAGCCTGGAGCCTGAAACCTTACGACGCTATGCTTTAAGAAGAAATTCAACTATGTTGAATTTAAGCATACTGTAAGATTAAGTTAGTTTATGCCCAGAAGTCCTTACCCAGAAAGTGGTAAGTTGGTGTACTGTAAAACTGTGGTTACTCCTTAAGAAATTATTTCAGGAAAGACTAAGCACTGTATTAAGATGTCGTAGTTTCTAGATGGTCTGTGCAATAGGTTAACACATAGTGAGGGGATTTTCTAGTTAGTGCAGCTTCTATGTACGAATAAGCAATATGCCTAGGTTGTACATTTCACACCTGTAAGCAGTTAAGTTAATTCAGTATTAATTTAGGAGTTATTGATTAACTTTTAAATTGTTCTCGGAGACTCCTGGGGGTCGTCGCTGGAGCTACGGAGTTCGTGCTTTATGTGATGCTTTCAGCAGGTCATCCTGCAGAAAGAGACCGAGCCATATTGGATAAAACCCGGGGCAATGAAGTCGATTCTCTCGACTTTTAAGACTTTTTGTTTTGGATTAACTTTATAATTAGGTGGATAGAACTCATAGTTCAGTAGCAAGGAACGTCTTAATTGTGCATTCACTAGTTAGGGGGAATTCGGTTAATTCGTCCTGGAAACAGTACATGGGCACATTCAATGTTAAATGGTTCCTTATGTGTTATCATGAAATCTGGGTGTTCTATTGAAGCATTCATGTGGTGATTCAATTGTGACTTCATCGGTGTTCATTGTATGAATTTCTCTTGTAACTTATTAATTGTGAGTCATATAATTATGCATATTCAGCATCCATGCAAACATGTTATCTTTATTTACAATGAATGATTGTAGATTAGGTGAGGAGAAGTGAAGTACATAGAAAGTTTATGATCAATCAATCAATCACCTGATGGTAGGCAATTTGATTCATACTGACATTTCTATCAGAGGAAAAGATGATAGTGACAAACACGCACTAATCGATAATTTAGTGATCCTCTACGTATGGCGCCACACTATATTCCTATAATCACTTCATGCTACAAATACTTTTGGTTCTGTTTCCTGAATTGTGCAATTTTGTCTTGATGTTATGATGATGATGAATCTTACGAATTATTAAGGTAAAAGCATATACATAAATGTTGAAGAGGAGAGATGATGTTCCTCCTTAAATCATTTGATGTGGAGTAAAACACCAGAACGTCCTGCAGGAGCTGGTACCAGAGTGGAATGATACTGTTTATAAGTTGGATACTCATTGCATTTGGGGAATGAATTAAGACACTTAATGTGGGAGGCCTTTTCTTGTGAATGGAAGGATAACTAGGGGAAACAATTATGTACAACGGGGAATAGTGAACCCGGTTATGATATTCCGAATAGATCAAGGTATTACTCAACTTTGAGACTATATGTGACAGGCATGGGCGAAGATGACACTACTTATATGGTATTCTAAACCTTGAGAGCCTTGTAGTGGGTATTGGATGGAGAGGAGCCAGCTATTGGGTTGATAACTTCTGGGGGACACTACGACCGGGACTGTTTTTATTTGTCCCTGGGTCAAAATTCCCTTTGTTTATTTTCCCTTTTCCTTGGGGTTTTACCTTTCTTCCATTTCCAATGATTATATAGGTGCATTTATGGTATCAGTAGATATATGTTTTGATGCTAAATTTCAGGTAGTGGTTAAATCCATCCAGAACCAGATATGACTCTTGATGGGAGCTCCTGGCTGGAGAGATGACGAATCCTATTTTGGAAGAACTTACAGGCGAGAGTTCCATCCAACCACATAAAGCAGGTAACCCAGTATCACTATGAATCAACCAGGGGACTTTTAGCCTGTACCTGGGATTAGAGAGGCAACCTCGACGATCATCATACCTGAACCAGAACAACAAACCTACTATGGACCCAATTTATTTAGTCTCACAGAACATTTGAACATTTAGTATCCCAATATGGAGTGAGAGGATTGAGCTTCAGATAGAGAATTATAATTATTATTATAACCCAACAGATATATGGGTATGATTCAATCTACTGGGGAAATATGGGTTATGTTTTTGTCTGAAAAGGTGAATTTTTATTGTATTAATGAATACATATCATGCCTTTTCAAATGGGTGATTATTTTGTGATCAGAATGGCCACAACCCATCCCCAGTATGTTTGTTATTAAGTTTAATAGATATTTCATTTTTCACTCTAAGTGTTCTATTAAGCTCACTCGAGTGATGTGATTATCTACACAGATGGTTCGGTGTCAAGAGGTGAGAGAAGTGGCTGGGGGTTCATAGCCAAAGCTAATGGTCGATGTTTGGGGCAGGAGAGCCTGGCATATGATACCACAACATCCAGCTTAAGAAAGGAAGTGGAGGCAGTCACTGCGGCTCTCCGCTGGATGGAGAATACGACACACACACACACACACACATCGTGATTGTAACTGACTCAGAAAGCATGCTGACGAGGGTGAGGACGGGCAGACTTCGTGCGGAGTGGCTTGCTTCGCTTCGGAGGTCACGGGATGACAAGCATCGCCTGGATCTTTTCTCCGGGGCATGCCGGTGTGCTGGGAAATGAACAGGCGGACAGATTGGCTGGCTCTGCAAAAATTGGTGGAGTATTGATACATGACAAGGCAGACGTGGTTGCGGCCTTGTGGGAGCACGTGCACACCTCGGAGGAGCAAATGGATTACCATGGTCTGGCAAGAATGAGACAACGAGGAGTGACGAAGGGATCTGGCCGACGCTCAACGCTCAAAGGAAAGGCGAGACGGACTTATAATCAGTTAGTTAGTTAGTTAGTCGACAGATCATCCTCATTGCACATCGAACCATTCAGTCCATAAGTGCTCGGATCCCCTCCTCAGCAAATCCCTCAGCGTGTAGCGGCTAACGACACCAGTTCTGTGTTGGTTTATCAATCTTCTTTGGCTTCCTGCGTAGTGTTCTTGTTTGGCCACCCCTCTTTTAATTTGCTGTTCTCGCAGTCTGGCCATGGTTGTAGATTCACAGTCATCACTTGGTTCACGCAAGAGTCTTACTTCTCGTAGAGGATTCAGAATGTCAGCCTGGTCCATGGCGCGTCCGCCCTCCACAGTAGCCTCACCTGCGAGCTTGTCAGCCCGCTCATTTCCTTGTACTCCCGCATGCCCTGGCACGAAGATGAAACTAATCTTTGTCAGCCGAGACCGCTCCAGAGGCAGCAACCATTCTCTTCGGATCGACCCCTCCTCTATCCTCTTGATCATGTTCATTGAGTCGCTAAGGAAACATGCCCTAGTGAATGTCTGTGTCTCGAGCCATGTTATTGCTTTACTTACTGCCATGACTTCCATAGTCAGGCTACTTGTGGTTTCAGTGAAAGCACCAGAGTCCTCCTTCACAATTCTCCCTCCGGCCCGAGCTGTAAAGGCCCATGAGCTTCTCACATGTCGGACGACCGACCCATCTGTGTAGATGACCGCATTCACCGTCTAGCGAATTCTCGAAAATCAACGCTTGTACTTCAGCCTCCACAGCAGCCGGATTTTCTTGTCTGCATTTTCTATCTAGTTGGATGCAAACTGAAAAGGATGTGCAGAAATCTGTTGGCACTTGCACCCACTCCTCGCCAGGTTCTAAGTCCTCAAGTGAACACACCTGTTGAAGAATGTCTTCGGCTTGACCCATCCACGACCGTCCTCTTTTTAACCTGCTGCCCTTCACCTTCATAATTTCACTATGCAGTGGATGTTGTGTGTTTGCGTTAACTCTGAGGTAGGCGCGTGCCCTGCAAACTTGTATTCTCTCTTCAATGGTTGGAAAATCAAGAAGGTAGCGCATCGCCCTGCATGCTGTATCTCTTGTACATCCAAGAATAATGCGCATAGCTTCATTCTGTATCCTTTCCATCCTTTCTATCTGCTTACGGCTGAGAGTCAGGATTGCCATTGCATACTCCAAAACAGACATGACCAGCCCCTCGTACAGAAGACATAGATGGCGCTGCTCACAGTTTGCTGCCGCCATCACCCGCATCGCAGCCAAACCCCGCTTGGCCTTTGTTATCACCTGGTCTATGTGCTCATTATAAGCAAGGCTTCGATCAAACCGTATCCCCAGGTAATTCATTGCCTGCGTTCTTTCCACCGCCTCTGAACACATCATTACAGTTGGTGTTGGAGTGTTGACAATATGATTATTCAACGAGAACCAAGTCACTGTTGCCTTTGTTGGGTTGACCATTGCCCCAGCTTCATCACACCAAGTACTTATGCGTTTGAGTTCGGTTTGTAGTTCCACAGCAACCTGCTCTCTATCCTTACCCTGACTATACACTAAAACATCATCGGCATATGACAATGTCCTGCCAGGTCCAGTGATCTGCTCACTGGTGATTCTCACTGTGTAGGCGTTGAACAGTACCGGAGATAATGGTGATCCCTGTGGTAGGCCAGGATATATTGTTGTTGGTTCCGAAGTCCAACTGCCACATCTAAAAACTACTTTCCGTTGGAAGAGGGCTGCAGCGATCCAACTAAGGAGGAATGGACTTACTTTTAGTTCAAGAAGCTGAAGCATTAAAAAATCCAATGGTACTCTGTTGTATGCGTCCTCAAGATCAATCGCTGCAGTAAAGGTTTCAATGCCTGAGTGGAAACCTTCATAAACATCATGGACAAAGACTGCTGCATTGGTCCAGGTTTCTCTTTTTGGACGGTACCCACCCAGGGTAGGTGGGAAAACACCTTGCCTCTCTAGCTGGCTTGATATTTTCCTGGCAATTACCTTCTCCAGCAGCTTGCCTATTGTATTCTGCATGGTTATAATTCGATATCCCTGAATTTTTTTGTGGTCTTTGTCAGGCTTCGGCAAGGGAATCAGATAGCTGTGTAACCACTCCTCCTTGATGCTAGCACTCTCTATACTGTTGTTGTACATGTCTGCTAGTTTCTCTAGCTCATTGTCGGTACACCTATTGATGTCGTCGTATCTTATGCCATCATGACCCTGGAGCGCTGATTTTTGATCGTTGAAGTACAGCCTTGATTTCTTTCACTGTCACTGTGTCTTCATCCGAAGTGTTCTGGGCCTTGCACCTGTCTGAGGTGACCTCCTTGGCCAGATTTCGGCCTCCCATGTCTGTCTGGTTGCTCTGCTCAAGGTAGCGTTCAAAGAGGGCTTTGCCCTTGTCCTCGTCAGTCCTCTGCCAGATGAGGTCAGCACCTTGGAAGTCAGAAATGCTCTTATTCTTGACTACACCACTCATGCTTTTATGTAGTCGCCAGAACAATTTCAGTGACTTGTCTGTGCTTACTCTTTGACACACCTCTGCCCATTTTTCGCTTTTAACCACCTTGACCAGTTTTTTTAAATGGCTTACTTTTGTGTGCATCTCTCTTTCTAAGTGCATGCAGGGACTAGGATGACCAGCTCTGTTCTTCTTGGCATTTTGCCATCAGACTTATAATCAGATTGCTACTGATACTATTAGTGTTGGAACTCTTCGCTGGCTGCTGAGGATGGGGACGGAGCACTTTTGGGAATGCCCCGAATGCTGTGATGTCGATTCCTAAATCAATCAATCAATCAATCAGTGTTCTATTAATTCTTTGAGTTTTCATGTTATTGTCTGTTAACAATTAATTCACCCTAGATATTAATTATTTATCTGAGAGCAGAGTGGCAAGGAAACTCCACAAGTGTATTATTATTCAAGGAAATCGTTTCCTTGTTGACCTTGGGGACTTCCTTGGCTCTCCTGGACTCTATTAATAGCCTCAAGTAATTGAGCCATTGAAGGTTACTAAAATTATTACTACTAATCATTATCACATTGGGAAAGAGGAATTCTAGTTTTCTTCTATCTCTTTGAGATTTCCCAAGTTATACAACAACAGTCACAATATTTTGGACACGTTATGAGAAGAAATAAACCGGAGAATTTGATAACAACTGACAAATTAGAGGGTAAAAGAACAAGGGGAAGGAAGAGAAGTAAATATATGGAATGACTTGGCCACGTGGCGTGGTCGAGATAACAGTATAACACGGAGCTGTTACATGATACTGGCGATCGTGTGATACGGCGAAACATGACAGCCCAAGCTGCTGATGTTTGAGATAATACACGAAGAGTTAAAACTATAGACTTCCACCGACTTACCTGCTGATACAAATCCTAATGTCAAGACCAGGAATGATGCCAGAGCAGGACTTCTGCTGGTCGTAGAAATCCTCGCCATCTTTATAATGGGAGTCCGTCTAGACGGCCATGGGTTTGTTCTTTGTAAGCGATGTTAACTTGTATCATTGACCTGGTTCAGCAGTTCACGACCTATTTCGCCCTGGAGATGGCTGCGAAGTGCGCATGCAAGAGTCACACATTCCATAAATGTGCAGGAGTACGTTTGCCAGAGCAATGTCCGTGTATCCTGCTGTTAAAGATGTCCACTGTCGGGGAATCCCAGCGCTAAGTTGTTCAGCTCGTTTATGGTAAAAGATAACTTTTATAATTCACGTTGGCACAAACTTATACAATAGTATGCAGCGAAGTCCATTGTTGCATGACGTAGAAATAGCTAGTGCATTCTAATATCAAACGATTATTCAATCACCATGTCTGTTGTAAGAGGTCAGCAACATCACTGTTGAACCTAGTGATATAAATATTTGTGTTGACGCATTAATGGCCAACCTGTCTGATAAACTGAGGCAACACACTGGCATAGTAGAATCCATAGAAAAAGGAAAAGAGCCTTTCGTCATTTCTTGAGTCGCTACAGTATTACTATAAACATACCACACGTCAAATATGTATCAAATAAAGTCCACTAAACCGCTAAATGAAAGTCAGATCTTATAAACATAAAGACAACTGACTGAACAAAAATAATAAACGTCAAGAGATATCTTTATCAATGGACAGAAATTACAGACAGTGATGAACTTTGAATATGCAGGTTCTCTGCAGACGGGTGATGGAAATGTTGCTGTTGTTATCTTCCACTTATGCAGTTTGACGTCGTGGGGAGAGGTTATTGAAGTTCCAGTGCATGTGACTAGCGCCTTTCCTCCAGTTTCCTCCAAGATTCACGAGCAGTATTTTTCTAGGATCAAGTAAATTCCCGACCGGTTTGCTGCCATAAGTTCCTTTCCTACATGACCCTTTTTTATTTGCTACTCCAATAAAGGAATATGACGACAGGAAACAGAAGAGAAAGAAGAAGAAGAAGAAGAAGAAGAAGAAGAAGAAGAAGAAGAAGAAGAAGAAGAAGAAGAAGAAGAAGAAGAAGAAGAAGTGTCGCCCTGCAAAAGCAGCAGCAAGCAAATTTTTTATGGATTCGGACCTATAGAACCACAAACCCTAGAGTACCAAGAGCATGATTATTTCTTGTGACAACAAACATGTGTGGAACTTGAACATCTAACAAATCAGCTGAAAGCACATAAATGCATATGAATATGAAGGAAGGGTATAACAATTACAGTGGACGATAAATAAAAACAGATCTATCCACCAAGAACTCGGTATTAAGGAAGATTGGTTATTCATCATCTCATCTTGTTTCTCTTGTACCTTGCGGTGTTGTGGTGAAACATAAACAGAGTTCCCGTCCATCATCTCACCTTTTTCCTCGTTTACCTGCGGTATTGTGGTGGAGCATACACAACGAGAGAATGCCCGTTTATGGGCTTGATGTGTTGAGATTCCCATGGACTCTGCCATTACCTCTGTTCATCGTTTTCTATGGTTAGTCTCTGATTCTTCTGATTCCATTTGGTCTGTTATTGGTTATTAAGACAAATAAAGTAAAGGAAAATTAAAGATTATGAACATGAAACTGGACATAATATCTTTAAGGGGTCATATTGATCCCTGCCCATATTTTCTCTTCATTTATGATTATGTTGTAAGTATATAAGTTTACAAGCATTGGCTTTCTAGACTATGTTACGGGAAAGAGATGTAACGGCTGCAGCAAGATACAAGAATGCGAAATAAAAACAGGTACGTGTAACTCCTGCGAAAAAAATGAGAGAAACAACACACAGTCACAGTATCTACACTATGTCTGTGTTTAGCATCTTCCACTTTTCGCAGGAGTTACACATTTCTGTACTTATTTCCTATTTTAAAGGCAAGCTAGTACTCAAACTCTATAGTGTGTTTTAAATTCTTTCTCCCGTTGATAACACCATTCTGTTAGGAGTGCAAAGAAATCCTCCAGCAGACGACAGCCATTCGCTGCATATTGCGTCACGATGGACTGTGGATCACTTTTTTGATGACATCATATACTTCATTTTTCAGATGTGTTCTTCATACAAAGTGTAGTGAGACTGTACAATCACTCACGACTGAACCTGTTCCACAGAGAAAACTGAATGATGTATATTTGAGCATTTTACTGTGGCATACTCTGTTTGCAGGAGAGAATGGAATCAAGTTATGACTCGAACAAATGCCACAAGGACAAGTAAAAACCTCAGACACACAACCCGACGTGCTATTTTCCACATCAGTCAGCGAACGCCGACTGGTCTACACAAATTTGGGACTGGAACCACAAGTCCAATGCGCAGAAAAGCGCGTAGAAGGGTTGGATTGATTTTCATGTTGTGTTTGCGTTTTGTTTTAATATTTCGCAGTGTTTGCAAGTGTGAGGCAGCATTGGATCATTGTGGATTGATGTGCACGTTTAAAGTGTGCATGTTGTAATATGGTGCAGGTGTTACCACGTTAGTGGCAAATAGAGCAAGTACTGGTAACATTACAACTACTGCAACTGGAACTGTTTATTACTATTACTAACACTGCTACTTCGGCTAACACCACCACCACCACCACCGTTAGTTACTTCTGTTACAATAGTTGGTGACAATATCACCACCACCACCAACACCACACCACCACGACCACTACTACTACTACTACTACTACTACTACTACTACTACTACTACTACTACTACTACTACTACTACTACTACTACTACTACTATTGCCAGGACTGATGTAAATACTAATATTGTACTACTACTACTACTACTACTACTACTACTACTACTACTACTACTACTACTACTACTACTACTACTACTACTACTACTACTACTACTACTACTACTGCTGCTGCTGCTGCTGCTACTACTACTACTACTACTACTATTACTACTACTACTACTACTACTACTATTACTACTACTACTACTACTACTACTACTACTACTACTATTGATGTAAATACTAATATTTTACTACTACTACTACTACTACCACTACCACCACTACTACTACTACTACTACTACTACGACTACTACTACTACTGCTGCTGCTGCTACTACTACTACTACTACTACTACTACTACTACTACTACTACTACTACTACTATTACTATTGCAGATAATCGATACCTTAATCTCATTATTTTATTAATATAAAACCGGCAACATCCTAAACAATATTCACTTGTGGCACCAATAATGGAACTGGCAACAGAAAATACCATCGTATATATTCTGGTCTCTTTTCCTTTACGAGCGAGATCATACCGTTACAAAGCTCCTACTGCCCGACTGGCACCAATCAAGCCTGACCTTTATTTATATATTCCACAAATTACCACCAATGTTCTCTTGTGAGATACTTGTAGGTCGGCAGATGCAGTGCTGTCTTATAAACAATTCATTGACCTTTGCAATACTCAGTAAGTCAATCGGTAGGTAGGAGCGTTTACTGAGGGAGGTCCTGATTCAGAAAATTCCAGACGTCATGGTTGTAGTCTGACGTTGTGCATGGTACAGAAGTTAATTGTTGTATTGCCTGGTATCTGTACGTCACGTCCGCTCAACCTGAAAATAGCGGGAAACAATAGAGACAGTGAGTAACTAGCAAGTGGTAGTGAAGTATCAATACCTGAACAACAACAACAACTACAATAACTAGATTGCTGCTGTTACTACTACTACCACCACCACTACTTCTACTACTACTACTACTACTACTACTACTACTACTACTACTACTACTACTACTACTACTACTACTACTACTACTACCACTAC